>VXBB01022097.1:124438-144220 GCA_013399915.1 Illadopsis cleaveri | reverse complement strand
GGGGGGGGGGGGGCAGTGTGGATGTGCTTTTAAAATTTTTTCCCTGAAAAGCTTCAGCCTCCAGAGGCACCCACAATGGTGGTGGCTCCCCTGCCCCTTGCACCAGGCTATGGGCACATCCCTGTCCAGGGGGACATCCCTCCATCTCCTCCCTCTGCTCTTTGCCTCCCGCTGGGCCCCCTTTCCTGCTGCCTCCGCACCATCCTCTGTCCCCCACGCTAAATCCCCTGCAAGAGCCTCCAGCTGCCCCAGGGGCCGGCAGAGCTGAGGCTGGCATGGCCTGTGGGCCGAGTGGGGGGGTCTTGCGAGAGACGGGGGTGTGGCAGCAGCGGCAGAACAGGGGGCGCAGCCCCAGGTTCTGAGGTGGCCCTGCAAGGGTAGTCACTTACTCAGTAGCCAGAGGAGCCACGATGTGTCTGCCACCGGCTTCAGCATCCTGGAGCCGCTCGGTGGCCAGGTGGGAGTCACTCACACACCGAGCGGGGCAGATGCGGGAAGTCGGATCGCTCGGGTTCTGCCCTTGGCAACGGTGGAACCATTCCCTGGCCATGGCACCGCCGGCAGAACTCGACACGGTGTCACGATGGAGCTGGGGAGGGGCAGCCGGAGCCGCCCGCACTGAGGGGACGTGGGCACTCACAGGGAGAGGACACGCCAGGCTCATGGGGACAGGGAGGAGCGGGAGCCAAACGGGGAGCTTCTCCCTCTGGTGGGAGGGACGACCCACAACAGCGTTTGAGGCCTGGCCAGGCCAGCCTGAGGCTGAGGGTACCCCAAAAGTGGTACCTATGGGGTGTCTTAAACCCCAAATTATTTCATGTGGGGGAAAGGAGGCAACATCTGTTCCACCTGCAGGGGTGTCAGAAGCACCCCATGCCCTACCAGGAATGTCCCAGCACCAGCTTGCTTCAGGATGTGGTGGGGAGTTCGCTGGATCTCTCCCAGGCACACACACCACTTTCTGAACTCCCGGGGAGTCCAGGGAGCACCAGCAGGTCTTCCTCTGCTTCTGGCACGGGTGCCCTGAGCACCGCTCTCTGCACAGTAAAGCTTCCCAGGAAAAAGCAGGAAGACTGCTGCCGGCAAAAAGCGTTTAGGGACCACCAGAGCTAAAGTGCCCAGAGCCCTAAGGACTGACTCTGAGGGAGACCCACACCCACGGCCATTTCTTAACCTGAAGTGCAGGGCACGGACACAGCGGCCCTCGGGTGCACCCCTGGATGGCGGCCAGCCCGGTGCCCCCCGCAGCCGGGAACCTTCTGAGGCGAGAGGGAAAGGCACGACCGCAGCCAGCACGGGCGAGCAGCTGGCAGGAAAACGCTTGGCACAGCAGCTCCGGGAAGTGCAGGCGTCAGCAGGAGTCAGGCTGGCACAGCAGCACCCGCCTGTCACCCCTGGCTCTGCGGAGCCCGCCGGAACCAAGGAGGAGCTGCGGGCAAAGCGGGCAAAGTTTCCAACCGCGCAGCAGGATCCTGCTTCTGCCGCAGATCCTGGGGGATTCCAGCGGCTCTGCTGTGAGGAGCAGCTGCGGAACGCTCTGCGGATGCACCGGCTGCGGCTGCCAGGCGGACACAGCCCCTGCCATTGCCCTGTGGCCATTCAGGCCGTCAAGGTGAAAGCTCAGATCGCTCCAGGCACGCCGCCTGTTAAAAAGGTGCCTGGTAACAGCACATGGCTCTGCGGGGCCGGGCAGGAGGCGAGCTGTAGATTTAGGATGTCTTGTTGGACGTCTTTGGTTGTGCTTTGCTCTAAGATGTCTTGTTGGAAAGTAATGTCTCTGAGAAGCTTGAAGCCTGGCCATTTAAAAACAGCACTGAATTTTGAATGTTTTGCAGCTCTTTATAAAAACAATGATCAGGAGAGTTTTTCCAGCTAGTTCTTGCTACTCATATTAAAACAGGCAACACTGCTGGAGCTTGCATATTTTTGACAGTTTCTAGTCTTCCATTACTTAGCTTGAGACATATTGCTTGTTAGCGGATTTTAGACAGTTGCAGGGCCTTCAACTCCCTAGCTCTGTTAATCACTTCCACTGCTCTGCAACAAAAGAGCCAAGGCTGAGCTCTGTCACCCTGATTGAGCAGCTTCCCAGAGAAGTTCAGTACTGACCTCACTGGCTGATGGTAGTGTGGGACTAAGGAAAGCACACTGATGTGGCATGTCACAGCATCATAGAATCAGAGAATCAGAGAATTGTTTGGGTTGGAAGGGACCTTAAAGATCATCCAATTCCAACCCCCTTGCCATGGACAGGAACACCTTCTGCTAGACCAGGTTACTCAGGGCCCCATCCAACCTGGCCTTGAACACTGCCAGGGATGGGACACCCACAACTTTTCTGGGCTATGCCACACAGTGTTATTGATATCTGTCAGCTGCTCGTTACACTGCCTGTGTCTTCATGTGCCAGCAAGAGATTTATGGCAAATGAGAACAGGAAACAAGAAGGAATGCAAAAGAAGGGGGACCTGTCAAAGGAGTCCCCCTTGGTTGGTGCTCTGGTAGCAATGCCTGTGGGGAGCTACTGTTTATTTGGAAATGTGGTTATGGCTGTGAGGACATGCTGACTACTCAGCACTTCTTGTGCACTGTGGCACGTCCTGGACTTGACTCAGGTTGTCAGAATCCTTCAGAAAACTCATAGTCCACAAGTGGACTCTACAGAAGCCAATGAGTCTCTGGCATGCCCCCAGCAGGGTTGGGAGGCTGCAAGAGCAGGAGGCTGGCTGTGCTGTTTGATGAGGTGTGTGCCAGCTGGCTGTGGGGCACCTGCATTTCAAGTCTCTGCAAAACAAAAGTCATCTCTGGGGGAGGGAAGAGGAGGGAAGGAACAGTAACTTATACACAATGCATCAATGCTGCAGGCTGGTGGAAGTCTACTCCCTGCTGCTGCATCGAGCAATTATAGTTGTCAGCAATGCGGAGCACGGGGGTGATGTTAATTCCAGTATTCTCTGATTTCTGAGGGTTCACTTGGCACCTTTGAGGCTGTACCCTCGATGACGCATTACCAGTCATGTAATTTTTGCAGTGAAGCAGGTTTGCACCCTTGTTTTCAGGGCTGCCACAAAACAGAGTTTCCTGCAGCCAGTGTTCCTGTGCCAGCTGGGACTCGGCGGGCTGAGGGACACAGCTGTGACCCCCAGGCCTACAGAGCAGCAGCAGGGAGGTGTAACAGCGGGACAAGAACTCACTGGAGTGATGCTTTCCATGTTGCTATCCAATTACATGTCAACCCTGAGCTTTGTGAGAGCCTGTCTCACAAGGCACCACCCTTCAGGAGATGAGCTCCTCTTCCTTGTTGTTATCTCAAATACTTCAGCTACTTCTCAGCATTTTCCATGCTGCATGTTCCACCACAAACACCACCAGCAGCAGCAATGACTGAAGACCTCTTGGAAACTCAGAGATCGTGGCTCACAGGCCCTGTGTCAGCACAGTGAGTTAAACTGGGGAGTCTGGGGCAGGGAGAGGATGTCTGGTCAGCTCAAAACCCCATAAAGATGGAGGCCACAAAGACTAGGTGTGAATTTCAGTGGCTTGCCATGCAGCATCTCCAGGAAGCACGTGTCTTAAATAATTTGAAATGTAAGCGGAGATGATAGAAAAATGTTTCCAAACCCACCTGTATGAGTGTTGCTAGAAATTAAACAGCAGGTTGCTTAGGGAGGAGGCTGTGAGCAGTTCTGCTGGTGTAGATGTTGGGGTGGTCTCAGGAAGGGGTCGACAGAGCCCCTGAGACTCGCCAGGTTGTGCATTCATTACAGTGCCCCAAAGGAAGGTGTGATAGCTCCCTTTAGTAAAACACACACCTAAAGGAGCAGGTAGGGAAGGGGAACACTCTCTCTGTTCATACAAGGAGTTGGACAGTCCAGAGGAGCCTCTCAGCAGAGGGGACAGCCCTGCCAGGAGGCCTCAGAGCCATCAGACAGCAGACAAGAAAAATCCCCTTCCAGTTCAGCACTAACTCTTCCAAACACTACTCCAAGATCCCAGTGCTGGACACCTTCATCCTGTGGGAAGGGCTGTAGGTACCAGCCCATGCAGAGCTGGGCATAGATGTCTATTTCCACAGACAAAACACACCTGGGAGTGTTCTGATTCGAACCAAAATTCTCTGAATTGCTGACTTTATTCACAGGTTAAATCATCTTCATTCTGCATTTTTACTTTATTTCAGTGGGTTTACTGTCACTGGCTGAGAGCTATGCGAATATGCTGATAAATATAGACTTTACATTAAAACAGGCACTCTTTTTAACCTGGTGGAATGCTAATCTATTCACATTTGTACAAGCACCGCACAGTTATAACGTGCATTAATTCAAATACTTAATTTACATTTTATTTTGTTGGGAAATTGTGAATGAAGCATTTTTTTACTTGACATTTAGAAAATGGAATATTTAATTGATTGCAAAAACAGCATTTAAAAATGGTTTCTTGAATTATTAATGCAAACGAAAATGGAGTGGATACATAAAAGCCTGCTTGAACAAACTGCTGTAGTCTTTTTAGGCAGGTTTGTTTCATGCAAGAACAACCTGACCCAACCACAATTTTATCCCTAATGCGAGCAGGGGCTTGGACTACAAAGCTCCAGAGAGGCTCCTGCCTGCCTCAATCTTTCTGTGATGAGTACATGGGTTCTTCCAGTGACTGGAAGCATTGTTCAGGCTTTCAGAACGAGGAAATCTCAGGGTCTCACACTTCTTTCCCTTGCTTGTTTTTGTGTGTAAAAAAGAATTCCTTTCCTACTCCCAGATGGGGTTTCAGTTTTGAATGAGTTGTTTCTTCAATGGCAGCAACCCAGCCCACTGAAATTAAATTGGACACCTGCAAAAACAGACTGAAGTGGACACCTTGCTGAACATTTCTTTCACACCAAGATGTAGGAGCTTAGTGTTTGTCACAGCTTTGCCTGTCCTTAAGCCTTGGGCACAAATGTGCTTTTTTAAAACTAACACTCCTAGTTTCTTTTATGTATTCAGAAAAATAAACATAAATTAGCATAAATTAATCAAGATGTTTGACTATTTTTATAAATGAAATTCATTTTATTGGATAAAACCAGCTATATTTCTTCTGATACTGTAACTAATAGGAAACAGAGTTGGAGAAACTTCCTTCAGTTGCCTTTGGAAAGAAAGGTGGGACATTTAATTTCCTTCTATTAGTCTTTAACTCTTTCAGTGCTGCAGTCTCCCTTGCCTACTGCCAGATCTTTAGAGCAGATGTTGCCCCTTAGGCTTTCAATGTCTTCATATTGGCAGGGAGAAAGTAGAGCTGTGGTTGATTATAAAAAGCAGAATAACTCAGAAATTTTCAAACCAGCCAGGTCTGGGCTTATTTTCAGTCTGTATGAGCAAGCTGTCTCTTGGGAATGTCTTCTGCTGCCAACTTGAGACCTTCGGACCGATTTGGGCAACACTTGAATTGAATACACATGATGGTGAGAGAGTGTGCCCCATACATCTCTGAGTGGTGGTTAGGTAAGTAATATCTTAAGAGTGCTTGAAGAAAGGCTGGGTGTTGCTGAGCTGTGGGGTGAGTTCATCCAAAGGCAGGAGAGGAAGGTGGTCCCACTGGTGAAAAGTGACAGTTGTGGCTGGGATGGTTTCCATGCACATCATGCAGTGGACATGGCAGAGCCTGAGGGATGGGAGCCTGGGGTGCACGTCTGCTCCTTGGAAAGGGGAATACTTTGCTGAACATCCTCGTCAGCACATTTGCCCAGCTACTCTCAGGAATGATGCCCACAGATGGGGCAATCAAACTAGGAAAGATAAATTGGTCCTTTGTATGCATGACCAATTATTATTAATAAATGGGCTTAACAAGGCTGCAAAATTCTTCCTTCTTGTCACACTGTATGGCTCCAGCCTCCTGAAACTCAGACTTGACTTCACTCATCAACTAGGATATTTCCAATCACTCTAAAAGGGCAATTTCTCCAGCACCATTTTAGAAAGTGTTTATGTTGCACTGACAGCTGTTCCAGGAAATCTGCAAGCTAGCCAGTTCTGTAACGGAGTTCATGATTACTTCAACTGAGAATATACCTACTTTAAGCACTTCAATTCTAGGAGAAGTAAACTTCTCAGATCCCATTACCACTACAGTGACCCAGGTAACTATTAACAAGGATCTTTAAAAAAAAAAAATTCAAGTAATTTTTGACAGATTTTTTTGGCTACTTCCCAACAAACCTGTTTTATTTTGTTGACCTGGATTTCTTGCTTGTTTGAGAGAGAAGAAATTTATTTCCCCGCTGTTCCAGTATTTCACATCTGGACTGTTGTGGCAGCCTTCTTGACATCATTAAGGACCAGAACAGAGCTCTTTTCCAGCCTTGTAGGTTTTCCCAAATCAGTCCGGAATCTGACAGACATCAACCCACAGATGCCTCTGGGTGGCTTCCACAGGATGACAAACACCATTTATTGAGGACTGATGATCAAAAAAGTCTTTGCCCCAAGAGGTGCCATTTAAAACCCTTCTTTACTGTTTGCCTAGGAAGTACACCAGCCCCATATGACACCAGTACCAACACAGAACAAATATTTACAGAACACTTCCCCTCCTCTCATTAGAAACAATTCTGCTATCTGCAGTCAGTAATGGACAAGTGCCATGTTCAATTATATCAAAAACAAAAGGCATTCTAAAAAAAGCTGCTCATGTTTCCAGCCTTGTCACTTACAGGCTTTGTTCCCATTGGCTTCATTTTTGTACTTGGTATTTTCTAGCTTCTGCTGGTTCTTTTCCTCCTCTGGAGATTAAATATCGCACAGCTATTGCCCTTATTCCCTCTCTTCCAAGGTTAGCTTTTAATGTGCTTTCATTTGCATTTATACTTGCAAGCCATTTAAAAATGCCAAGGTTTTATCCCAATTTTGGTCTAAATTGTCTCATTGTGCAAGTCAGAGCGTTCCCTCTATGGCAGCAGAAGTCCCTGGAACGCTCCTTGCTGCTGGCTAGTGCTTCAAACACTTCTCTGGCCCACAGTTCCTAGAGAGCTTGCTGCTAATGCTGGCCATTAAATCCTTTGTCCCATCCATCAAAATCAAGCTGCTTGGAGCAGTTTCCATCCTTCATTACCCCTGCACTCTGCTCAAAGCCCATTTTCCAGTTCAGGCCACATCCACCATTCCTTCTGTCAGCTGAGCACCAGTTGATGTCTGAGTAAACCCCAGCTGAAGAGATCAGTTCTCCTGCCACAGCCTGGAACTGGTGATCCAGTTCACACACACTGGATCATGGCAGAGTCTCCCTGTTACTGAAACCATACCAGAGACACAGCCAACACCTTCCAGAACTTGCTTCCCCTCTGTTTAAGAAAGGAAGCCCCAGGAAGTGGTGTAATACAATCTGGGGATAGAGATTCAGACTGTGGGAGGGGTACCACAAACCATATAAGCCACAGCCTGGGCAAAACTCATCCTTTTTTCTGTGCAGAATGCACAGAAAAACAGAACGAACATCCCTTCTCAAGGCAAAAGCAAAGATTGACTCAGTGCTAACTCACTTGAACAGAAAACACCACCAGCTTCTGAGCTGATGGCTGCCAGGGTCCCTGTGCAATGACAAGGGAGGAGTAGCACAGATCTTAACCCACGCTGTCCTCTGAAGCCGAGAGGAGCTTTGGCTTCATGACTAGATGAGCAAAATCCTCCATGGATCCTCACACAAGTTATCTGGGTGATGAAAACGTTCCATGTCTCAGCTGGAAGGCTTAAACCTTCCTGATGAGCAGACCACATGGAGGAAGGAGACTTGGTTTGTCAGTGTCCAGGCTGTGGCAATGGAATTGATAAAGAGGAGCTTCAGTACAGGCCATCTCCTCACAGTTATCTGCAGACACTGCACACTGACTGCCCATCTTCAGGAATTGTTTTGGAGCCTAATGTTATGTTAGTAACAGCAGCTGGAGTTTCTGGCAACAAGGTGATAGTGACTTATTGGGAAACAAGCTATCAGGGTGTCTGGAAAACCTGTCCAGCTTCTTGGAGACATGTGGTTTGTCCTGAGGGCTTATTTTCTCAGCTGTGCTGCCCAATAGACAATGAGCGTTGGCCTTTGCCACCTCCACTCCTCCTCATTTAAGAGAAGGCAACTGATGAAGTAAACTATCAAACAATAGTGGGAATAAATGTTCACCTTCTTGTGAGAGCACGACTGCAGGGACAGGTATTTTTCACAGCCACCAGAAAGCTCAATAGCTTTATTAGGTACATTTTCAAGCCTGCCTTATGCAGAATGTCACTTTTTAGTGACAGGATTGCTACATGAAAAAGCTGTACCACATTCACCATTTACAATAAAAGCAGAGCTAAGAGAGAAAGAAAAACTAGAGATACCAATAGCCACAGTTTATTTTGGAGGTGACATCCAGGCAAACAGTGTTTGTTTCAATGAATTTTATTTAATTCTGTATTATACAAGTGGGATCTGAATCCCCAAACTTCCCACCATCAACATAATGGAGAAGCACCACTACACAAGAGGAAGGCAGAATTTTGAAGCTGGAAGACAGACTGGACCAAGTCGTTTCTCCCCACGTGGTCAGAAATTCTTCCTCCTTCACACAGTGTGCTTCCCAGACCAGCAGGTCTACCCCAGCAATAAGAGAGACAAAGCTAGCTCTAAACACTCCCTCTGCCTCCTCCTCTCCCCAACAAAAGAGGCTGCTCAATGCCAGCAGTGGAATGGTTAAAGACAGGGAGCACATCAGGTTTTCAGTCTCTCAACCAGCCCACTAGATTAAGAAGTAGCTTGGTTACTCCCTCTCTCCTGAAAAAGATCCAGGAAAATGAATGACCTAAAATGCTGAAGACTTACCTCCTTTCCTTCCCCCATCCCATAGCCTTGTTCTCTAAGCAGAGAATAGGCAATGAACTCTGAGGAGGCTGAAGGAAAGCCAAGGAAAATCAGGGGCTACCTGAATCCCTGGGAATCTGGTGGCTACCCTGGTGCCCTCATTCATTCCCTTTGAGGTTCAGAGACCTGTTTGGAATAGTACACAGAGAGGGCCTCCCTTAAGGACTCAGAAGCAACCAGGGATAAAGAACATACAGGAACCACCATGAGGGTACACACCATTCCAGGGATGGCCCAAACCACAAACAGGGCAAGACTTCCCTTCAGCCAAGGCCCCAAGGGCTGGGGGAACTGGGACGAGGCCCTGGCAGGGGGAAGAGAGCTCCTGCAGCAGTACTGACGTCTCATGTGAATTTACTTCTTCTTCCTCTCCTGGGAACAGCGAGGGCAGAACCTGTTAGAAAGGGAAGTACAAAGCCAACATTGAGGGCATGACATGAGCCTCAAGTGCCTGGTCCCAAAAGATCTTTTCCAAGGTCCCTGACAAAGCCTCAATTCAAATTTTCCTTTTAATGGCATCTTCTAAGTGTGTATATATAGTACTTTTCCCCCTGCCACCTAGGACCTCCCCTTTCCAAAGGCCAATGGGACCCCAGGTTGCTTCACTCACCATTTTCCTCTTGGTTTTGTTGTCAGACCCACACAGGCAAAATGAAACCATTCAATGGAACACTGTTGGGATGAAGAGCAGCCAGTTAAAGTGTGGTTTCCTTTTGAAATTGTTGCTTTTGGGCTACCAGAGTTCCCCAGCATTTAATCACAAACTCCTGAATCCCTAGCAGTGATCAAGGATTGAATACTCACACCCAACCTACACACTGTTAGCAAGGAGAACTTCCCTTCTCCCTTGCTAAGTTTAGGGACAAGAAAACATTTTAAGGAAAACCCTGAAGAAAGAGGCACTTCAGAGGTCATTGCCAGCCACACCTCTGCCCATCCCACCTACCTGAGATAAGCCCTCTCCTTGTCACTGCTTGCTGTCTCAGGCCCCACCCAAGCAGGACAAGACTTTCCATGCAAGACTCATCTCCACTCCATTCCCCCACTCCTTTCCCCCACGTGCAGGCTCTTACATCTGGGTTGTCACAGCCAATCATCTCCCCATAGGAGACCTGGTGGCACAGGCAGTAAGTGGGCTCATTGGGGTCCACAGGCATATCCAGTACATCCGAGGGGTGCACATTTCCAAAGGTGACTGAAGGCATCCCGTACTCTGTGCTACTGCAGGACAGGAATAAAGTAAGTCAGCAAAGGAACTGGCTTTGAGTACCTTCATGTGTCCCAAGACAATGCCCTTGTTTGCAGAGACAGATACTTCTCTTATTTAAGTACATACAAGCAAAGGGACCTGCCTTCCCCTTCAACCCACACTCCCCTGAAAGAATAAAAACGTTTCCTTCCTCTTGGTTCCCAAGAAGGGACAGAGGACACAGTTCCAGTCTGGGGATCTCAGGGAAGCTGGAAGGCCTGCCTTGGTCTGATTTCTAGTGCTGCTTCTCATTCCCTCAAGTCCCTCAAACACTTACGTGCGGACAAGCTTCAGTTTCTTTTGGGCAGTTTTTGGTGCTTCCTCATCAGAGTTTTTCCCTTTAGAGCGAGCACGGGCAGCTTTTTTCTCTTTCTGGGCTCGGCCCTCTGGTAAGAAGAGAAAAAGGTGTTGCATCTGGTCACCCCACCAAAACAGACACTTGACAGTGACAACCTCTGCAGCACTAAATACACTCCTGCTTTGGAATGTATATTGGCTTTGGGCTGTGCACGCCATCTTAATTTATCTAGTGGCCTTGAATATGCTCACACAAGAAGAGCCCAGGTCACCATCTTTTTACCTGTCCTTCAGACTCCAGCACAACAGTCTCTGATCTGCACCACTCCAGTGCCTGCCTTCATCCCCACCACTTCCATAGTCACTTGGCTGCCTCCTGAATCAATCTGCAGCCCAGTGGGGGTACTCACTCTTCTTGCCCTTGCTGGAAGAACTGTCATAGTCACTCGACTCTATCTGCTTCTCCTTCAGGTCTGCTTCAAAGCGAGCGAGGTCTGTGTCCAGCCGCCGGATGTGCTTATCGACCTGCAAAGACAGCAGTGACCAGGGGTCACCACAGGACACAGCCCAGAAAGGCAAAGAGAGGACAAAGAGGGGACAAAGGGACAGGGGGCTTGCACTAAAGAGCTGAGGAGCAGGAGTGGGCATGGCCTAAAAATGAAAGATCGGGGCTTTCCAAGATGGGCAGCTTTAGTTTGGGTGTTCACATGATAAGCACGAGACACTTCCCTTCATACCATCTCGTAGGTCTGCATAGCCAGCTGGACCTTGTCATCCCCAAACTCCTTGCACTTCCCATAGGCCTCCTGGATTTGCTTGAGAAGCCCCAGTTTCTCCTCTGAAGACAAGGTCCGTGCATTGCTGATATACTCTGTGGCCAACTTATCGATCTCTGACTTGAGGTCTGAAACAAGTGAACCATTAAATACACAAACACCACACACACTGCAGTGCCCTCCATGAGGAGAGACTGAATGACTGGAGCAGCTCCAGGCACCCTCCCCTGCCTGGAGATCCCCATGACAAAGGCAAAGCAAAGCAAAGCTGGTCAAGCTAGCTACTCCTTGTCTTGGCAACAAAACCATCTCTAATCCTCACCTTCTGTCCTCTGATCCAGATCTCGCATGAGCTGGAAGTTTCTCTGTAATTCAAATGGCAGGTTCTCAATACCTGCAGAGAAAGGAGAACACATGGAGAAATCAGATTGCTGTCCACAATGTCAAGGCAGGAACAAAGCTAACCACTAACAACACACACACCCCTCTGGTGCACATCAGCTTGCTTCCATTTGTTGTTGGCCCCAAAGGAGACAGACTATGAAAATGTGATATGTTTAATGCAGAGGCATAGTTCTAGAGTACATATTAGTTAGCAGAAAACTGCTGCCATGTAGAAAGGTTCACACTAAGAAAGCAGAAACCCAAAATCTGTAATGAGTGTCAGTCATTATAATACGTCTCCATCCAAAAACTCCACTCAGTAATGAAAAAAACAGAACAACAGCTGGTAAATAAAGCCATTTAGTTATTTCTACACAAGGATGTAAACATTAAAGTTGATCAAATGCTAATTCACTGAAAAGTGAGTGTGTGTAATGCATTCATTTAACATATAGGGGACAGTAGACACTCTGGGCAGAGCAATGATCAAGTGTGAGATGGGATGTGGAACAGAGAGCAGTCTTAGCCCCTCGTCACTTGTAACTTGTTGTGCCTTCTGCACTGTCACCTCAGTGTGGTCTGTCCAACACCTGGAAGGATGCCACACATCGTGAATAATAAATGTTTGTAGGGCTCTGAATGAGCAATGTGAAGTTGATAGTCAATTAATTTTCAATGCAGTATGCTACTCACCCCCCAGGCATCACCAGATGCTCAACTGGCAAAGCTGATAAAAACAATTCTCATTTTTCCATGCCTGTCTAATCAAAATGAGATCTAGTGTCACTGCATTAACCTGAAGTCTAAGCTTGATTACTGTCACCTTTATAACTAATAAAAATCATAAATCACTCTTGAAGGTTTACAAAACACAGGTGTTGGGAAAAACTCTTCACAAACACAACAGAAGCATGTCTGAGATTCCTGAACTTGCTCTCCAGCTCACAGGGAGTGCAGCTGAAGGTGTGTCTGGCCATCACCAAAGCTGTCCAACACATCAGTCCAGGCAGCGATCTCTATTTTCACTGCACATATTTCTACAGCAATGAATGCTTTTCCACTTCCCTGAAGAGCAACCAGTTGATAGGGAAGGTTCTGTATGCAAGAGGAAGGTTTTAGAAACTTCTAACAAGTACTACATAATAGGACCAGAAATGAATTCCTGTAACAGGTAAAACCAACTGTGGGCCTTGCTGAGCACAAAAGTTGTTCCTCTTAGACTTTTGCCCAAACAGCAGAATAGGAAGTTACATAGAGAATCCTTAGGAGCAATCAAGCTGCTGCTTCAACAGATTTCTGTTGCCATTTCTGATTTAGTTACCTGAGAAGTGCTCAGATAGTAGGTATCCTTAAATACCCACAGCACATACACATTAGCCCTCTGCATTCAAGGAGAGTTAACAGTGCAAATTCAAATTCTGAAAAGTTACTAAGCGGCAAAATTAAGTGTATTGGCACATCCTGAGTTTGACACTTCCATGTTTGCTCAGCATGACAGACTCCACACAAGGTTTAAGCAGCTGACTACTGGATTACATCCCTACGGTTTGGAAAAGGATCTTGGAACACAACGGAGACACAATGCTGGAAATTATTATTGCTTAAAGAGGAAGCTTATGGCAGGGATGAAATCCAGCTTGGGAATCTAGAGACCATGCCTTTTTCATTCCTGCAATCCCCAGCCTCATCAACTGTAAACCTTTCAATTTATACAGCAAATGAAACATGGGTCATACTGCAGCACGCTGCTTTTCATTCCTCTCCAAAGCATCCGCTGCAGAAGACAAGACAGGTATCCTCCAGAGGAAAACAGAAGCTGTTCCTGCACTGCACACAATATGTCAAATTTATATTGAGTTTATTAATCCTGGAAGATCACAGCTTCTAAATTCTGGACTTCGTGGTTTTTAGAAAAGATTAATGTAATTTCTTTTTCTCTTCTGAAAAGGACAGATGGTAAAAGCAAATTCCACCAGGTACTGTCAGCTTTCCCTCAGCAGGGTTAGAAAGCCTTAGATAAAGCAAGCACCTGAGCCAGCACAAAAACCAGCAGAGTGCTACTCTGAGGGCAGAACAACCCCACACGAGGTTACAGTCACATTTCACAGCGATGTTCTTGCACCAGGAGAAACTCAAGCAGGAGTTTGATTCTGCTACACAACCTGAAGGGAACTGTGCTCTAGTTTTTACAGCCATCACTGTGAAAGTCTGCCACCACCACTGATGCCAGCACATGGTCTTGTCTGGACAGCATCTGCCTGTCTTCTTTTGCCTCTACATGCCCGGCCTTGTCTGTTCAGCCTGTGCCCCTCACCCCTGAGAACCGCGCTCTGCCCAGAGCCCACTCCCCTCAGTGCCGGCCCCTCAGCCAGGCCAGTGGCTCCCCTGACTCATTTCCTGCCTCATTTCCTGCTTCGTTTCCTGCCTCCAGGTGTGTAGAGCCCTCTGCTCCCTGCGGCTCTGCAAGTGTGGGGAGAGCTGTCACCTAGATCTGCCACCTTCAGCACAGGCACCATGGGCGGGTCATTTAAGCACATCTGAGCCATGATCTTCCAGAGGCTCATTAGCTGGGCAGGCTTCCACTGGGGCTGATGAGACAAACCCCTGTCAGTTGGATTGCTTCCCTGCTAAAACCAGCAAAATGATTTCCTAAAACCACAGCAAAGTATTTCACTCCGAAAATCTATTATTGGACAAATGTTCTGCCACTGCTCCGTCAATAAATGGAGAAAATGAAATGAGTGACAGTACAGTGAGTTTATAATCAGAACTGCTACAAAGATACTTTATCTATTCAATTGAATGTGGAAGGAAGCTGAGCAGACCATTACAAATTATGATCCAGAGAGAGTCTGGCAATAACAAAAAGCATAACAAGATAAAGCTGCAGATAAGCAAGTTATAACTGAGCAACAAATTATTTGTATGGTACATAACTTAATCTAGCTGTGGGGATGTTTTCTACTATCTGCAGCTTAACTCCAAAGCTCTTGCATAGCCTTAAACAGAAGTGATTCTCTGCATCACAGAATTTATCACAGGTGCCTGAACACTTGCTGAAATTGCTTGACCTGTGCTGTGCTGGCTATCAGACATTATCACTCTCTAAGTCCCATTAAAAGAAAATAATCTAGATTTGAGTTTCCATTTCCTCATTCCTACCACCACACTTTCCCTCACTCTTTCTAAAACCATTCATGTTATTTCTGTAATTTCATTTCCTCCTGCTTTTCTCCTTTTTTTCCTCCACAATTAATTTTGCTCTTTCATCTTAGTAAGATTCACCTAAAATTATCATGACTAAATACTATCATAAAATACCCACGTAATTCTCAGATTATGAAACTGATAACTGTAAAGAAAAAAACACCCTAGAGGCATCTTTGATCACTAGAGAAGAGTGATGATACGCAGCAATGGTGAGAAAAATAAGGAAAAGCAAGGGCCTCTTTCCACACAAATGGCACAGCAGCAAGAGAGGAACAGGAGGATGGTGAAAGTGTACAGGGAAGGAAGTGCTAACAAGGCCAGCAGCTTGGCCCAAAGCATGGGCCCAAAGCATTAATACAGCTGTGTCACAGGATCACAGAATGGGCCAGGCTGGAAGGGACCACAGTGGGTCATCTGGTCCAACCTCCCTGCTCAAGCAGGGTCATCCCAGAGCACATGGCACAGGATTGTGTCCAGATGGTTCTGGAATATCTCCAGTGAGGAAGACTCTACAGCCTCTCTGGGCAATCTTTCCCAGTGGTCAGTCACCCACACAGTGAAGAAGTTCTTCCTCATGTTCAGGTGGAACTCCCTGTGCAGCAGTTTCCACCTATTGCCTTGTGTCCCTAGTGCTTGGCACCACTGAGAAGAGCCTGGATCCGCCCTCCACATCGTCCCTGCAGATACTTACAGACACTGCTGAGCCCCCTCTCGGACATCTCTTCTCCAGGCTAAACAGGCCCAGCTCCCTCAGCCTTTCCTCACAAGAGAGATGCTCCAGTCCCCAAATCATCCTCATTCCCCTCTGCTGGACACACTCCAGGAGCTCCATGAATGAGGAGCCCAGAGCTGGACACAGCACTCCAGAAGCGCCTCACCACGTCTGGGGACATGGGCAGGATCCCTCCCTCGGCCTGCTGGCAATGCTTTTCCTAATGGACTCACTGCACAGATCCATACAGAAGCCTTGTGCAGCCTTACTGACTCCTCTCATGGTATGATTATCCTGAAAATCACTGGTGCAGGTTGCTCAGTGACTTTTTTTTACCCCTTCCTTTTCTTACTTTGTTTTCATTTCTGATCACAAGCTAAAGTCTCTCTACCTACCTTTGTCTTTCCTCTCCTCAAATGTTAGCCCTTCACTAAGCCCATTCTTCTTTTATTCTCCTCTTTCCTTGCCATTCTTTCCCCCGTTCATTCTTCCACAGGCATCCATAACCATGCTGTCTTCTCCCTTAAGAACCATGCACTCTCTCCAAAAGTCAGAATACAACACCACTTGTTTTCCTCGCCAATAATTATTTTATTTACTTCTTTTTAGAAACACACGAGGGGTGTCAGGTGCAGGCAACTGATACTTAAACTTCAGCTACTTAATTCAGATGCTAAGTGTGACACACAAATGCAGAGAGCAAGCCTACACAGCCTGAAAACTTCAACTGTGCTTCAGTACGCTGCAGGACGTCTGTGCTGTGCCAAACAATGGATTTGTGCTGCCCTAAGTCCTAAAAACAGATCAATAGCACCAAACACCATCCAAACACACAGTGCTTTTCCCAAGACATCTGTTCACTCACCATGTTTAGATGCATGTTTAAATTTTATTAAAAAATGGGAAAATACATTTTGAAACATAACCACAGTTACTTTATTGAACAGCTTAGATTTCAGCAAATGCTTTAGACTCCACATTGCTGAAGGCAATTAAAAAAATTCCTGCTTGTGCCAGGGACTGCCACAATGAGAGGGGAAAGTTCTTTGCCCTCCAAGACTGCAAACTGGCTGGGATCTTGCTGGGGAAGCACATCGGACTTTTCCATACTCCACGATTCTCATAATTTTGTAGCACTTGAAGTCCACTGCAGAACAACTGGCTTGCAGCAATCTTCAGGAGCTTCCTTGCTCCCTCAGTAGGGGGCAGGGTGTCTTTTATATCCCTCCTTTCAGAGTGTATCATCCTTTTAAAAAAACTACTGCTTCTACTCTGTTCTGCATTCTCAAGTAATCAATCACCTTCCTATGCAGTTTATTGAAAATGGTGCTGAGCACAATATATCCCTTTCCCTCTATTCAGAGAGGGCTCAGCCCTGCTGCAATAAAAAGTCCTGACCTGTACCACTATCCTCACACCACCTTGGTTAGGGATAACCCTACCTACAGTTTTACAAGGACAGTATGGCAGGTGCATGGCAGACTGATTTGGCCACAGCCATCCAGGAATTCTGTGGCCATATCACATATCCCAAGCTTTGGGCCAATGCACTGCACATCAGTCCTCCCAAGCACATCTCCTTCAGACATTGTCCAAAGACATGGGCACCAGTCAGCAGAGTCAGTCAACATCAGTGACAGTCAGCAATGGAAACCCAATACCCCCCCAAAATGTGGGCCCACTTCTCAGGAAGGGAGGGCTCTTTTTGTTGTCTTATTACAGTAGCTCAATGCCACAGCATCCACAGCCAAGACAGCAGGCAGTGTTGTTAAGTCTCAGAAAAGGGATCTTTATTGTTAAAGATCAACCTTGATTTAAAAGCTTGGAGAGCTTGGAAGACTGACACAACAAATGAGACTCGCAACACTCCTGGCATATCCAGCCTGCCACAGACCTCCAAAGGCAGGGAAAACCACCAGAGATCACAGGGCTGTTTGCCAAAACAATGACATCAGATTTGCAGTTGGTAAGTGAAGAACTACAGAAAAACACAGCATGCTTTGCCATGTAAAGCCATCTTGTGTCAGCTCCAATAAAAATATCAGCCAACAACAAAATCAATTCTAAATGAATTGGTCATTAAATGTATCAGCTCAGTGTGGGCTGTGCCAGCAGCTTTCACACAGAAACAAATGATGCCTATGAATCACCAAATTCTCTCCCCTGCACAAAATCTTTTGCAATTTTCCACAGATCATGTGTGGTGCATCACAGGTGTAACTAATCCCAAGTCTCAGTAAGGTGAAAGGCATCTTTCACTACACTGGAACAGTGACAAGTAGAAAAATGATTTATTAAGAGACTCACATTTCTGAAGAATGATGTGAGAAACTGCAGGGGCAGGGACAGGGGGTGTGGCTGCACGCTGCAGTGGGGAGGGGAAAAAAGTAATGAAGGTAGGGAATGCATGAGATAAAAGGACTGCTGGGGAAATTGGAACACAGCCAGGTCTGGGAAGGAATCAAGAGCTCACCTACAGCAATTTCTGACATCACCCCCATGTCCTCTAAGAGCTTTAAGACAACAATGTTCATCACAGCCTCATCTGATGAATCCATACAGAGGAAAATCCAGGCAAATTCCAAAAGAATAATTCCATTTTACTAGGTTAGCTAATGTTATCAAGGAACAAAAGGACATTCCCATGTCAGTTGCAGGAGAAAGAAGATGACTTCCATGAGGACATGTGCTGCTTCTGCTGCTCTGTGCTTATGCTGGCTCAAGTTTTCTAGCAGTGACAAGCCCTGAGCTGGTGCATCTCTATGTGCCTACTGACAAATGCAAATAGAAGGAGCAAAGGAAACTCCATGCCTCCCTAACCAGTGTAAAAAAGGGGAAAAACCCAAGGTAAATTACTACATAGTACCATGTTAACTTACCAGCCAAAGTCTCCTCATCTAAGCCTGTTGTCTCCATCACCTTCTGTGCTGAGGCAGATATGTTCTAGTGCCTGCTCCTGGATCAGGCCCTGACTGGTGGCTTCCAAGGCACCAGAATTAATACAACACAGCTGTCTGAGGAGCCCAGCCTGTGGCATCCTTCTGCCCCTCCAGCTCACCAAGGTTACCTGCTACTCCTGCTCATGACTCTCCCAAATGTTTAGGTCTAATTTAGATGAAATGGTGGCTTTAGTTCCTCAGGGAAGATGGAAGCAGTTCTTGCTGTTGAGGGGAGGTACATGCCTTGGTATGTTGCCATAGAAGATTATTCATGTGCTGTCACTAAGTACATGTACTTCATTCTGGCACCCATGAGGTGGGTAAACAGGGAAGCACTGATGGCAGAAAACAGAGGTGGTTGCACAGCAGCTCCCTCTGCTATAAAGACAATCTCTACACTCATGGCACATTCACATATAAAGAGAGACTTGATTTGTTTTCTGAGTATGTGCTTCAAGGATGTCTTTCACAAAGGAGCTCTACAATCCTCTTGAAACTCCTAAACATGAAGCAAACTCAGGGTTTGCATCTTACCTTCTAGGAAAGCTGTATTAATCATATTATCCCTTTCTGCCCCTCAAAGCCTCCACAGCTGTATTTCTAATATACAGGGGCCAACACTGAGCCAACACAAGCACAGTAACTCAAGCTCAAGCAAGCACAAACTTCTTGTGAGTCTGTATGCACATCCCATCTTTTAATCACAAAACACCGGGTTTTTTCCTTCTTCCTCCATTCCTTTCTATATCTCTAACTCCTTTGCACCCATAGGATTTCCCTTACCAAAGCTGCACTGTGTTACTGCTTCAGAGAAACCATTTTTTTATCTTGCTTTCTCCCCTCAAAACCAGGCAAAAAAAACGGTTTAGAAACTAGAACGAGGCCAATATTTGAAGAGATGGAAATCTTTGTATGTTTAAATTCAGCCAGGAGAAATACACTCAGGAAGAAAAGTGGAACAAGACACATTCCTCTTCTCCCATTCCCTGAATCCTTTGGCTCAGTAAGTAGGATGAAGGAATGAAGGTGATCAGAGTAGACAAGATATGAAGTGTCTCTGTCAGGATGCTCAGCACAGAAGGAATGTGAGTATTTTTCTGCTGTAAAAACATCTGCCAAGAGCGTAACACATTTCAGACAGATCTGCTTTGCAATTAACAGCTTAAAGCCAAGGAAAGGGCATGCCTAAGCCTAGGTCTAAACCCAGTTTCAAATTACAGCAAGGACTTGAAAGCTGCTGAAATACCTGACCTAAGAAGCTTCTAGACACCTTTTACTACAAGAACCCTTCATAACTTGGCTATTACACACACACACACACACACACAAAAAAAA
>VXBB01022097.1:91820-124422 GCA_013399915.1 Illadopsis cleaveri | reverse complement strand
AAAAAAAAAAAAAGGAAAAGAACTTTAGATGTCTAAAGCAGAGGACTCAAAATACATGAACTGAAGCAACTGGGGCTGTATACCCTTAGCTTTCAGACTGCTCAGTTTTTAATTACTTATTTACATGATGTTTCATACAAGGTGTTTCTCATTCCCAGTGACTGAGCACTGATTCAAAGTTTTATTTTATTCTCTTTGCTCAATACAGAGTCACATGCTCAGACCCAGAGCTCAGTCTGAAAACTGACTTTGTAATCAGCCTTTCAAGGTGCTCGCTATTGTGACACTCGAGTGTTTTCACAATGCTGCAGTGGAGAGGCCCATTTCCCTCACCACCAGGATGAAGGCCAAGAGATTTACTAAGGCCAAGAAGGCCAGCTAATTACAAACTCTCTGCTTGAAATGTGCAAAAATGCTTCATAGCATGACTTTTCAGCATTATCTGTCCAAGACAGACTCCAGCTGCAGCGATGAGCATTCTGCACATCTGCTCCTCTGACTAAAAATTTCCACTCATAATCTGAGGGAAGCACAATCCAAGCAAGGAAAACCTGTATAAAGTGGGACTCATGACATAAATAAAACCATCAAACTCACTTTGTCAGAGTGATACTCAGTTGCTTTGAACAGGAGGCCACCTTTCTTCTTCCTACAATTTTCACTTTATTCCTTACACACCTTCCTTTATTCAAAGATAAAGAATAAAGGGGCTCCCCCAAATAACTGCCCTTTCATCACACATTACTCATTCATTCCCTGAGCAGATCCAGACAGAAAACCATATGAAAAAGAATCTCTGTGGGAGGAAAAGAGACATTCAATTGAAAACCGTCTCTGCAAGAGCACCATGCTACTAAAAGAATTCAGTTCCAAGACACAGATGCAAATTAAGAATTAGATGCTTTTTATAAGAGATGACCAAAAGTTCTGGGCTATTTATTTCTATCAAATTTCAGCAAGCTTTAGGATATTAAGTGAACAACTCTAAAATGGAACTGAATGTTTTTAAAACACTGAAATAATGTGGGGAAAAAAGGGGAGCAGCAAGGAGGAAACTGAATGCTGTCAATCAGTTAACATCAAGAAGAAGACTCATGTCTAAAATACTGTATTGCATTGTCCCAGAGTCTGGAGTTCAGGCAGAACACCAGGAGAGGAGAGCAGGCTCAGAGAAGAACAATATGGATAATTAGAAATATATGCTGTTACCTGTCTGCAGCCTAACTTACTGAAGACTGTGATGGGTGCTCTTTGACTCTGAAGTATCAAAATTCATATAAACTTTCCTTAAAGAAATCTAGAATAAGCACAGCAAGTGTCTTATGATCAGCTAATAACAGCAAGTAATATTGCACCAGACAAAAATGAATCTCTTAGAGATCTAAGAGTAAGCAAAAAAGGCTAAACCATCACAGCAAAGAATGTTTTGCTCTTCCTAAAATCTTTGTCACCAGGTACTTTTAAGGACTTTTGTGCACATCACTTATCATAATTTTTTAAGCAAGACACCTCAACAATAACAGTGACTCTACTGTATTAATATCCACCTTCAACAGGATGAGAATCTCTAATCCAATCACAGGACCAAAAACCTCAGCTGAGAGAGTGAGAGAGAAGAGTTTGGCACTTCCTCTGCATGCCTGTACGAGAGAGGAAGAGGAGTTCCCAGGCTGGCTGATTTTAATGGACTGTGATGACATGATCCAGAGGTGTTTGACTTTGGCAGGAGCATTCTCCAGCCACCAACCTTCCCTTCTCTCCAGCCAGGTACCTGCAGTACCTCTCTGCACTCAGTGCTCCATCCTGATCATCTCTGCCTGAGCTGCAGATGCCAGCTTTCTGCTCCTTTATCTTTGCCCTGCAGCTCTTACCCAAAATACACCTCTGCTCTCCCAGCAGGAACACCCTGCATCCTCCCTGTGCACTTACTCCTTGTCCATCTGCTTCTTTCTCCTCTCTCCCAGCTGAGGAGCCTCAGTCAACTGCAGCCTTCTACAACAGATGAGAACTGCACAAGAACATAAATCTTCGCTCCTCTCCAAGCCGTCTCCTCATCCAACTCTTCTTCCTGGCTTTTGCATCCTCCTTCCTTCAAGCACTTAGATCCTTGCCTGTTCAACTGCAGCTTCTTCTCAGCTTTCACTGAGATTTATTATGGTTCTTGAACATTCTTAGAGACATTTCCTTTCCTTTCCAAAAGGAGTCCTGAAGACACAAGGAACGACACTACCCAGCTTTGAACACACCACCCCATGAACATCCTCCTGTCTCTAGTGCCAACACCAGACCAGCAGGAAAACCTGAGAACAGCATTCCTCAAAGAACAGGTTATTTAGTCTGAACCCACTAGCCTATTCACTGAGAAGCAGCTCCTCTGATAGATCTGCTCGGCTACTTTAAGAACGCGTGGGTAAAACATGCACTGAAAGTCTTGTCCCCAAAGGGCAGAGTTTGACCAAGTTTTAAGCACCTTAAGGCAGGATGGTAAAATGGGAGGCACCGTAGGAGAGTACCAACTCCATTAACATTTACAGAGCTCCTCTTCGGCCAGAAAAGCAGGGCTGCATTAATAAACTGGCAGCGTAGGAAACTACCATAACCACCGCCCCACAGATCCAAAAGTTATCTCTGGCTCGATGTCTATCCCGGGAAAGCTCTGACAGCCAAGCTCCCGCTCCCGAGCGGCGGCTGGAGCAGCACCAGGCTCGTTTCTCATGGGACAAACCAGTCGCGGCACCGTGGTGTCAGNCCCCCCGGAAGCGGCTCTGCCCGGCCGCGAAGCCGCTTCCGCCCGCCGGCCCCGGCACTTCCGCCCCGCTCCCGCCGCCATTTCGGGCTCTCCGGGGCTGCCCCGGCGGTACCCGCGCAGGGCAGCGACGGTGACCCGGGGCACTGCGGGATCGCTCCTACGGGGAAAGCCTGAGGGAGCTGGGCCTCTGAAGCCCGAGAGGCTCAGATGACTGAGAGGGACCCCGTCCATGTCTACAAGTATCTGAAAGGAGAACGTGAGACTGCTTGGTGGTGCCAAGCACAAGGACAAGAGGCAGCGGACTCTGCTGCACAGGAAGTTCCACCTGAACATGAGGAAGAACTTCCTTACTGTGCAGGTGACAGGTTGCCCAGAGAGGGGGTGGAGTCTCCCTCACTGGAGATATTCCAGAACCATCTGGAGGCAATCCAGTGCCATGTGCTCGGGGATGACCCTGCTTGAGCAGGGAGGTTGGAGCAGATGAGGGACTGTGGTGCCTTCCAGCCTGGCCCATTCTGTGATCTGGGTGAGGAAGTGCTGTTGACTTCTATGGTTTTCATTCACCTCATAATCCACCAGTGCCGACCAGCTGCTACTGTGTCATAAACGGAGATGGATGATCTGTGCTGCAACAGGACTGGTACAACATAACACTCCTCACAGACTAACAAAAGGAATGAAGTTAAACAGATGACCGTGCTCTCTTGTTCTTCATCATGCCAGAACCACTTTAGTGATCATGCACCACGAGCCACTTGAAGGTTTAGAGCCCCTCGTGCTGCAGAGCTGAGGAGCCCTTCCCCAGCTGATGCACGGTGTGGTGGTGTGAGATCACATGTGATTATGGAGGAACTGAGACAAAATTATCTTACTTCTGTTGATCCTTAGGTCCCCAGATATGCAGGATTGTCTTTCAAGAGGTCAGCGTTCATTTAGCATCCTGTGCAGTTTAGGAGGCACTGGGTTTGGTAAATACTAACATTCCATCCACCTTTCTCTTGCCTACTCACCTACACCATCCTGCTTTTCCTGACAGTCTGTATAATGACAGCCATTGCTCAGGACTGAATGCTCCCAGATTCTGGCCACAAGGAGAAGTGATTAGATTTCTTTTTCTCTCTTTTCCTCCCAATGATCTTCCAAGACACCATGCCTTTATTTATATGGATATACTAGGATTAAGTCTTTGAGCAGCCTGCACTGCAAGACTGAGGCGCTGTTATATAAAGAACTGCAGCTGTTTGAACTATGAACCATCTTGCTGTTAAACTACTTGGTTAATTCAGAGATCCTCTGTGTTCTGATGATGGAGTTTTCCATTCGTCTTCCTACAGTCATTTAAGTTATTTATGACATATTTTTAATTATTCAAAACACATTTCTTAGTCTTTTCAGTTCCCATGTGGAGCAGCTGGCTTCAGTTAGCTGAACATTATTGTTAAGCCTCTTTAAAGTACTTCAAAATTCTTGTATAAATTGCCTTACACTCTTAATTAAGGGGGAGGATGTGGCTGTTACATAAAAAAAAAAAAAATCTGCTCCCTATAGCATGTCACAGTCCTAAACCAGAATCTCCCAAACACATCCTGCTTGGGGCTACCGAGCTGAATGGAGCTTTTGTCAAAAATCAGACTTTCCTAGACATCACTAATTTGCTTAAGAGACCACCTGGGAACCCCATCTTACCTTCCAAGCCAAGGCTAGGAAGATGTCAGAATGCTAGAACACTAAAATGGACAATCTCCCTCTGGACTTCTTGCCACTGCAGATACAAATGACAGGGCAAAGAAGAGGCACTTGCCTAAAATCTAAATGGCAAATCTCAGTAAAGTGTACAAAAGTGTCTCTAACTGCAGGAACTGCCCCTGTGAATTTGCAAAGCAAAAGGGAGAGGCAGTTCTGTGTGTCTGTGTGGTCTCACAGCAGCAGAAACTCTACCATTCCAGCAAAAATTAGTTCCTGAGCTCTGAGTCTGAGAAAGCTTGTTATTTTTTGCTTTCTTTACAAAGTCAAAGGGTTTGCATCGCTCAGGGCTCCAGGAGCATCCTCACCCACAGAGGAAGTGTCACCATGGTAGTTATTTGTCAAGAGGTGAAACATCTTTTAAACCCTTCTGCAGTTGAAGTCCGAGCACAGGCGCCGGTGATCGCACAGGAAGGTGCTTTCCCAGCTGAAATAAGCTCCAGAGACCCAGGACCATCCATGTCTAACCCTCACCCAGCCTCACACAGCTGATCCTTTGGCAAGTGCAGTAGTAACAAAGGCTCACACACTCCTGTGGTTATCGCACTCCTCCCCCTCAGCCCAGCTCGCTCCTACAGCTCCATCCTGCAGGTTAATCCTGTAGGTAGCTCCCGGTTCGACAGAGGACCTGCGGGATGGGCGGTGCTGCCCAGGCCTCGGCACCTCCCAGGGAAGCTGCACGGCCTATGGAAGCAGTCTGCAGGAGTTGTTCTCAACCTTTATTGATCTACAGATGCCTCTGTGTTTTCCTTTGGAAATGTAAACATCTGCATACCAAATTCAAGCCTCCAGATTTCAGTTACCTTATAAACTTAAATGTTTTCCAAGGACTGTGAGGTGAAGGCCAGTGCTTGAGGGGGATCCTCATGCAGAACCCAGCAGGACAGCTGCTCTTGTTCAGTTACCTTTTTGCTGTTGAGGTATGTTCAGCTCTTCTCACTCTTTAACATCCTCAGTTCAGAGGTCCCTGAACTTTCCATTTCCTGTCTTTAGGAAAGGCGAAAGGTACCCACACTTTGCTCTCACAAATGCCAAAGGATTGTTCTGCAGCACTTGGCCCCAAGGGGGTTAATTAGCTTTACAAGTGAAAGAGGATGCCAAAGGCCACAAATATTATAGCTGTGTCCATGTTTCAAAAATGTATCCTATTTCAGTAGCAAAACTAGGCATAGACTCTAGTTCTTTGGTGTCAGGATTTCTTTTCTTGCAGTTTTTTTTCATTCATTACACAGACACTACATGAAATAGAAATGTTTGTTGGACCAAGTTACTACATCTCTCTAGTACTCTGGTGTTCTACTATACAGAAACAAGAAACCATGCACACAAATTTAATCTGTTGTACCTGAAAGGACGATTGAACAGGTACCTATCTTGTAGTTAAGGAAGTGTACAGAGCAATTTCATTCTATGTTCTGAAACTGCACTAGTAAACTTGGGCAGCTTTCAGGTACATTACCTGCAAAATATTAGAAGAAAATCCTAAACATGATATATATCCTTTAGTTGATATAAAGATGATAAAATAATCAATAAAAATATAGAAGACAGACAGAATCTCATAATTGTATTCTATATTAGGAAGAAAGTTGGATGATGTAGACACATCTGTGAGGTAATGAAATATTACCTATTGCCAATGAGATTTAGGAAGATGTTTAGTTTTACCCATTAAATAAAACATCATAGAAGTTGCATAGCTAGAAACTGACAATCAGTAATTTGAAAAGAATTATCTGGCAAGCAGATGGAAGCAATGGGCTTTCTTCTCCAAACAACTTTGAAGTTCTGAATGTGTTCCAGAAGACCAGCAAATACTTTTACTTAAAAAGCATTTGCAAAGCAAGTGGGCTCATCCAGGTTGCTGTACTAACACTGATGTGGCAAAATCACAGTGGCATTGACAGGGGTTGCACTCAGCTAAGGAAAGAAGCATATTGCTGTTTGTTTTAATTTGAAGAAAAAGACCTAATTAAAAGAATATCGTTATATGGCAGTCTAAGTTTGGTGGCTCAGGATAGCCATCTAGGCATCATGTAGCAAGACTTTAACTGAACACTACACAGCTGGGTCACTGAAAGGGAAAAGAAAGGCAACAGATAAGAACTACATAAGGGAGCCAAGCCTTATTGTGAGACACCTAAACCAGCTCAATTTAATTCAGCTGCTTGGAAAGATGAATAAGGTGACTTGATCATGGTCTGTAATTCATTACACAAGAAGAAAGACTTCTTATAGCAGAAGACTTTTATGTACTCAACAAAGGCATAGCAAGACCCTATGGATTAAAAAAAAAAAAAGTAATATAGAGTGACAGTTTCAATGGCAGTGATAACTAACAAAAAACCTGTAATAAGGGACATGGTTGATTAACCATAAGGCTTTAAATTATAAAAGTCTTAAATCTTTCTTGAAGATTTAACTGAATTATAGACCAGCAATACTATCATTAGTCACGGCTGAGATTCTGTTACTGTTTGTGGGTGACTTTTCTAAATGATTTCCAGCCTACATGATGTTTCCTTTTAAAGCAACGATAATTTGTAAAATTCAACTAAGAACAGAAAATCAGCTTAGAAAAGGACAAGAAGAAAAAGTGCTATTCCCTTTCAGCAAAGATACAAGATGCAATCCTATACAGAACTCCAGAGTCATTGTCAAGTCTTCTTGGGTACAAACATATAGAAACGAATGGATTTGCAGCGCAGTGAAAATGCAGGGTCAAAGAATTCAGGGAGCTGAAGAAGAGGGACCATGGGATCTGGTTAAGAGAATATCCCACTCTTGTGAGTGGGAGGTAAATAATTGAACCGTTGTTGGCTTGAGTGCACAAAGCTGCAGACTGCAGAACTTCAGGCTTCATTTAAAGAGGGAAGAATTTTGTACAAGTTGTTACATTTTGTGTCTCACAGATAGCTACTGTACTTTTTAAACCATTTGGAGCACTCTGAATATGTTAAACAACCTTGGAAATCCAAAGAGGAAGACCTAATCCAAACTCAAGTAAGTGACAAAGATAATGAGGGTAAGGTATCTTCAATTATTTCCACATCAGCAACAGGACTGGGTAAACAGAAGAATTCTCATTGATAAGAAAGGAAAGGAGGCCTGGAATAAAGTGGCATTTCTGAAGCTCAATGGGAAAGTCCTTTAGTAAGAGATAATTAATTTCTTCCTGGGCAACAGTAAAAGCTGTAAGCTCAGCAGCAAACTGCACAAACATGAACAGTAACATGTTTGAAAGGACTGGTAACAGGAATTCTACAACCTTAAATACATATGGATGCCCATGCTAGGTAGCAGATTCCAAGATTCCAAGAAGGGAAGGGGTAGCAGACATCAGAAAACAACACCTCAAACCAGGGACCAAGAAAGGCAATTTCAAGCACCTTTAACATATAAAACGAAAAATCAATTGGAAAGAATTTTAACTTGTGAGCCATTCCCCAGGGAATTCAACCAGTCATCAAAGCATTATTCTTTTAAAGCCTTCCCAGTTTAATTCAAGACACTGCACCCAAACCAAGTCATTTCTGAGACTTCAAGATGATGCATTCAAGACGAGAGAACAACTTGAGTGAAGCTGGAAGCTTTGTCCTGTCCATGTGGAACACAGACATGCAGAGGAGAGCCACTGTGCTGAGTCTGGTAACTTCCAAGGGGATCAAAACTATAAACGTAACAGATGGAAAAGGTGAGGCCAGACAGCAACCAACATAAATTTGACACTATAAAAATAGAGAAAACTCTTTAAGAGAAGCTTTGTGACTAGCAAAACTAGTGGTAAAAGGAAAGGAGTATTTTGCTCTTCCATTCCTTTCAATCACAAAATAAACAAAGAAACCTTACTAATAGTACTGATCCATGCTAGACAAAAATAGTGAAAATGCTAGTGACACAAAACAGGAGAAACTAGTCAACAAATACTTCCAATTCCATCTAAAGAAAGGAACAGAATGTAGTAGTCATATGAAAATAGCAACCTCTACCTAGTACCATAGTATCAAAGTAGGAGATGAGACAACACCTACTAGGGATGAGTATTTTGAAATCAGCAAAGAAACAGGAGTCCTGAAAGAGTTCAGTAACTAGCTCTCTAGCCCAGTTATGCTGATGTTAGTTAAACTTGGGATATTAGAGAAATACCTTACGACACTCATGACAGTACTCCCAAAAGGCAAATGAAACGACTCAATGACAAAATTATGGAAACACTGTAGAGATGAAGAATTAGTGAATGAAAAAATATAACCTATAACACTAAGGTTTTATGAAATACAGATTCGGTAGTAAAAAAAAAAAAGAAAAAACCCAACCCCCAATTTCATTCTTAGATGATATCATTATACATTTGGTTTAACAAAGGGGACTGCATAGGTGCAACATACTTAAATTTTTATAAGGCATTGACCTAGCACCATAAGTCAGAAAGATAAACTGTACATAATCAAATACTAAGAGGATTAAGAAATGCCCAGCCTGTGAGTCTCAACAAGAAGTAATGAGAAGTTGCACTCGATGCTTTTCAAGTTAGCATAGGTCAGATGCAATATTGCATTTCAACCTGGATCTGAAAGTAAAAATAACAACTGATACAGTTTGCAGGTGACAGAACTATGAAAGCTGTGAGTAACCTGGTCCATCAGTCAGCCAGGTCCATTCACACAGGCTGGACTTGGACACAGCCCCACAAGAAGCATCTAGGAAACAAGAATCCAGAGCATGCCTGTAGAGAAGGGAAAACACTATCATGGAAAGCCGAGACTTTGGATGATCAGACTTTTCCAGACAAGCAGCCACTGTGAGCTCCTGTATAATGCTGTCAAAAGAGGGAAAACACAATCCTCTGCAGACTTAAGGCAAAGGGCCTGGGGGACCTCATCCATGGCACTGGGGCTTCAACACTCAATTTCACAAGGAATGTGTTTATAACATACTGAAAAATTTGATAAGATGTAGAAAGAAAAGACAAGAATAATTCATGGGCTGGAAGAAATCCCTTACAGTGGAAGATTTACAGAGTTCTATCTGTTTACCTTGTCAAAAAGTGGATTGAGAAGAGACATTAAAGTGTTTAAATACAAGTCTTGGGGGAAAAAGTCCTTCAGGTTTTCTGAATCAGAGGGATGAATGTTTCCAGAACTAGTAACCAGAAGTCAAGGCAAGGAGAAATCTGGCTTAAATATTTAAACAGTGAAAACATGAAACCCTTGCAGCAAGCTACCAATGGATTTTGTGTCCCAGTGCCTCAAAATCAAGCCAATGCATTTTGTCAACACAGTTCAAATACACATTAGTTCTTGGGGCTCAATACAGCCTAAATGGATTGAAATGTCACCTGTGAAATGCAAGAGTCAAACCAGACAGCTCCTTCTAGCCTAACCTATGCACCTACCAAACACTCCACCTGTTTGCAGCCAACCCACGTGACTAAACACAGGCAAGGTTTCTGCCACAGGCCCCCTAGGTGCAGAGCTCCTGGCTTTCCTTGTGCAAACCGCAAAGTCCAAAGGCAGGCAGGGATGTGCCGCCCTCACGCCTCGGCCCCTTGGGACTCCGGGCAGCCAGAGGCTCCTGCGGGGGTCGGGTGCAGGGGGAAGGAACACACGTCACAGGGGCAGGGTGCTCGCAGCAGCACCTTCAAGGAGCCTTTTACACCAATTTATTTCTATACAGGATGGTTAAAAAAAATAAAATAGAAGCCCCTATTGGTTGTTCATACAGAAGTCTGGGATTCTATAGGCTTTGGATGGGTGACTGATTTTAAAACCCAACAACACATGCTTTTTCCCTTGCCTTCTCATTCTCTTCCAAGTCAGCCTCCATGATCCGAAGAAACTAACAAGTAACACACAAGACTAGCANAAAAAAAACCAAAAAAAACAGCATGCATGGGACAAAATAAAAAAAAAAAAAAAAAGAGGAAGGAGAATTGAAGACGAAGAGAAAGGGAAAAACAAACGAAGATTGAAAATAAAAATTCGCCAGGATAATGCGTTTTATAAACACAGAGATAGAAACAGTTACAGCAAGGACAGAGCGGGCCAGGGGTGGGGAATAGATATTTATATATATATATATATATAAATTCAAGGGGCCTTCAGTTTATTCTTGTTGGCTCCCCCTTCTCATTAGATTGGTCTCTCTGTGGGGATCTTCATCCCCTTCTCTCCACTGTCCACCTTTTGGGGACTCTCTCCCATTACCAGGGTCCAGAAGAGGCCACCACTGCCATGTGAGTCCAGCCCGTCTTGGCAAGAGGGAGCCTGGGAGAGCACTCTGGCAGGAGATGAGCAGAAGATAGCCTTTCCCTGCCTCCTGCCAGCTCCTTGAAAAGACTCTTAGGTCTATTCCTCCTCCTCCTCCTCCTCCTCTTTCCCTTTGGGAAACTGGGGGCAGGACAGGTATTTGAGTGTCAGAACTGCTGTCATTCCGCCTTTCAGGAAAGGGAGAGAAGGGTGAAGATTATTTTGGCAGTCTCTTACCCTCCCTCCAGTTGCTTTTTGGTTTGTTGTTGATGCCTGCAGGCCTTTCTCAGGAGGTGAAGGGAAAAGCAGGAGGAAGAGGAGGAGGAGTACAAGCTGCTAGGATATCATCCACAACAGGCAGGAAGAGCAATGAGCAGGAACCCACATTCCTACGGGGCCCTCGTGCTGCTCAGACAGCTGGGAGAGAGAGGCAGCAGCCAGTTCAGACAGACTCCTCTCTACTGCTCTCCACCGGGGGGGAGAAAGAATGCAATACTCCACAGCCCTTAGGCAGTGTAGGCACCTGTCCATCCCAGAGAACATGCCTCACCTCTCCCCCCTCCACTGGTCTCACCTTCCACTGGGAAGAAGGTTTCTCCCATCCAGTCCTTGGGGCAGGACGAGCAACCCCTCCTCCCTTTCACAAGCAGGAGCGACAGGAATAGATATTTCTCTCTTAGACACTCAAGGCAATCCTCAAAGAACCCCATCCAGCTGTCAACCCTGCCACATTCTTCTGTGGCCTGCTAAAAACACGTGTCCAAGCCCCTGTATATACAAGGGCCGTCTCTCCATCCCATTCACCATGTGTGTCTCAACACGCAACCCCGCTTCGTACACATCCTACAGTGAGAGAGAAGGCAGAGCAGGGGCCTTTCTTTGGGTTTCAAAGGAGGGGCTCTTGCATGAGGANAAAAAAAAAAAAGAGGAAGGAGAATTGAAGACGAAGAGAAAGGGAAAAACAAACGAAGATTGAAAATAAAAATTCGCCAGGATAATGCGTTTTATAAACACAGAGATAGAAACAGTTACAGCAAGGACAGAGCGGGCCAGGGGTGGGGAANGGCCTTTCTTTGGGTTTCAAAGGAGGGGCTCTTGCATGAGGAAGTGATCCCAGCACAGGAAAGGGGCTCTTGCACAAGGAAGCATCCTCCTACCAGGCAGGCTGTTGCACAGAAGGAGCACCCCCTTGAGAGAGGCTGTTGTTCAAGGGGCTGCCATGAACAGGGTTAAACGGCCAGAAGAGGCTGTTGCAGGAGGAGAGGCCGGAAACTGTTGCACAAGGAGGGCCGCTGCACAAGCGGTGCCCCTGGCACAGGCTATGCACAAGAGGCGTTCTGCTCCCTGGGTCGAGGTCTGTCTAGGAGCTGGAGAGGTGCTCCACTTGGATGGCGCTGGTGCTGACAGTGAGGCAGATGTCCTTGTGATGCTCGGAAGTCTTGTAAGGAGTCAGGTCAAAGGAGCACTGGGGGGGAGGGTTGGGTTGGTTAGTGTCTCCAGAAGGGCCCCCTGCTGCCCCTCCACCCTGCGGCTGGAAGTGCTGCTGCTGCTGCGAGGCCTGGGCTTGTGCCTGAACCACCTGCTGCTGTGGGTCAGGGATGTTGTGTTTCCTCATGTGCTTCATCAGGTATGTCTCCTGCAACGGGAAGAATCGTGTGAGAGGAGGGAAGGACGCTCGCAAAAGCCAAAGCCAATGGGGAAGGACATGGCAACTCAGGGGACTGCTCCTGTTGGGATCTAAGGAGCTGCTCCCTGGGAAGTTTGACCATTCCTGCTACCCCCCAGGGCAGCAAACACTCACCGAGGTGTAGGCCCGGCTGCAGATGGAGCAGGTGTAGACCTTGGCGTGTTTCACCGTGTGCGTAGCCAGGTGCACCTCCAACGAGGCGGCGTCTGTGTACGCACGGTGGCAGTTGTGGCACTTGAAAGGTTTGTCTTTGTTGTGCTGCCGTCTGTGGGACTGGGGGGGCAGCAGCAGGAGGAAAGAGAAAGCAAGCGTTAGGGGCAAGTGTTAGGAAATGGCTTTACCTCAAACATCCCCTTCCAGCCAGGCCCCAAGCTCCTGCTGCTGAGGAAGGTACACCTGACTCTGAGCACAGGGACAGAACTTCCCCCTCCAGCCCACCACACCTTCCCCACACATGCCCTTTCCTCTCACGTACACTAGGCATTTGAAGAGCACAGACTCTTAATGCTCCACAACCCCCATCTCAGTTTCCATGCAACTCTCAGTCTTTTCCTGGTTTCTCCTCTTCTGCCCCCCTATACGTCTGCTCCCTGCATCTAATACCTTCAGGGCAGGATTTGCTTTAACTGCTTGCAGGTGTCTACAGCTCTTTACCCTTTGGCACACTCTACAGTGCCCCTCCTCCAGGGTACTGCAACAGGACACACCATCTCTGCTTCCCTATATCCCTACCCTTATGCCCTCCATTTCATTGTAAAACAAACAAAAACCCACCCAGGTACCCAGACTTTACTGGGTGTAACGTTTTGCAAAAGTCTTGCCCCAGCTAAATTAGAAAACTGCAAAACAGATGGGAGGAACTTCACTAAGGTCTCACAGCTTCAAGTCAAGTTAACAATTCTACCGAATGCAACTGTTTATGTGACTTCTTTGGGCCACTAGTGCCACAAGTCAGGAATCTCTTCCCTGCCCAGGGCTTCAATAGCTTTCTGTATTCTTTTACTCTCCTCCCAGCTGCCCCACTTCTTCCACCTCCTCTACCACAGGCACCGCTGCCAACTCCTGCTGGCAAGAAGGACACACCCAGACCCTTACCTGCAAGTTGGAAAGCTGGGTGAAAGCCTTTTCACACCCAGGGTGAGCACATTTGTAGGGTCGGTCCCCGGTGTGGATACTGTTGAGGAGGAAGAGCACAAATGGGAGGCAGTGAGCAGGCAGGCAGGGCACACTGCCAGGGCCTGCTGCTGTGTCAAGGGGATGATGTTGCCTCCAGATGCTGTTCTAGCTGGACAAAGAGAGCTCTGCCCAGCTCCCGTGTCCAGTTAGAAGCTGGAGAAGACAGGCAGTCAAGCAGATTTCAGAGTGACTACGATTGAGGAGCAAGAGCTTATGGATGCCTGGACAGCTCAGCATGTGAGCTGCCTAAAAATGTATTGGGAAGGGGTCCGGAGGTCCAGGCTCCCTGCTCCAAGCTCGAGTCCCAAATGACCAAGAGGAATCTGTTCTCTTGCTTCCACAGTACCAAGAAAGCAGCTCTGTTCCCTCCAGGATAGACACGCCAACACTTTTCCTTTTAAGTAACAGGCTGAGTTTACCTACAGTGTTAATCTGTCCCTGTCCCCCTGCAATGCCAGGAGCAGCTTCCACACACTCAGTCCAACCCCCGTGGTGCCAGGCTGGGATCCCCTACAGCCAATGCCTCTCTGTCGCTCTCTCTCTCTGTGCCGCCCGCGGTGCAAGACCAAGGATCCCCAGGGACAGCACGTGCCCACCTCAGCCCTGACGTGGTCAGTGTCTCCTGCGCAGCCTCCACTCCGTCCACTCAGGTGGGTCACCTCCTCCTGGGGGTGCAGCCGGCCGCGTTCCCCGCCCGCCCCCCGCATGCTTGGCGCGCGTGCTCCAGAGGTGCATGCCGGCAGCGCGGGGGGACCAGGGCCAGGCCCCCAGCCTCCTCTGGCCCTTACCGTGTGTGCTGCTGCAGGTGGGAGAGCTGGCGGAAGGCCTTCTGGCAGTAGCTGCACGTGTAGGGCTTGGCCCCTGAGTGGATACGAATGTGCTGGGCCAGGTAGGAGCTGTTGGCGAAGCTCTTGGAGCAGTGAGGACACTTGTGCGGCTTGACAATCGCCGTGTGGAGCTTGGAGTGGATCCTGCCGAAGAGGAGGAGGAGCAGCAGCAGTTGGACATGACCACCATCTGGCTAGTGCTGATGGAATGAGGGCACAAAGGGGGTGGGACAGCACCACGCTATCTGCTACACGAAGGAACTCCAAACACAGCATGAGCTCTCTTGGTCTCAAACTGTGCTCCCCTTGGATTCAAGAGACCATGGTCTGTCCACACCGGGGGAGGATCCAGAGAGAGGAACTATAGAGCTTGGACTGAGGGGCATTGGCAGAGCTGTGTGTGGGAAGCCTACGGCTGAAATAGCAGGGGGGCTGCAAGCCTGGACTTGAGATGTTTGGCAGAACTACGCTGGGGTGACAGGGAACAGTCCTCCTATGCCCAGTCTACTCTCACGCTGACACAACCAGCCCTACCTCCTGTCAGAAAGCGTCACTTGGCTGCCGACACCTGTCCGGCGGAGCAGCGCTAACCTGAGTGCACCCAGCCCCTCACGGCCAGGGCCCAGCCTCACGTGTCCGATACCACTACTGCCGGTCTGACGTGTGTCAGACCTGAGCAGCCTGTGACAAGCAGCCAGGTCTCGCCAGGCAGTCGCCCACTGAGGTGCTCACAGCATGCTGGGATGACGGCAACATGCAGTGCGGAGGGCCTCGGCCTCCTCTGGCCCTTACCGTGTGTGCTGCTGCAGGTGGGAGAGCTGGCGGAAGGCCTTCTGGCAGTAGCTGCACGTGTAGGGCTTGGCCCCTGAGTGGATACGAATGTGCTGGGCCAGGTAGGAGCTGTTGGCGAAGCTCTTGGAGCAGTGAGGACACTTGTGTGGCTTTGTCTCCGTATGGGACTTGGAGTGGATCTGCATCTCCGACTTGGAGTAGAAGGTCAGCGAACACATCCGGCACCTGGGACCGGGGTGAGGGGAAGAGACAGTATCACTTGGGGGTACGCCCCAATATGGATCAACTCTAACTGCATGAGATCTTCCACACTGAGTGAAGAAGGGGCATTTTCCCACTATGTGGTACTGGGGAGGTTTCACCTGGGACACTGCTTGGCTGTGAGTGTTCCAGTCCCAGGGAGACAAATTTAAACTGGGAACTGGTGTAACAGATCAAACAAACAATACTTCACAGCCAGACACGTAAAGGCGCTGGAAGAAACCAACTGGCTTGCAAGAGAGACAGGGCAACACTTTGGAAATTTTCCAACAGCAATCCTAAGGGGATAGGAATAATTCCCAGACAAAACCCCCACTGTGCTAATCTATGATTTACTTCAGTCAAAAAAACCTTGGAAAACCTGGAAATCCCAGGTTATAATTTGTATTAGAAGTTAATTCCACGCACGGTGAAGTCTATGAGAGCAGTAATGGCCAAATCCACTTAACTCTGCTCTCATTTTTGGAAGAAGACACTCAAATATTTAGGATACAAAATGCTGAGAATAACAGCAGTGCTGCTTTCCTAGTGGGTCTCACAAAGATACTCTGGGTATCAAATGTGGTATTTCATTGGTCTAGTGGGCTTTCATCATTTCAGTCTTATTGATGTGATGCAAAATGTTTTGTCTGGGCGTTTGGATCCATCTGTTCCCATAATGATCAGAAATGTATTTGTTAACACACAGACTCTGAACAAGAAGAAGCAGTTGGCATCGCTCTGCTATGGATGCTGCTGTTAAAAACTGTTCCTGCACCACGACACCAGGCTGTTAAGAGAAGCTCGCACTGTTTTACAATTCAAGATGGTAAAAGCTTTTGCGGTTGATAATTTGACAGAGAGACAGAAGCTGCATCCAAGTTACTCATTTCTTTCCCACCCCCCGCAATGTGTGTCAAACAAGGGGCAGAGTTAAGGCTTATCTGAATTTAGATTTTTCATTTACATTAAGACAAAACAGAATCTCCACATGTAACTTCCAGGGTCACATCTGAGAGAAGAAATGCCATCCAAGAGGAAGTCTGGTTAACATGAATTCAACTTTCAGAGTGGTTTTGCCTGGGAATTTCCTTGAGTTTTATAGTATTTACAAATCTGCTCAGCAACAAAAGTCTGCAGGTATTACAAGCCACAGAGAGCTGATCCTGCTCTTCCCCATATCAGTCTCCTCTCAGGAGGATACTCCATTACATCTACTGTTGTGACTCTGTTGGAGCCAGAAGCTTTATGACGTGTGCAGTCTGATTAGCGTGTGTCACGTAAGCAGTATTTATCCAGCACCTACCTTAACTTCCACGGGCCCTTCCGAGCCACAGCTTGATTCCAAGCCATTTAGCTGGAAGCCATGCCTCCCTAGCAAGCACTCCAACACACACCTGTCGTAACACTTCGCTCCTCTCCACTTTTGCTCTTTTACCATTCATTATCATCTCTAACAGTTGCTCCCACGTGTCCTACCTTCATCCTTCTCTTAATCCATTTTAATTGCAAGCCCTAACAGAACATGCAAACTAACTATGTCCTTACATAAATCCCTCCTCACCCCCCGCCCCCCCCCCAATCCCTTCTGGAATCAACAAACAGAAGCAATTTGGCTGTTTATCCCTACACATCTATTGAAGATGTAAGGGGTAAAAAGCATCATCTTTTTTTAAAAAGTAGCTCTTGGTTTATAAACGAAACTTCCCAAAATGCTAGACTTGAATAGAGCACATGTATTTTGCAGTAATCAAATAATTCTTACAGAATGAGGACTGTGTAAGTCTTGTATCCTTGAAAGCACCAACATTAGAAAAAACTTTGAGGTGAACACTGAACTGAAAAATACCTTTGAGTCACTATGTCCTGTTCCTGCTAATGCAAGCAATTACAGCATAATCCCATGCTTGACTTTTAGCAAGCTCCTTCTCAGCAGATGCTGACTTCCATTACTCTCAATTGAACCCCGTTCCAGAGCATTGGCCCTCCGATAAGGAACCATTCAATTGAGAACAAGCTCCCAGTGTGATGCTGTGCTAACATGGCTCACCAAAACAAAGGGGAATAGCAGGTATCCTTTTTGTATACAAGAGGGGAGCGACTGTTCTTGCCAACAGCATGTCTAATTCTGAACACCATGTCCTCAACAATTACTGAAAAACTCACACAGGCTCAGCAAACTTAAAGGATGATGGCATGTGGAAAATTGGCTTTGCAGGAAAGATTCACTGACTCCAGTCAACCTAGGTTTGGAGTAAAGCTTAAAAGATAACTTGGTCAATATCCAAATAAATCTACAGAGGGAGAAAAATATCAATTACTAGGGGCTTGTTTCATGAACAAGTCGGATATAACAAGATATAATAAGGAACAACAACTGACACTAGAAGTGAAAAAAAGAGGAAACAGGCTTTTTTAAACCGTGAGAATAATGCATCTTTGGAACAAGGCTCAGAGGCTACAACATGGTCTCAATCACTTGGTCCCTACAGTCAGTATTCTGAGAATCCAGGTACCTTTCTGAGAGAAATACTTCTTAGGGTTTTGCTCTAGTTTAAAGAGAATGCTGGGCACTAATCTCTTCTGTGTTGTGCACAGGACTCTATATTTTAAATAGTCTATTCTGTTCTGAAAAATTAATGAACTTTACCATGCCATCAAGTCTAAGTAGTCCCATGCATTAAATCTATAGGGCCATAAAGCCATCAATTTTATCCTCCATAACTTCTGTGAACCCTTTACTTATTTGCTTTGCCAAGTATCTGCCTTCAGGTCAGAAATTCTCTAAAATAAACTTTAATGGAGAGAAACAGACTGCATGTCCAATTCTATTTTCAAAATAAAATTATGAAGAAGTTGTTTCAAAACCTCACTGGCACTTGCATGACAATGATAAACCTGATTACTACCAAAAATAGCCCTCAACAACAATAACAAACCTCCCCCCAAACCCTAACCTCCCCAAAACCCCCAAAATCAACCCAAAACCCTCAAAGGAACAAACCAACCAACCAACCCCTGTTGTCTGAATTTAGCAGATATAGACATTCTGATATTGTTTTCCAAACAACATTTCAAATGAAAATCTTGCAAGAACTCATTTTCTAATCATCTAATTAGCATCAACCCTGAGAGAGCAAGAATGTTATGCAGCATTAACAAATTCATGAGCCTTATGAGTTAAAAAAAAGCCCTGGAATATAACAGAAAGCTGCATTTCAGAATTTTATATTGTGTAGTATCAGGCTTTTTCAAGGGAACAAATGATCCATTTAATTAAAGGCTTTGCATTCTGCCTCAGACAACATCAAATATTAAAGGGGAAGATGCAATCAGCCCTCTAGTGGGCAAATATGGATTCAAAGAAGTGTTAAATCTATATGGATAATGAGAATATCCCATCTGACACTAGCAGCGTTTCAGTATTCTACTTCTGTGAAATTCTGGCTGGGGAGAGGAAAAATAGGGAGTGCTTCTTGCTAAGCATGAATGAAACACTATATGAAATAATTGATTTCTACCCCCCCTCTGTTTAATATCCATTTTTAATAGTCTCCCCACTGTGCTTCTAAACTACCCCTCCTTTGGCTGCATTCTTTCTGACAGCAAGAAACAGAAATGACTGCAGCATTCCCATTGATGGTGTGACACAACATCCCCTGCAGCTGCTTGTTATGGCTCTGCAAATTCAGACAGCCTCAGAGAAAATATCCTTAATAACACAGAGGTTCATATTAACAGTTAAATTAGCACTCAGCCATATGCCAGAGATCAAAAGTAACCCCTTCCGATGTTTACAATGCTTTCTTTTTTATAGGAAATAAAGACATCCAGAAAATGTTCATGTTAGACAGAGACACTCTCAAAAATCATGAAATGCCAGTAAAAGATGGATGTACAATTCTAATTCTGCTCCCATATGAAAGTCATCACAATGAGTCATAAACAAAATTATGCTTATAGCAACTAGACTACAACTCTGTGGCACGCTGTATTTTTTTCTCCTTTTCATGGAATGTTCCGCCTCATTCAGATGCTGTTAGGAGATAAAATACCATCTGAAATACCAGCTCATAGTAAAATTTGCCTAACATGGATTAACAGCCTTTTTCAATCAAGTGCTTAATTAATCAGTATCACAATTGTGAAAATTATGTAAGCTTGTATATGGGTCTGAGAATTCGAATTCCTAGTGTCTACTGAGAGTAGTCTTACAAGTTAATTGAGTCCTTGCTCCTTCTGTTAGGCTACAAATACAAGTTAGACCATCAGTTAAAATAAAAATCGAAACAGGAAAGTCTGAAATTAGACTAGATGATAAGAGTAAGTTTTAGGCTGTCAGAGTCAGCATTTCATTTAGCAGAGAAGTAAACGTCCTGCCTTCTCAAAGCAGAGTTAATGAAGTAATAATTAATGCAAGCGTTGCAAAATAATGGATGCACAGTTCATGATAAATGCTAACTTGGCCCTCACATGCCCCCATTTTTTTTTAAGATGAAGTTAAACACTTTCTTGTTAATATTTTGTAAGAGGCAAGGAAAGAAGACAAAACTAATATCCATGGTACACAGGTACACTTGGGCAACACCCAACTAAAGCCAGCGAATATGAAGATGCCAAATGAAGGCACAGGAATTGTACCTCTGCTCCCACACTGGCACACCCAGCATCAGCTCCTATTCAAAAGCCAAAGCTGTGCTTCCATTGAACAGTTTACACTACTGGTGTGTGTAACAAATCTATCAGCTATGCTCAGAGATCTTGGTCAACTTCCACCGTCCTTCAGTCACCTGGTGGCTTGGTAAGGCTGCAGAAAAGCAAACCCTCATACTGGCAAGGCAGACAGTAGTTTAAAATGCTCCCATCATATGGCACTTTCCCAGTTCTCAGATTTGAGGGCATTCCTGCATTTTGTCCATTTTTCCAAATGACGCTAAAAATACCTGACTCAGAATTTTGTGGTATTTCAGGATACATCACAAGTTGCCTGTCTTCTTTTAATGACTCTATTGTTTCAACAGTTGCACCTTAAACCTTTTCTGTCAGTCTCGCACTGGGAGCTGTCATGATGTCACTTAATTCCTAGAAGTCTTTTTCACAGTCATTGCTTTCCAGGATACTGTTCCTCCATATTCCTTATCTTTAGATCAGAGACATTCAATAGTCCAACATTCAACAAGACATTTCTGTGTGATGTTTTCCATTGTGTCCAAACATCTGGACCTCAATCCCTGGCTGCTGGAGACGTCATGCTGTCCCAAAAGGCTAAGTCTTCCATGGGACTGTATTAAAATATATTTTGTCTGAACAATTAACAACCACATAAAGATCCCTTTTTTTTTACAGCTATCTACCAGCACTGCTTTGATCTTTAGATTATCAGCTATGACTTTCTGTTGACCTCCAAATCATTGAACATCAGACCTAAGACACTGTCTGCCAAGTTTTGAAATCAGTCGCTATTAGCATAAAAGACCAACAAAACAATAAAACACAATAATGTGCTTCCTTAGTATAGTGATAACATGCAAGAGCTAAAATTAAAAGAATACAAAAGGCCCATTAGAAAGCACTAGGAAATGTGGAAACACCAGGATTAAGGTCATCCATGTCACCATAATTTGGCTCCGCAATGCAGGTGCGTTTGATACAGCCTTATTGACTGTTTCCACAGAACTGCACCCTTCTAATGTTGCACAGATATTTAACAAGTAAGCATTCAGATTTTTTGTATCACCACTCTAGACAGCCTTAAGCCTCGTTGACCACATGCAATTCCAACCTCATGAAGCAGATCACTCCTCTCCTCCACAGAAATANTTGACTGTTTCCACAGAACTGCACTCTTCTAATGTTGCACAGACAGATATTTAACAAGTAAGCATTCAGATTTTTTGTATCACCACTCTAGACAGCCTTAAGCCTCGTTGACCACATGCAATTCCAACCTCATGAAGCAGATCACTCCTCTCCTCCACAGAAATATCAGTGCTCCATAAGCACTCATCTATTGCCACAATGTCCCTGTTTTATTTTTTGTAAGGAAAGGGAATCACAGAAGACACAGTGAAACACAGTAAGAGAGACATATCCACTAATTCCAAGTGGCCAAACTGATATCTGACCCCTTTTATTCTGTAAGGGAAAATTCCTATTACATATGTTCATATCACTGCTCCTATAGATTTCTATGCTATTCCCATAAGATGCAACACTTCTGCAAAGCAAAACAGGGTCTGACCTGTAACAGAGGAATGTTCCATGATACTTAAGATTATGGTTTTGGGAGCACCAAATGTTAATTATTTCAGGATAACTCTTTATGATCATTTGTAGCCTGAGACAAATCCAAATCCACCGAAGATTTGACCTAACTCATACTTGCACACACTTCAGGGCAAGATTATCTGTAGGGCTGTAGGATACCGCAGCAATCTGTGGCAGAGGCAAGTGTAATCAACAGTTCTTCACACTAGCAAATGCCTTCCCCAGATCATCTTCCTTAATTCCACAATCCCATGTCAATGCATTTTCTTTTAATAGAATATTCCTTTCAGGTTGAGCAAACATGCAGGACTCTGACAGGCTGTCATGCACCAATAACTAATCAAGGATGGTGTCAAAGTGCATTGACTCAATAGGGCCAAATTAAGGTGTAATCAGATAAGAGGTGCAAAATACAGTTTTAAAGTTCCCTCTCTCCCAAGCTGAAACTGTGACTGTCCTCCTTATTCCCTTGCACACACTCATTCCATTGACAAGTAACATGCCAAAATTAGAACTTGTGACTGCAGAACTTCTCCTGTCAATTCCTTCTGTTTGGCACTATGAGGAACTGCCAAGGGAAAGCAGGTACTTATGTGCACACACACACAGTTACAATATCTCAGCAGAAGGGAGAGAACTTACCATAACACAAGGTTTTACCTCATTATAGCCTCAGGCATGTGGCCAGTCAAATTGTCATTTTCTAAGCTCCAAGCACTGCATTTATATACAAAGCAAGGGATATGTGTGCAAACTGCATGTGTGCATGTAAATGTGAATGTGCAACAGTCTTCCTTAGAGTTCTGGGATCATAAACCACTTCCCACCAATCTGGAAAAGGGGTAAGGATCTTAAAAGTCAACACAAGTCTCAAAAATATGCAGCTGAGGAAAGAAGAGAGACTCTCTTGGAGTCCTCTGCTGAGGGAAAGGCTAATAAGCTCACCCTTGATTAGACATCAGAGAATCCACACAGGAGAGAGCCGCTGGAAACCAGGCATCATTAGTTCCGCTGCTCACGGAACTACTTGTTAAAAAAAGCAAACAGAAATTCCAACGTGTGGCATCATACTGACACCCACGTTGGTCATCAGCAATCTTAAAATCCATTGCACAGACCTCTGCCACTGCAGCTAAGATGATAAATGATACCAACAATACTTTGTCACCTTTTTCTAGCCTAAGAAGGAGATGAGGTTCTTTGCCAGAGGAGGTCACATTCTTATGCTGACATCAAAGACATGGTAAAATTTAGAAACACCGGGTTTAATATTTCTAGGCTTTGGAGGGAATGTGGTCAAACTTTCTGCCTGACACTTCAAACTTAATTCCCCCTTTTGCCCTTAGCCTTCTAGCCCAGAGTAACACCTACCCTCTCCTGCACCAAGGCCCAGACCCAAGCTCTTTACCCACATGCCTCAGCCTCTTGATCCTCTACTTCAGGGGCTCTTTGCTATTTCACTCTCTCAATTACCTAACACTTATCTCCTCTCCCTCATGCTTTTGTTTGTCTGTCCACATCCCATACTCTTGTACCTACCTCTCTGTTCTGCCAGTTCTAGGTATCTCATTTTCCAGCACCTAGCAAGTCTAGTTCCTTCTTCCACCCCTCAGTTTTGGCTGTTTATACCTTATTCCTGTGCTAGCTCTCCCATCTCTCCCTTGCAGAGTGGCTCCCCATCACATCCTCTGTTGTATTCCCTAGTTTGTAGGCCCTTGTCTTTTCTCTCCTCCTTTCTGATTCCTATCTCTACCAAGTTTCCAGGTTTCGTCAACACAAACAGCTCCAGTCCCTGCCCATACTTCATTCTCATCTCTACCACGTTTGAACCAAGCAGTGTCTTCTCACACCTTGCCTTTATGTCCATCAGAGGAGGAGGTTACTGTCCACACTGGGCACTAAAGACTCCTTCTGAAGCAGAAGGAAGAGCAGCTGTACCTGAAGGAAAAACATGTTTGGCCCTTCAGTGCAACTCTAGAAGATGTTTAGAGCTGCAGAAAGAGTAGATATATAGTCCAGCTTCACACAGAAACTGAGAGAAGTTAGGCTGTATTTGTCTGCTCTTTGGAGATGGACTGTCTGAGGAGTGCCTGGAGTTGTGCAAGCCTCAAGAAACAGCAAAGATAATACAACCTTCACATATTTCAACCACCAAACTATAAATCATCTCAGGGCATGCTTAACAGAATTTTTCCAAGCTTAAAACTGGCCAAATTCAACAATATTGTCACAGACATATGTGGCTTACAAAACCCATTGCCATCACATTACAAATTGATTCAAAACTATGGGAAGTTCACCAAAAAATAATGTTAAATCCAGTACAGGGAAGAAAAAAACAGGCTTAAAACAAGACATGTCTGAGAAGATGCTCACCTGCTGTATTCAAACCACTGGTTCTCCTTGTGTACATAATTTGCTCCCTAATGAGGGTCTCCATTCAGCTTCCTCACCTTTTACAGCTCAGTTTACTACAGCTTCTGTACACTCTTGCACCTTGGACTCCTCCCATAAGTTTCCTATGTCCTTCAGCTGCTTATTGCCTCCCAACCTCCCTGCTGTTCCCCAGTGAAAGTAAGGAAAACTCAAAACTAGAAATGGAGAAGACAGAGCTTGTTGATGACACTATGACAGTGTCAAGCTGACAACTTTTCTGTTGGTATCTGAGGCTCTAGAGCACAGCTTGCAAAACTGTTCCAGCCTATAAACTAGTATTCATCCTAGATTTTATTTAATAGCAGAGCCTACCAATGCCTATACAGAGCTCTCTTCCTCTTACAAAGAAACTACTGTCAAGAGAAAGAGAATTGATGATCTGGCCGAGAGCAGCTGAACCACTTCGTCAGTCTTGTCCACTGATCACATCACACCACAGACTTCTAGAAGTGCACAGGTACAGGCACCACACCAGGACTAAAAAACAATCCTACTGTAGCCAGGACCTGTTTGCTACCTTTTCCTCAGCACCTTTTAAAGCACTGGGAAGAAGCCATGCACTTCACAGTGCCAGCATCTTTCTAGAAAGACTCTTGATGCTGATCTCATTTTCCAAAGAAAAAGCTAATTCTACAAAGATGTCAGGGAAGATTAACAAAGAGCTGACGATGAATCCAGACAAGACTGAAGTGACATTACTCATGAAGGAAGATGCTTCACAGGACTGGGTTAGATGCTGTCCCCTGCAGGTGCAAGCATTCTTCCAGTAGCACAAGGCAAAGCACTAAGGAATCTGCCAGACTAATCCTAAGGACAGACGTCGAAGATCTGCAAGTATTGCCATCACTGGCAAAAGCCTCACACCTTTTCTTACAAAAAATCTCCTAGTCATAGAAATTCTTGCACCACTTTCCCAGCAGCCTACTAATTCACTTCTAAAGATGATACAGCAGTAAAACAGCTGCCATTTGCTGGAGCAGGCATCTCCACATTTAGTAGAGAATGGGATGAGCTGCAGTATATGTATCAAGGTTTATGCTCCAACACCTTCCACATCTGCCTGGCTGTGCTGCTCATTCAAGGCCTTACTCCATCTTTATCACCACACTAGGAGCCAGGAATTACAAATATCACCCACCTGCCCAGACACTCATGACAAGAGAGCTCACAGAGCTCAAAAACAAAGCTTAAAAAAATAATAAAATCTGACAAAATAATCCAAGGCTTTAGGAATCGGGTATTAAAAAAAAAATAAAAATCACACTGATCAATGTAGTACAACTCCTTCCAGGAATCTGAGTACATCATTCTCAGTGTCTCATCATGGGAATCAGTGAAATCATACAAACGTAGTCATATGAATGCCAAAACCAACTCCTCCTCCAGCCTGAGAAAGAAGCAGGAGTAGATGAACCTCACCCACAGTCTTAATTTAGCTAGCATATGTCTGCATACTGTGGTGACGGGAACTACTGAAATCATCCTCTAGAATACAGAAGGATCCCAGTATTCCTCAAAGTTTTAACTTGTGAATCTATTCATATGCATATTACAGAGAAACGATTTTACTGTGTTTCACAAAGGTTTTCTCTCCCACAGCTCCAAGAGAAGATAGTGCTTTCCTTTATTTTTCCAACAATCATTTTTAGTTCCAGACTTGCATGGAATGCATCATCCAAACAGCAGATCTCAAGGAGGGCAGAAGTACTCCTTGGTGGTTTTCAGTAAATCTCAATTTAGCTCTCTCACACCTAAGCACTGCTCAGGGGAAGGCCTACTTGGGGTGGGGGCAGGTGGAAGAGGTACCACGTTCAGACTAAACATAAAGAAATCTTAAACATAAAGAAATTACATGTTCCCACATATATACTCATCTGCTTTTTCCCTGCAAAGCCTTTTTCATGAGCTGTTACACAGACTATGCATGTCCATAAAGTTTCTGCTGAGTCACTCCACCTGGTCTTGGGCATTTTTTTTTTTCAAACTTACAAGTAAACAAGGAGCTATAATTAAAGCCCTGGTTCAGCTTTAATTCTAGTGTTCACTGCCAATTGTGTCCCCTGTAAATACATATTTAACAACCTAATTAGCAACCCGGACTGTAAGCAGCTTGAGTAGTGTGGAACTGTGGCTGTGGCCCAAAATAAATGGTGGGATTACAAATAGCAAGCTACCTAACACTCCCACCCTTCCTCGCCATACGCTGATTATATTTTCAAAGTGAAGAACTGGGACATTGGCTAAGATAAAAAGGCTGATCCAAGCTTTAGTTTTGTACCCATTTAACTATGTTATGATTTAAAAACGTAAACATTAAAAAAAAGCTATAGTTAAAAGTGAAAAAATGCCTGAGGTGGGTGCACAGATTCTGTGCAGATGCCTTCATATTCCTATGGCTTAATTCCAGAAAGATAACTAAATCTGTACCAAAACAAAGAGCATCTAGGATGATAAAAGGAAAACTGTTTGAGATGGGATCCTGGGCACATTGTAGGAAAGTGAGAAGACCTAGGGACCATCTTCTATTTCTGTTTCAATTTGGCTACTCCTTTGCCTCTCATTTATCTCAATCATCTGTCAGAAACACCTATCACTCAATCACCCATAAGTGCTCCTTCTTCCCGCCTAAGACAGACATTTACTCTCTACCACTTTCTGCTCTATCTGGTTTCCACCTTTTCTCAAACACCCACGCGGCTTATCCTCTGGTTCAAGTATTCCCTCCTACCTTATCTCTCCCCTCCCCATCACTCATTAACTCAAGCCACATCCCTCCAAGCTCAGAAACCCAACCTCAGGGCTCAGAACTCTCATCTCTCTTATCTGACACACTTAGGGTTCAGAAACACCCTTATGTTTAATTCAGAAATACATTATTTTTCCTTGTTTTCTTTGGAGTGCTGAGATAGGAGGAGATCACATGGGGCAATACACACAGGAGCAGACACTATCACCACAGGTTGCTTCCTGCTCTGTGTGTCTCCAGTTTGTAGTCTTTACACTGGATGGACTGGAGTTCTAACTGAGGAGCACCCAGGTGTTCCAGGGCTCTCAGCTACACCAGAAGTACTCCAGCTGCACCAGCCAGCACTGCACCCTGCAGTACACCAGCCATACTACCTGGCTGTGACATCAAGGATATAGTTTAGCCTCCATATAACATCCTGGATATTAACTAACCTAGTAATGTTAACAACTATATATTCAGGAAACCAAGAGTGCTCACTAAAAGGAAATGCTTAGTTTTGGGTCAACCCATCAGCTCGTAAATATTCCTGACCAGAAAGGAAACTCAACTCTTTCTGCAGCTCAAAGATTCTCTACTCAGGGACTCTCTAGGTTCAAGGCAGAGATCTCTTTTTCCCCATGTAACCTTCTGAAGGGTTAAACACACCCCCATCCCCATGCAATGTTACAGTCAAGGTTTAACCCCACTCCCCACCTGTATGTCTTGCCATCCTTGTGCTGATCCTCATCATCCTCATTTGTCAGCACAAAGGGGTCGCTCATCTCTGGCAGCCCTGACTCCTGCAATCGCTTCTTCTTCCGGCCCCGGGGGGGTTTGGGGGCAACTCCCCCAGCCCCACCACCTTCAGTGAGGGTGGTTGTCCCTTTCTTGGACAGGTCTGGAATCACCTGCAGGGCTGCCTGGGAGCCAGGGGGGAGCGCAGAGACAATCATGGGAGCTGAGATGGGAAAGGTTTGGGCAGAGGCGGCTGTGGTCACCAGAGAACCTGACGGGGAAGTTATCACCAGACCAGGACCTGCCAACAAAGGAAGGTGGAGGAAGTCACTTATTACATCTCCAATTATGCCCAACCTCCTTATCCCACAGAAGCACCTACTTTTGACTACAACACAAACAGAAGGGTAGCTTCCCCTCCCAAAGCATTCCCAGTCTCCACTGCTGGAAGTCAAACTTTCACAAAGAGGGTGGATGTATGGAGTGCCTAGAGATTCACAGTGAAACCACACCAAGGCAGTCCACACCTTCAGTAAGGCTAGGAATAATCTACAGGCCGATAAGGATTCTTCAGGACCTTGTGTTTGCCCATCCCAGAGTCCGTTCTGTACACTGCCAAGCCTTTGGCATGCCCTACCTGCTGTCATGAGCCCAGCAGACTGCACTGGTACCACGGTGATGTTCTGAGTCACAGGGGCTTGGCTGTGTGGTGTCAGCTGCTCTGGCTTGGTGTCCGAGTCCATGGAGATACCAGTGGGCAGGGCCACAGAGGTGGGGACTGTCAGCAAGGCAGGGTAGTGGGGGGGAGCCAGGCTGCAGCCCTTCTCTGTGGGCAATAGCTGCTCCTTCATCTTGTTAATGAACATGGTGTTCTCAATCTGAACAGGGGGAAGGACAGGTTTTAGCAAACCCTGGCACAGCTTTGCCCAGCATCTGGCTCAGCAAGAAATGCACCAGAAACACTCATGGTGCATAAACTTCTAACAGGAAGCAAGACCAACATAACAGGTTGGAAGATCTTACCTGTCCCGAGACGGTGGGCACTGCTGGCCAGAAGTACGGGGAGGAGTTGAAGTGAGATTCTTCCATCCTAGCTGGGCACAGGGGGGCAGGAAGAAGGGGGAAGGGAAGAGGAATGGAGGATAAGGAAGACAGACAGACACACAAACACAAAAAACCCATTAAACCCAAAGAGACTCCAACATGGAACTGACTCAGTCTAATGCTGTGACAGTTCCTTAATCTTCCCTGTCTTTCTTGAGCAACTTGTTCCCCCTTCTGAGCTATCTGCCCAAATAAAATATTATTTACAGGGGAAAAAGATGCTTGCCATTCCCATGGGCTTGGGTCCATCTAAAATGCCCCCTGCCCAGTAGTCTTCCATGCAAAAAACAGGACTGACTAGAAACCCAGAACACATCCAAATTTTCCCAATTATCATCCACCCAAGTACATGGCATAAATGAAGTCCGTGCATCTGCAACCAGGCAAATACAGAGGAAAACCATTTTTCACCATTAGAGACAATCTGACCCCACAGGCAGTGAAAATTTTGGACCTTGCCTGTCCCTCCACCCCAGCTCAACACTAAGAACGCAGATGCAGCAAAGGGACATTAGCATTATGTTACACAGGAAGAAAGACAGGCAGAGAGAGGGAAACAGACTTGCCCAAGATAACAGACAGCCACAGCAGATCAAGAAGTCAAACTCAGGGCTCCTAACTTCCTGCTGCCCACCCCAGCCTCACTCTTGAAAGAAACACAGAAATATCATTCAATATTCCTGCTCTCCTCCAATGAGACTAAGCAGTAGGAAAATTGATTCCCCTGCTCCTGAGATACCCGGTTTCCAAGCGAGATCATGTCATGGCCCTCCATTGCCCACTTCCTTCCCATCTTTCAGACAAGATTCTGTAGGACTCTGTCTCTAGCCAAGTGCCCACGGCTCCATCTCAACTCCCCCTGCATTCAGAGGACCAGTTAGAAACCAAAAGAGTCTCCTGAACACAGAGGTATGATCTCTTTGGGAACACCTGACTGAAGAAGCACTAATTTCATTTCTAACCATTACATTCCTCTGTGTAATACCATTAGTGGACAGAGTTTGTTACACTTGCAAAAACACTATTCAAAACCTAAAGAAATTAACAAACCAGTATTTTCTGAAGCAGAAGATACATCTATTCCTAAAAAAATATGACAAAAGTGGTAGGTAAAACCCATGCTCAGAATGTATCTGGCAGAGAGCACAACCACTGTAGGTTTTTCACGCAGCTACCTGCAAACTGTCCCACTCATATTTCTGTTATGGTCTGTCAGTGGTCTAATAATGAAACAATACTGTTTCTGAAGAGTCTATCTCAATCACCAGGGGAGCTCAGAGGCATGCCCCCAGTAGCATGAAACACTCACATTACAGAAGTATTGTCAGGACAGAATAAATACATGTGGAATTGCTGTGTTTGAGCCAAAATGCAAAGATAATTTTCCTCTATGTGGAGAGGCAGTACTTAAATGAACCAAATTACCCGATAATTTTGTTTTTATGAATTGCTCATGCAACAGCAAGGCCAAGTATTCCTGCCTCACACACTCACTGCAAATCAACCAATAAACACACTTAAAGATAAATTATTTACCTTACGTTGGTGGCATGCAGTCAGGCTGCTCGCTGCTTGACTGAATTACTCTGGATTTACACTGCTGTGATTCAATCACAGGCTGATGGGGAAAGACTCTTACATTCCTTCCTCTGCTTTCTTTTCTGAGCCAAATTAATTATTGAGTACACTGCCCACAGCACAGCCCTATGCATATAACGCCTAATTACATGACTTTTTTCTTCCACAGGGTGGGCACACATGAGGAGATAACACATCTTTGGCAAGTGAGCACCACCTGAATCAAGAGGGGTATTTTGTTTGGAATTTCCAAGTTTAGGGTTTTTTGCTTCGGTTTGGTTTTATTTGTAAAATAAATAAATTGCTATTATTATTGCTTATTTGCTTAGCTTCCACATCAAAAACACCAAAGTGAACCTGACTCTCCAAAAACATAAAATCTCATACAATAATCAGATGCATTTTCCAAAGAAACTTTATAGTTGTCCAAAACTCCCTTGGATGCAACTGCAAACTTCAGGAATTAAACAGAAAGATGCCAATTTAAGGAAAAAAACCCCTCACAACAGCTTTCTTATTTAAAAATTAATGGAAGGCAAGTCCATTTCCAGATTCCAAAACCCAGACTAGTAGAGGCCAGGCATTCAGTGGCTTCTTGTCTCCATCTTGTCTTCTACCAGAACTTCACAGAGAATCTAACTTTTTTTTGCTCAGTTTACAAGGTGTGCAAGTCAAATACGGCTCCTACTGATTCTTCAAAGGATGGCTACACTGATTTCATCAGCCTCCCTTAGAATCCACCTCCCCATCCAAAATACTTCACGCTTGAGCATATCATGTATCAGGCCTCAAACTTCTGGCTTGAAAGGCTGAAGTGTGATGGGGTTATAAGAATGTGGAGGAAAAGGAGAAATGGTGTAAAAGTTGAAGCTTTCATGCAATTTCACTAGCAAGCCAGTCTTCCAAAGGCAGAAAAAACAAAGGTAAGATTCCTCCACCAACCTACTGTCCTAGTACCCAGAGCCGTCCCCCTCCCCTACCCCGTTTTTAAGCTAAAAGGGTATTTTGGAAACATGCACCCCTATTGGCAGCCCCCACTCAGACGCTGCTCGCACTTACTTTACCAGAACTCTGCACGTAACCCTTCCAATTGCTCTACAACTACCAGACATGGGCTGGAGCTTCAACCCTGTACCACAGCACGCTCCCACTGCAGGGCCTTCATCATCCCAGCTTCCACAAACAGGCCAGAGATGGGACCTTCTTCCTATTCACCAGTCTAGTATCAGACAGATGTCAACGTACCCTCCTGATATAAACCAAAAACACTTTCTATGTACAGGCCACAAAGGTACATACACCAAATAAACAACCGAGTGAACCAGGGAACTCACAAGGGATCTGCAGTTTACATCTCACAGAATCACATACTTAATGTGCTAGATTTATACTTCTTGGCAGGTCATCACTTTAATCATAAACAGACAGATAAAAGCACGTGCAAGTATACAGTGAGGTAGAGGCTGTGTTTCTGGAAGGCACAATTAAGGTTGCATATGCAGGTATTTATTCAGAGGTTGACTTTTAACGCGTATTTCTTTACTCTCCAGATGCCTGGCTTTTAGTTCCTATCCAGCACGGAGTTTTCAGTCAACAAAAGGCCCTGAGTGTGATGCTCAGGAACAATTCAGACTGTTGTTTTATGTCTGCCCAAGATCTTTGTTCAATGACAAGGAGCTTTTAGGCTTAATTGCTGCAAAATACTAGGGATGCTGAAAGCCACACGGGCTGTTAGATCAAAACCAAACATGCTTCCACAGAAATGGTAAGCACCAAAAAGTTCAAACGCTGCTACACCTTTAGAACAGGTGCATTTGAACACACATCAGTAATATCGCAAATGTACCAGACAAAGCTCTGGATCCCAAACCCGCACACTAGAGACAGAACTTTGGTGCCGTTCCCCGACACTTGTGTAGCCTCCACCCCGAGCGGGCGAGCCTCTGTCGGAACAGGTGCCTGGCAGAAGGCAAACCCTGCGCCTCAGCTCCTTCCAGGCGCCCAAACCCTTCTCCCGCACCCTGGAGCTCAAATGCCTTCACACCCCCAGCTCCGGGACCCGCGGCCCATCCCGTCCCCTCCCGCCCCGCGGCAGCCCCCGGGGCAGGGGCGGGGGTCACTCACGCAGCTCCGGGAGCTCCTTACCCCTCTCACTCTCCCTCCTCTTGCATTTCTCCTCCTTCCAGGGCCGGCTCTGCAAATAAACCGCCTGGGTTACCGGGGCGCCCGGGGCCCCGCATGGCATCGGGCGGCGCTGCGCGGGGCCCGCAGGCCGGGGCACCTCGGCCATAT
>VXBB01022097.1:68258-91757 GCA_013399915.1 Illadopsis cleaveri | reverse complement strand
CCCGGCCGGCTGGGCCGCTTCCGGGCTCGCGGAGTCACGTGATGCGGGCGGGGGAGAGGTGGGCCCTCATGAATATTCATGAGCCACCGTGAATAGTAATAGCGACCCTTGGGGTCTGCGCGGGATGGGGTTGGCCCAGAGTTTTCCCGAGCGCTATGCCTGCCCGCGCCTGGGACGGTCTCGGCCCGCCGCGATGATCCAGAGGAGTTGTCCCAAAGTTTGGCTGCCAGTGCCTGGGATGGTCCCAGCCCGCGCTGGCTCGAGCGCTTCCTGGCACGCTGTTGAACGTGTTTGTTCTGCTCAGCCGACAGAAAGGACTTCGGCGAGCTGGTTTTGTGCCAGAATGGGCAAACTGGACCATCTCATTCCCTGTCGAGAACGGGAGGGCAAGGCCGGGCGTGGAGGGGAACAGGGCAGCCCTATCCGCGCAGCCGGCGGCTCCGCGTAACCTCCCCCAAACACCAATTGTTTTTGTATTTGTAACCGCGCACAACTTGACCCCGGAGGGGGCTGCGGCTCATCCTCGTTCTCAGTCACTGAGAACTGAGTTTCACAGATTCAGCCCACCCAAGTTTCGTCTGGCAGTTTCCCGCTGGCTCCCGTGCGCTGGCGCTGCCGGGCGCGCTGCCGTGCGGCGGGAGGAGCAGCAGGCATAGCCCGGCTGCTCCTGCTGGAGACATCACGGAGGGCTCCACCGCATCGCTAAGCCGGGCTGGCTGGTCAGTCAGCCCCATACCAAGCTGCAGACACCCCACAAAATCACCAAGCTGCGCTAGCTGTTGCTGCTCTGCTCTTAGACCCTTTAGGGTAAGATACGCTTCCTTCCGCTACTCGCAGCAGGGTTAACTTTGGCGCTGGGCCCATCTCCCAGGTCAGGTTAGGTTACCTTCCTCACCTGTGGTGTTGCGCGCCGGGCGTTTGGCTGTGCTCTCTCAGTGCTCTGACTTGAGAGAAATCTCTTTTTTTAATTGTTGCGTGAGTTTTCTGCCAGCTTGGCATGCTGGAACAGCTTCTCCGAGCCAGCATGAGTAAGAGGGTGGGACCAGGGAGAGCACAAGCACAGCAGCCGGCGGTTAGATTGGCTCGGGCGATCGTGAAACCGCAGCATCCGGAGCAGTGGGCAGAGGGAAATCTCCCTGCGGCTCCAGCCACAGCGCCTGCCTGTGCCCACAACGTGCTGGAGTATTGGTCCTCGCAGGCGGCACCAAAGTTGCTCCTGGGAGGAGTCAGGATTAGCTCTGCGTTCTTCAGCAGGCGTCACATGAAGGCAATTGTTGATTTATTTAAATAAAAGGAGTTGGCAGCCTAATCAGTTTGGAAATTAATTTCCTTGTTAATTTGGGGGTTTTGACTTGCTCATGAATATTCACAAATGCTCATCTTGTTGTGGTTTTTTTTTTCTCTAATTTATTTTTGTGATTGTCAGATCACCTCTGAAGGTGACATTTCTCTCGTTCTGCAACGCAGCAAATGTATTCAGTCTTATGCCTTGGAAAAGGAACTCCAGCCTGGCACTGACATCTCTTTTACTTCTCTCTTCTTTGCCAGAGAGTCCTTTATAGCCTTCTTCCTCCCTGCATGCTGCCTAGGAAGAAATAGGACTGAGTCTCCTCGAAGAGGACTGGCCTGGACTTGATAACTGGAAGTGCTTGTCAGAATGCCCTATGCCTGCAAGGGAAATTGTCACTTGAGGATTGGGACAAAGTGGTTAATTTTTCTTAGGGTGCCTGGAGTTTTCTGCTCCCCCTCTCAGCCTGCACTGCCGAGCACCCTTCAGCAGCACGTGAGGCAGCGTGACTAACATCTGCCACAGACACTTGATTTGTCTTATCTCCTTTCCCTCGGAGGAGGCAAAGTCAGAGAAACACGGGCGTGTGTCTCTGGAGAGTACAGCTGATCTCTTTACCTTCTTTCCCAGCTCTCTTTACTTGCCTCCCTTTACTTATCCTGGCAGCCCTTGCTCCTTTCCACACCAGGGAAGAGCATCCTAGTTGCCACTGCAGGTTTCTCCCTGGTGAGACATGGCCATGTCCCGTGTGTGTGTGTGTGTGTCTAGGGCTTCTAGGATTTCATAACACTGACCAGCTGGGCTCAGCTAAGGAGTATGGTGAATAACAGCCTGTGTAAAACCACTGGTGCTGGGGGCAGGAGGAGCAGTGTGGGGTGAAGAGGTGCCCTCCTTACACCGTGCCCATGCACAGAGACAGGCTTGGCTGAGAGCTGGCCCCACAGCAAGTAACATGATGGGTGTAGTGGAGACCCCCAGGCCCAGCCCAGTCTCCAGACCAGCTCATTTCTTTCGAAAGGCCAGCTTTGGTACAGCCTCCCTCTATCCAACTTGCTTGGAATTGTGTGAGGAGGGGTGGCCAGGCTGCACCAGCCGTGGGGTTCACCCAGCAGCACCGCCAGCCCCGACTGGGAGCTGGGGAGGGGGTGACAGAGAGGTTCACAACTCTGCAGCAAGGAATTATGCCAGCAGCAATGCAAAGTGACTGCAGGAGGTAATAGAGCCCTGGAGCAGGTGGTAGGTGGAGGTTAGTGGGGCCTCCCTCCTGGGAACAGAATCATGTGAATAACACAGCCGGGTTCCCACCTCCTGCTGAGGGCACCAGCTCCTGACAAGCTCAGAAAAGAAAATGTGTGGAGAAAGCCAGCCGGTTACCACGACAGTTGCTCTCTCACAGCCTTTGGAACAACTTCTGCTGTGCAGCTTTGGCCCAGGAGGGTGGCAAACACACCTCCACGCTGGCTGCCTGATCCATCTCCCATCCTTGTTGCCTCCTCCACAATCACATCTGACTGTCACGTTCCCACCTCAGCACTTTCCTTCTTTATCTACTCTCCTGATTTCTCCATTTCTCTCTTTCTTCACCACCCCAACACAAAGCACCCACCCCTGGCCCTTCAGTTATGATTACAGGCCATCCTCCTGTGGTGCCACTGGACTGTGTGCTTGAACACCTTTTGTTTGCTGTCTGTGTGCAAACTGCACTGCTCACAATGGCTGTGCCAGTAATATAAGTGGTATTTTGTGTCTTAGGATCCTGCTTGGCTGGCTCCTAGGGCTGATAAAGCTGGCCTGATGTGTTCATTAAACTGGCTCAAGTGGTACCTGAATTTGTTGGGGGTACTGACCAGTAGGCAGAGATGGACAGATAGACTTGGAAGGTGTGATGATGTAGTGACACATATTTTAAGGATGGCAGCTGTTCATTCTCACCCAAATTTTTTAGCTGCTGGTAGGACAATATTTGGTTTATCCTGCAGCTGGTATTTTAATCTTGAGAGTACATTTCTCAGCAAGGCGTGTTGTCCTCACTCTTTTCAGGGAACTGACATCTCTTTGGCAATCGGCTGATTAAATCCCCTGGCAGCACACAGCAGAGAGCATTTCAGCACGTCATTCTTGGTCGGTTTTTTTGGTTGGGTTTTTGGGGTTTTGTTGTTGTTGTATTTTTTTTTTTTTCTGCTGCATGGAAATAGATTGAATTTTCCCCTGCTTGGGAACTTTTCTGCTTAGTGTTGTTTAAGCTTTTAGAAATACACGGTAATGGAGAGTTATAGATGCGTGTTATCCTGCACATGCTTGGTTGCCTGAATCATTTCATTATAGTGGCATCTTGCTCTCTTAGAGGCAGGGAACAGAAACCACACACCTGGGATACACTCTGGAATTTGAAGCATATGCAGCAATAATGCAATCCTTTTTCACTGAAAGAAGTAGGTTTCTCCGGGACTGGGCACTTGGAGGTGGGTCCCTGTTGGACAGGAATGTAACAACCTGTGATTGGATCAGCCTTGGCTGCAGGCTGAGTTCATTTGGCCACTGTAGTGTAGTAAGGGCTGTTAGTTACTGAAACTTCTGGTTGATGTGCCATGAATACAAATCCCATAATTTCGAAGGAGGAGAAAGTATCACTCACTGGATGCGTCAGGACAGCAAGAGTTGCTGAGGACCTTCAGCACAGGGCAAAAATCACAGTTATATCAGAAGTGCTGAGAGGGACTCTCCTGAGTGGGCACAGCCAAAGCACACCACGCATGCACAGGCAAAGCCTGCTCCAGTGATAAGTTCTCTGTGGCAATAACCCCTGTATTTTATTAGATCCCCACAAAAGTTATCAAGAAGCATCTTAAACATGACTCAGCAGTGAGCCCTTCAAGCAATGAAGGTTCCCTGAAGCCTAGGCTGCATTAGCAAAGATGTAGTCAGCAGATCAAGGGAAATTATTATTCCCGTCCACCTGAGTGGTGTGAGGCCCCACCTGGAAGATTACACCCAGGACTCGCTCCTCAGTACAAGATAGATGTTGACAAGCTGCAGCATGGCCAGCAAAAGGCCCCCACAGTGGAGGGCTAGAGCACACAATGCACAAGGAGAAGGCTGGGGGAGCTGGGTTTGTTAAACAGAGAAGACCAAGGGGGTGTCTAGTTGCTGTCTGCTCCTACCTAAAGGAAAGCTGTAGAGAAGAGGAAGCCAGACTCTGAGAAGGCAGCAAACAAGGGTCAGGAAACAAGGGACAAACGCTGAAACAAAGATATTCTAAACATGTATAAGAAAAAATTCCCTCCCCTTGACAGAAGTTCAGTAGGGGAAGAGGTGCCTAAAAAGACTGGAATATCTCCATTCTTGAACATGTTCAGAAGATGTGTGAGCAAGGCTCTAAGCAAGCTGGTCTAGCTTTGGAGTTACCGTGCTGTAAGCAGGGAATTGGCCTAGAGACTTCTAGAAATCCCTTTCTACCTGACTTTTTGTGTAGGTCAGTGTTTTTGTGCTGAGCCAATGTTCAGTGTCTTCACAAGGCTGGGAGCCAGAAGGGCAGTATGCCTGTTCGGCCCCGTGGAAATGCATCTGTGCTGACAGCAGCATTAGCATCTGTAAAGCCTTTCTGCACGAATGTCTCTTCTCCAGCTGGCTCGCCACCCTCTGTAGCACAACTTGTCCCATTTTATACTACAGATGGATCTCCTAACAGCAAGATCTGGTTGGTTTGGGGGTGACTCCTTAAGCTGTGATGCCCATGTTTTTCTGAACAGCGGCAATCACTAAAATGTCACTTAAAACTATATTGCAGCATATGAATATAAGAGTTCCCTCCCTACACAAAACCTTCACCCCTTCAGAAGCAGAGAGACTTTAATAACTCATTTAAATTCTTGGTTTAGGTGTCTGCACGATTCTTTGCAGAGAATCTGTGATGAGTTTCAGAGGATCTCTGTTCCCTTTCAGAAGTTAAACAGTCATTTCTCAGCCCGTCTTTCTGAGAAACATGCTTCTGTGATAGCCTTAACTGTGGCTTTCAGCTCACCAGGAGAGCAGAGGGGTGGGTGCTTGGCTGATGCACTCCTCACACCACCTTCAGTGCTCACCACAGGGCTGCTAAAACACCTCTGGGTCTTTACAGCTGCCTCGTGTCATTTCTCAATAAGAAGGATGATGCTGGAAAAGATGGGAGAAGAGGATAGAAGAAAGGGTGTAGAACAGTAACTTGATGTATTAAGGCAAAAGCAAACCTCGAGAAGCTCTGTAGAAGCCAGGCTGGAGCTCACCACCTTACCTTGATATTTGTGGGGTATTTTTTTCAAAGCTGTCTGAGGAAGCAGCGGTTTTGGGAGCAAAGATTTGCAGCATATCCATCAACTTCAGAGTAAGCATGTCAGGGCTGGGAAAAAGGAGCTATATTTCAGGAAGAGAGAAAACAAAGTACTCTGGGCAGCTGCAAACCCATTAGTCTAGTCTCAACAGAGTATAAGGTTAAGAACAAATTACAGAAGGAAAACAGAATTAAAGCTACAGCAGTAAGTGGAAAATGGAATCAAATACAAAATGGGTTTATCAACAAAAGCACTGTGTGCCCTTAACTTGATCCTTTCCTTTACCTCCTTTCCCTTACCTGGGTGAAAAAAGAAATTGGTAAATCTAATCTAGTTGGGTTTCAGTAGGGCATTTGATGCAGTAAGGGCTGGAAGGCAGCTAGATAAGCTGAAGTGAAAGGAATTAGTAGGAGAATTTTAGGTGGGTAAAATGCCAGGGAGAGGCAGATGATGTGTGGAGTCAAAAGGGAACTGCCACCATGGAGGAATGTCACTGGCCTTGGGAATAATTCTGCTTGCAGTAATGGCTCTAGCTCAGCAAAAAGCAGCATGAAAAGGAAGTTTGCTGATTAAATGCATTTAGGAGAATTACTCACAGTCTGAAGCAGAGAAGTGCGAGGTCCTTCTTCTTTGCTCCTGCTAACAGGAATGTCTTTTACACACAGATTCACTGGCTAGAAACGACAGAAGAAGAGACAGATCTGGGTGCATTCATCATTCACGAGATGATTATGAAGCCCCGATGTGACGTGATCACAAAGACAACAGCCTTAAAGAGATCATTACGTTAATCTTATTTAGGATGCTACATACAATTTGTCACTCATATTCAGAAGTGGGCTTGGGGCTGGCAGCAGTGGGGGGGAGCTGGAATAACAGAGTCTGTCTCTGCCTACCCCTGCTCTCCATATGAGCGGACATGGAGCCTTCCTTAGCTTAGCAAAAGGCTGGAATGGATGAATGTCTCTCTAAAAATCCATTTTAAACACAGGGATGTGCACAGCAAAATGAGCCATTATAGAAGGGAAGGAGCTCAACCATGATTTAGTTGGGCAGTCCCTTTCTCGTCTGAGTTTGGCTCTTTTTAAGGTTGCACAGATTTACCTCTCCCTGCAATTTGCTGTGCTTCCTTGGCAGGCAGAGCAGGTTAGCACGACAAGCACAGCATTATAAGAAAAGATGTGCTGAACACAGGCCCACAAGCCCACATTTTTTTCTGCTCCATCCCCCAAAGAGTTTTTCCTTCAAGGGTAAGAGATCAGTCCAAAGTCTTAAGCTGTTTATGCAGGTGACTTGTTGCTGTTTCTCCCACATTACGCCTGCTTCCATAAGCTCTCTCAGAAAGGAAGTTTAAAACCCAGCATCTCAGAAAAGGCTCAGTTCTTTGAAGAAATACACAAAAGCCAGTCTGAACTAAATGTGTCACATGCCTATGCAGCAGAACTGAAAGGGTTTCATCGTGCTGTTTTTTTGGGGGAAAGAGTGGTAGGTCTTGAACCTGGTTTACACCTGGATGGGATTAGTGCTGATCTAACACTTGACTGAGGGTGGGGGGATGCAGTAAGTACGGCTTGCTACAGCTGGCTTCTGACAATGATTTCTGAGGTTTATTTAATTTAATTGGGGGAAATGAAATTGGGACGAGGCCTCGGGCAGTCATGTAATTCAGCCTCCTGACCCGACTACAAGATTAAGTAAGCACAACTCATTCCTGACAGATATTTGTTGAACCTGTTCTCAACAGCCTACAGTGACAAGGCTGCCTGGCCAATCTAGTCCAGCATTTTATTGCTTGATAGTTAAAAAGCTTTTTCTACCTCACAGCTAAAGCTCTCAGTGATGAAAATGAATCTACCGATTTCCACAGCCCTGTTGAACAGTGCCTTTCCACTCTGACAGTGCAATCTCCCCAAACCAGCTGTATATAGAGTTTGGCAATTGTGTGCATCTTTTGGCAATTCCAGCTGTGTTTTTTTTTCCCACTGTTTGTGCCTTCCACTCTATCAAAAGCTTTGGAGTCAAGACGTATCACATCTACTACACCCCCCAGCCTGCTAGCACAGTTACCCTGTCAGACAACGAGGTTAGATGGGTTTAATGTGATCTTCCTGATGAATTAAAGTTGGAGGGTTTTTTCAGGTTTGAAGTGCACATTGGAGGGGAAGCTAATTCATATGTGCAGCTGCTGCCTGACAGGGATGAGAAAGAGGCTAAGGAAGAGGGGCTTGGGGCTGTGGGCAGCTGAAGGGGAAGGAGGCAAATCCAGCCAGGATAAAATGCAGTGCTGTACAAGTAGTCTGCTGTTTGGGTTCTAGGGGTAACAGAGTCTGCCAGGAGTCCCATGGGTAAGCACTGCAAAGTGTGGAAGGACAGTCTGCTACAAGTGTTTTAACAGAGTGTAACATCAGAGATGCATCAAGTCCGTGCACCATGAACCCCTCTGGAATTCATTATGGACTGGAACATGCTGAGAGGTTTTCAGAGTTAACAGGCTTGGGCTGCATCACTCTGGGTGGCTTTTCAGGTTTCAGCAGCGCTTGCGCCTTTGTTGTGTCCCAGAGTTTTCACAGCATCTGGAGCAGATCCCTCTAGGCAAGGCTTCCAAGTTTCAGGTAAACATCACGTTCAGGGAAGTACTTTTTTAGATGTGTTTACAACATCAGCAGGGAGAACTCACCAGCTGCCTTGCTTCCTCTCACTGTACTGCAGACAGCTTATCTCCCAGGGTTACTTCATCGTCCTCCTTGTGCTGTAGTTCCCAAAGAGCTAAGCTCAGCAGCAGTAGTCTTAGCTAGTCACAGCACATCTTGCAAGCTTGCCACTGTTTGTCCCCCATATCACATACCTGGACACTCCTTTTTCCCCAGCAGGAAAGGCACATAGCCATATGGCAGGAGGGAACAGCTCCTGATGAGAAGCAGAGCAAGTTGCAGACAGTTCTCCTGTCCATCATGTCCTTTTCTTCAATACCAGCTTCATCCTTCCCTCATTCCAGGTCTTCCTGGGATGCAGAAGTCATCCTGTCCTTATTAGAGGCTAAGCTTGCCATTTCCTGAAGCCATGACTGTATTTATGACAGGGTACTCAGCCCTGGGACACAGGGCAGACTGGGGACCTGCAGTCACCCATTCTGTCACTCGGCCGCTGCAGTTTTAGCTCAATTCAGCTATTGCTGCCTGAGACAAAGCCCAGGCATGGCTTGGGGTGGCACTCATCAGATACCATTCCCAGTAAGTGGTCTCACAGAATCACAGAGTGGCTGAGGTTGGAAGGGAGCTCTGGAGGTCGTCTGGTCCAGCCTGCCCCTGCTGAGGAATCACCCAGAGGGCGTCTATCAGCCAGGAGTCAATGCTGGGTACTGGCCTCCTGCTACACTTCGTGCCACTGCTCACCACCCTCTGTGCCCGGCCATTCAGCCAGGTTTCAGCCACCTCACTGTTTGCTCGTCCAGCCCAGACATCAGCAGGAGGATGAGAGGATTTTGTGGCAGACAGTGTCAAAGGCTCTGTTCAAGATGAGGCATCTTATCATAGAAGGTTATCAAGTTGGTCAAGCATGACTTCCCCTGGGTGAATCCATGCTGACTATTCCTGATGATTTTCTTGTCACCCATGTGCCTAGAAATGACTTCCAGGATTACCTGTTCCATCATCTTCTCAGGGATCAAGGTGAAGCTGACTGACCCTGGATCCTCCTTCTTCCCACTGAAGACAGGAGAGGTGTTTGCTTTCCCCAGGTCTTCAGGTACTTCTCCCAGGTGCCATGACCAATCAAGAGTTATCGAGAGTGGCCTTGCAATGACTTCTGCTGGCTCATTCAGCACTTGTGGGTGCATCCCATCAGGATTTGATGTATTTCTTCTGTTTCAGAGGCAGGCAGATCCAACTGCCTGTATCCATAAGCGTGTTCTGCCTGTTTGACAGAGCGCTGTCCTTTTCTCATTTTGCACTCTCCATCCTTATGTTCCTCACACTCCACAGTGCTGCTTTCTGGGTAATTTTCCACTATTCAAGCTGAGTGCACAAGAGCTGCAAACTTGTTCCCTCTTACTAGACCCAAAAGCTCCTGGATTATTTATTGATTCTCCACATGGAAGCTTCTCTAGACAGAGCTTTAGAGAATCCAGCTGTGGCCAGGTGTTCTGCCTGCAGGAATGTGGGACCCAAGGGCACATGTTCCCTGTACAGTGCCTCATTGGAAGCAGCAAGTCCTTGGATCAGGGCAGGTGAGTCCAGAGATGCAGCAAGTAGCGTTCTGCAGGTTCAAGTGCTTCCTTCCCACTCAGCTGGATGAGCTCCTCCTCCCAGAGAGTTTGACATAATGATCTCCACATCCTCAGGGCAGTTCTCAGCCTCACCTAGATACTCAAGAGTTCCTAGAAAATCTTTTGCATCACTGCTGGGCCTCATTTTAGCAAGGATGTTTGTGTTTTCCAGGAACTCCCTCAGCACCACGGTCACCTGGGGCTTCGTTTCCTCCAGCCTTGCAGGCAGAGTGAGCATCTGTCGCAGAAGCCTTGGCTCTGTCTGAGGAGCAGCTGCCACCTGAGAATTCACTCTTTGCTCATTCCCTGTCTCCTTTTTTCTGGAGTGGAGCCCTCTAGGCCTGCCAGCTGACAGCCCTTTGCTTCCCCCAGATCAGCTCCCATCATCTGAACATCCTTGCTATGGCAAGTATGGCCAGCTGCCCTTTTGGGTCAGCAAGAGGGCAAGTACTGCATACACTACACATGCAAAAAACTACAAAAACTAGAGAATAAATTTGAGAAATGCTACTTGCTCCCTCAAAACTTCTGGAGTCAGGAGCCAAGCACAAAGCCTGGCTGGACAGAAGGATGCTGTGCAGTCTGTCTAGGTCAGGATTTGTGGCTGTCCTTCATATTGAACTTCCTATAAGTCACTCTTTAGAAAATACGTAGCCAGCAGCAAACACCGTAAGAAAATTTGTTTTAAACATTAGCAGTTTCTAAAGCACTAATGTTTTAATGCAGTGAGAAAGGTGAGCTGGAAATGGCAGCAGCACTGGTAACAGGGCAGTGGTGTACAAAGGGAGTCCCTCTGGCCATTCTTTGCTTCTGTGCTTGAAGCTTCTGTAATCACCATGTATTAAAATTTCCAAAAATTTCAGCCCTGGCTCTTGTGCACTGTATATCTCTGTAGCTGTGCTGGCAATCCTGGTGTGAATTCCCTTAATGAGGAGCCTGGGATGGGGCTGAAGCTCGTGGCAGCCTCCTAGCATCCTTCACCTTAGACACAGCAGCCTCTGTGGCAGAAACAGCATGACTTCAACTGCACAAAAGGGCAAACAGCCTGATGCTGCCAAAAATCACAGGAGTTCTCCCCAGCTGTTGTTGTGCCAAACCTGCTGGGCTAGCTAAACTTGCTGCTGGAGATGGCCTTCCCCCACCCCAGAGACTCTGCAGTGCAGTGGGTCAGGACCTGCTCTCTCGGTGAGAGCTGGTGTGCTCTTCCCAAAGCACTGATGCCCCCCGGCTGCATTTTTACGAGCTGACACTTGCCAGAGAGTTGTTGCCTCCAGTGTTGTGGCAGAGTGGAGTGCCTGGTGAAATCTTTACCCCAGGACGTCCTAATCACATGTAATCTCCTTCTGTCCTTGAAAGTGATGCACTGAAAGGACCTGGCTATCCCATGGGCAGAAACACTTTGCCTTTCATGCCAGAGCTGGCAGCCAGAACTCCACCTTGCCTGCCCCCGAGGGACTGGCTCTCCTCTCCTTGCTCAGCCCCTCCGGTCCCAGGTAACGCTCCCACTGATCATCACAGAACGCTTTACACTTGACGCAGTGAATGCAGACAGAGAGCTGACAGTCCCTCTGGCAGCTGCCAGCTGAGAAGGTGCACAAGTAAGGTTGCCTGGGCATGTACTTTAGCTCTAAATGCCCTGTTTTTCCACAAGTTTGCGTTTTGATGAACATAATGTTCTGGGAATGAATGAGCTATCACCAAGCAACATTAACTCTGTGTTAACAAAGGGTTTTGACATTGAATTTAAGCCTGAGGACAATGCTGGCACAAGAATGAGTTATCACAGACTGGGTCATGGGTACACTGAGGATGGAAATTAGAAGGAGCTTCCCACCTGGCAGTGCAAGGAGCTGGAACAGCCTTGCAACAGCAGCAGTGAGGACAGGAGACAACTTGTTGTGGGATTGAAAGTCTCTGAGCAAGAGGATGCAATGGAGCTGCCTGCCACAGGCCAGGAGATCTCTGCCAGTCCTCTCTTCTTATGCAACTGCAGGACATTTTCATAACGGCTCTGCCCTTAAAGCAGCCTAAACCAAGCTGGGTGCCTGGGGCTCGCCTGGAAGTGGGGCTGTATGGGGCTGTGGGGTGGTGTCCTGGGGATATTGCAGAGTGCTGTAGGGCTGTAGTTACCCAGGGAGTGCAGGATGCTCATCCTCCTGCCTCCAGCAGGCAGAGAGCTAAGCACAGAAATTGGAGGGGATAGTGTGTGACAGGCAGGCCCAAGACCAATTGCTTCAGGTGATGGCTGGGTGTCTTGCAGATCTGAGGGGATTTCTGATGAGCAGAAGAGGGCTCCTCCATGCTGCAGCCCAGGGGAGAGTGAGCTGGGCACTCACAGGCTTTGAGGTCAGCTCTCCCACTGGCTTAGTGCCCAGCCAGGGTACTGGTTAGTGGCCAGGGTCCATCCATCACCCCTTCCCAGAGTGTGCAGTCAGTTGAATAAGACCACTCCAGCACAGGATGGCAAAAGGGGACGAGAGAAGGGGATGGATGCCCCAGGAGCATCTGTCAAGGGGAAAGATGACAGCAGCTCTCCCAGGGCAGCCACAGGCTGGGTGCTACAGTGAACCAGCTGCACCTGCCTGGGAGCACCGCCTGCCTTGCTCCTTTTTCCTGCCAGCCCTGGACACCAGCAGCCCTGGACACCAGCAGCCCTGGGATGTGGCCCACAGCTCCAGCCACCTCTGTCTTCCAGCACCCACCTGCACTCAGCTGCCCAATGCAGAAATCCTCGCATGGAACACTTCACTGTCAGATTAGAGTGGATTATACGAGCCAGGGATAAAACGGGAGTTACAGCAAACTCAGTGGTTGACTGTCTCTTTTCTGTTCTTTAACAGATGATTGCCAGAGTGACGTTGACATCGTTCCTCAGCAATGAAGGTTAGGGGTTTCAAGCCTAGCTGCTGACTCATAACCAAGAGGAGAAGAGGGAAAATTAGCATCAAGAACATTGCTGAAATGGCTTGAATGTGTTAAGAGATTAGCGTAGACAATATATTGCTGCCTGTGTTATGGCTGGTGTGTTTAGTAGATGTTTCTAATGCAATCTGATCTTTTTAAAAGCATGGAACACCTGTGTATAGAGCATTTTCCTTATATCTGCAGATCCATTGCCAGAAAGGGCAGATTGTTAACAAGCTTCTCCAGAAAGCATCTTTAATTCCTGACATTGTAACACCAGTGCTTTCTTCTAAGCTAGATGCCTTTGGATATCTTGGTGAGCTGTTGAACCACTGGATGGCATGTCCTTGTCCAGAGTCTAGCCTGGCTCTGCAGGGATTAAAATTTGCTCCCCATGAGTGCATGTCTGCAGACCCTTCTGGGACATGAGGTTGGTCCTCCAGCTTCCCCATTAAATACTCAGTTTTTGGCTGCAATAACTGGCAAACTCAGCAGAGGCCTGAAACATGACCTTCATCTAAGCTGTCACCTCCAGTGCACGTTGCTTCTGGATCAAGGTTGAGGCAGGCGGGGGAGACTCAGGCTGCTGCTCCTGAGATAACTGGAAGGATCAGGGGAGCTGGGTGAGTGCTCAGTCTAAACAATGGCTTCAGAGTCAGGGCTGTGATCATACTCAAATTAATTTCAAATATGCACAGTAACACAAGAAGCAATTTGCATAAGACGTCACATGGAGTTGCATACAATTTCGCATATTTAAACAAAGTACAATAAAGCACAGCTCGGGCGGGAACGTGAAATCATTTGTGCAGTGAACCGTGCAGAGAAACGACGTACAATTATCACCAAAGAAGAAAACAAATGGCAGCAACCACCCAGGATGCAAAGTGAGCTCAGAAGTTGTGGAACACCAGCTTCTTCCTTCATCCTGATAGATGCTTGGAGTCAGGTTATCATGCACTTCTTTTCCAGCAGGCCCTTCTGGTGCAGGGGATGGTGCTCACTGTTTCATACCACTACTCACTCCTTCCTTCACATTTGCATCCTTGGCTTCAACTTTGCTAAGCACTTTCTTCATGCATCATTCTTTCTGGGTTTTCCAGTGTATAGATTTCAAGGTCTGAGGGACTCCTCCCTCACCAGGCACTGCTCCAGGACCTGCTCGAGGTGGTACTGTCCTTGCCCTTTAGTGGTAAAGGCTAGAGGCCAAAAGACTAGCTCTGAGAGCACAGGGGCAGACTCTGACAGCCTCATTTTTGGTGGTCTCAGTGCTGTGCGTGTTCAGAGCACGATCTCTATGGCTCAGTTCTTGGTACCTCTGTAGGTCACATGGAGTGGACTCCATCTCAGCTGCTGGAAAATGATGGCTGGACAACTAACATAGATAAGGAAGGAAAAAAAGAGAACAACATCCCTTAAGTGGGAATGTATCACCCTTTGGAGCAAACATCAGAGGGCTGAGACCTTTAAACCTGCAAAAGGCACCTTCAGCCCCTGACCTACGTTTTGTGACAGTCCTGCATCTCTCGCATGTGGATTGGGTCAGCACTGCAGCAATGAGGCTGAGCTCTGAGGGCTGACCCATGAGCATGTGCTTTCTCTTCCCTCCCCAGGAGGCAGGCAGGGCAGGATTCAACTGCTGCTCTTGAAACAGCTGGAAGGATGAGGAGGGCTGGGTAAATTCTCAGGCTAAACTGGGGCTTCACTCTTGGCAGCACCCTGGTCCCCATGAGCTCCCAGAGCCCTGTTTCACCCTCCTTGTCTTCATTTACCCAGCGCTTTTAAAACCCCCTAGCTCTAAATTTCTATTCTGATCCCTGCCTTTGATCCTACTTCTCCTTCCAGCCCCGTCATTTAATCATAGCCACAATTTCTGGTTCTGCCCACTCTCTCCTGCCTTTTCCTGTCCTCTTTCATACTCCTGCTCCCTCATACCTCTCTTTAGGCCTTTGCTTGACAGCCTCAGCTCCTTATATTTTAGTTAGGCAGTTTGTTTCTCTCTGCAGGACTTCCTGAGTATCAACAAAGACCTGTCACCAAAACCCTGGAAGAGGCAGTGTTATGCTTAGTCACCCTTTTGTCCTAGCCCTCTTCTAACTTGCAGGTACAAGGGGAAAATCTGTCTCTTCCCCATATTCTGCACTCAGAATTATTGCACTGCATATGGAGCTACAAGTAAGCTGGCCAATGTGAGTAGATACAAGAAACCCACATTTATCCAGGACAGTAATTTTCAGTCTTCAGTTTTGTCATGGAGGCCCTGATGCCTGGTATAAGAGAAATCTCATTATAAAGGAACCTCTTAGGGTTCCTGCTGTGTATCCAGCCAACGCAGGGTACACAGAGCGTCGGATCCCATTTGTCTGATGTTTGTGTGATTTGTGTAATATGTCACATAAGAAAAGAATTGGCAAAGCAGAAAAATGCATGGGAGAGAAACCACTTCAGGCTTAGATAACTCATCTTAGTATTGCCAAATGTGTCTGAATCAACATAATAAGCCGGGTACAAACCTCCACTGTAGGTGTATTTAACCACTGCATTCATGTTTTGGTTAATGAACTCATTCAGGCAAAACTGTGTCCTAACCTGGCTAGATTGACTCCCCTGATACTAGCAGAGGACACCCACCACTGACTGCCCCTTGGTTTGGGACGAGCTCAGAAAGATTCTGCAGTCTGTGTCACTTTACCACGGCTTAGAGAGTACCTGACAGAAACACGATGCCTGTGATTCTGGTGCATCCTTTCATAGGCAAACTAACAAGGAAACCAACTGGCTCCCTAGCCAGACCAGGCTGTAACTCAGATTTGACCAGTGCATGCTGTAGGCATCACCATGTTCCTCTGATAGAAAACAAGTCACCCCAGGCTTGTTTGCTTGCTTGTTTGTTGAACCCTAGTGGTATGTCCAGCTGTCGACAAAGTCTGTGCTTCAAACTAGACTGGCTGCCCTAGAGCATCTGCTCTCCTGCCACTGGAGCGCTAACTAGGAGCCACTGAGAGGCAGGGCAGGGCCCTGGAGCAGAGGCTGGCATTTGCATCCCTGCCAGATCCCTTGTGAGGATTGATCTGAGGCTGAAGATGGTTTTGCTTGTATTCTGGTCACTCTCAGAGAAAGCTGGGCTTTGGATCAATGTGGAATGCGTCACTGAATGGCCTATTATTCACTGAGTGCAATGTGCACTTGGAGACACAGCAGCCCTCAATAAAGATTCAATTCTGCCTCTAAGGATCAAAGCAGGAATGAACCAAGGGAACTACTCAACTCTTTTACATGATGCTGAAATGAGAGGTTGCTTGTTTCAGGGCGACTCTTTATGGCAGTTTCAAGTTGTGCATTTCTCCTAATTAAATGGCCGTCCACACAACCAGGTCCCTTTAGTAGAGTGCAGAGCTACCTGTGATTGAAGCTGTCCATTCCCCCTGCACAAAGGCTCACATTTGAGTTAGCACAGCTTGTCCATGCTGCCATGCCCACTCCACACCCTCCTTGAGGAGCACAGGGATGCCTACAGCTCCACAGGTGTTTTCCCACCACTCCCCTCGTGTCCACAGTGTCAGGATGGCTCTCTCACAGGGTGTGCTGCAAAGGAACACAAAGGAATGATATCCAGCAGCACAGGCTTGGAGAGGGGAGCAGAGCCAGAGCATATGGAGTCCTAACTTCCAGCCACAACTCTGGAGAAGATCCTTGAGCAGGGGAGGTAGGCAATCATTGTTGGTTGCTGCCACATCCCTGCAATACAGACTCTTTCAGCTGACAGTTGCCTGATTTTTTTTCCCATAATGGGATAATGTATAGCAGGTTATAGAAGGCATTCAGCTGGAGGGAATCCCAGATTTTGGAGATATTTTCAAAATGTTTTTCTGAACTACTCTCTTTCCCAGGAAATCACAGTGGTCAGCAACACCTCATGCTTGGTTTTTGAGCACTCATTAGCGTGATTTTTATGTGTCTTGAAGTCATTGTACAGGTCTTATATGTTCTTCTTTGATTTAAATGATTGCATTCATTCCTCCCATCTCTGCTGTCCTCATTCAGAATGCAACTCCCAGTGCTAGCTCCCTGCTGGAGAATAGGATGTGAGGGAGATGCTAGGGAAGGAGGCAAGGCTGCAGACTGGAAAGGAATGGAGATGCTGGAAAAGGAGTTGGGGCTGGAACCAGACTGGAAGGGTGGGCAGTCAACATGGACAGGTGGGTAGGAGTAATGTAAGTGGGGAATGGTGATAAGAGGGGACCAGACCAGGGAGTCAGTGTTTCAGGAAGCCAGAAGAATAAGGGGCAGCTTGTGGAGTTTCTCCTGTGAGCCAGAGAGTGAGTCCTGGTGAAAAAGGGTATGTTTGGCTGAGTGCCTGCAGCCCCAGCCTGTGCAGAGAGGGCATCAGAGGAACAGCATCTGATGACAGAGAGAAGTCAGCAGGAAGGGCTGAAGCTCTGGCTGGAAGCAGATGAGGTTTGTGCAAAACATCTCACTGCACCAATGAGTACATGAGTGCAATTTCAGCACAATGAGAACCCATCGCCACCTCTGTCAAGTTTCTCCAGCTTGCCCAGCCCCAAAACTGTTGACTGGAGAGGATGTTCCACCTAAAGCAGTAGGGGTGAAAGTCTCTGCCCTCCCACACTCAGCACAGGGGCAGAAGAGGTGCTGCTCAGCCTCTTATGTGTCTGTACCCCAGGACAGCCACCACAGGAGTGTGTCTGCTCTCTGATGGGCCTGGGGCCACCAGCAATCCACAGTGATCCCATCCAGGGCACAGGGTGCCATGTGGAGGGGCCTGGCCATGCGGCGGGAAGGGTCCTTCCAGTGGGCAGAAACCCCAGAGTCTGAGGTCAGGTCTGGTCTGCGAAGCCTGCTCCTTCCTCCAACAGTAAAGCAGAGGATCAGGGATACCTCCAGGGCCCAAAGGACTCAGACAGGACAGAGGGAGCAGGGGTGGAAACCATCCCCATCCCCAGCAGTCTTCCAACCATTGCCAGGGAGCAGCCCTTTGGAGTGCCCATCAAGCCTGGTGCGCCCCCGGCCCCGATTGCCGCTGGGCTCGCGAAGTGGAGGAGTTGCAGGAGACAAGGATGCTTAATTACAGAGCAGCCCTGGAAACCAGCAACAGCAGCAGCACTGTGGCCAGGAGGGGAGGCAGCAGGGCTGTAAATAGAAATTGCGGAGGCAGCCGCGGGGAACAGAGTGAAGGAAGCTTCTGCGCCTGCTGCGCTGCATTTCCCTCCCTTCCCCTCGGCTTGTCACCTCTCCCGGACACCCTGGCCCCCAGCGTGACAAGCAGCCCCAGTTCGTGCCTGGCAGACGGCAGCTCCAGGGGCAGGACAGCAGTTTTGGGTGGGGAAGTGGGTGAAGAAGGACTCCTCCTCCACCAGACACCACCTCCCATGGAAATGCATGAAGGTGGTCAAAAGGCCCCTTTAGTCGGCAGAGATACCAAGGCAAGATAGACATGGGGCCAAATCGCCCCCTCCCAAAAAGAGAATGTGGGATGCCAGCAGCCCCATCCCATATGCTGTCCCTCTGCCCAGGGTGCAGTTCCTCTCATCTCATTCTGACTTTTCCAGTGTGGAACCTTCCACAGAAGCAAGAGGTCTGCTTTCAATATTTTGCAAAGTTTTATTTAAAAATGTTGAAACTAACATCCCACAAGAGTTGAATATTTCACCACAAGGAGAAGAGAAATCCTACAAAAATATATATCACAGCGCACTAGGGCAGGGCAGGGGGAAGAGCGAGACTGAGCAGAGGAGCAGGAGGGAGGCTGGAGGGAAGGATGGAAGCTGTGGCAGAACGAGACCGAGTGGCAAAGGGAGAACAAGAGAGGAGTAGGGAGAGCGAAACAGTAGGAGGGGAGAGAGAACCAGGAGGGAGACCATGGTACAGGACAAGAGTGGGAAGAGGGAAAACAGTGGGAGAGGGAAGACAACAGGAAAAGAGGAGTAAAGAGCCAGCAGTTGGTGAAGGAAGGGGACCTCTCTCTATGGTCCTGCCAGGGTAGGGCCAGGACTACAGTGGGACGTTAGCAGGGATGCAGCTGCGGGACTGGAGTTTGACTCAGGATTTTTGTGCTGCTCTAAGGCTGTGCCACAGATGTGAAAAAACAAAACTGCAGTTTAATTCAGAACAGTCTCAAGGTGGTCCTGTTTGAGAACTTGCAGGGAATGAACAAACCACTCCTTTCCAAGCATTTTTCTTCATTGGGAAATGGAGTGGGAAATGAAGGGACCAGATTTGCAAGGGCACTTAGGTGCCATTGAGGAAGAGGTAGATAGCCCTCTCTGAATTTTAGGATGCTTGGCTGGATGTGAGTCCCTGGAAACTGGACTGGAGGAGAGGTGTGGAAGCACACACTGGAGGTCTGCTCCCTGCCTACCAGTTGCAACCAACCAGATGGGGAAGCCCAAGCAGGATTTGGCCTTGTGGTCGTACCACTCTCTTGGCTAAAAAGGAGACTCCAGTTCCTGCTTCAAAGCAGGAACTTCCTTCCCTTCCACTGTGCTCACAGAGAGACCACCATGGTGTTCAAAAAGCCAGGGCTCTCCAGGAGCTCAGCAGAGACACAGTTACTTCATCTCACTCGGCCCACCTGGATGTTCCCTTCTAATAGCGTAGAAAAGTTGGGCAGAATTATCCCAAGATTACAAACACTTCCAGTTGGTTTCCCTGCACACTTTTCTCTCTAATAGAAAGAAAAAAAAAATCTTTCCCCTCCATTCATCTAGAAGACAGGGAAACCTGATGGGCTGTGACTAAGAAGGTGCTGTCCTCTGCCCTGGCTTGGTACTCAGTGCTGTCAACCCATCCATGTGCACATCCTACAAAATATTACCCTGGGCCAGGGTAGGGACCTCAGGCATGCTCACGCTCCAGTCTGCATAGGAGAAGATGGTTTATAAGGCTCCAGTCATGGAGAAAACAGATCCAGTGAGATTATTTATTGACTAGAAGAAGCTTGTGTGTCCACATGTGTTCTGAGTGTTTTGTTCCAGGGACAAAGCATAGCAGTTAATGTTTGGGCAGGACAATGAAGTTGTTTCCCTGTATCTAACCTGGTTTGTGTGAGAGATTGAATGACTATCATAAAAACGTATTTGGCTAGGAAAATTGTTCTTAGAAAAGATGTTAATTATACCCAAGCCTCTGTTGTGGTAAGGGTTTTCTCTACACAGCTTCACCAGCTTTCCCCTTACCAAAGTATCCATGAAAGGTTTCACTCCCTGGAGATACTTTTACCAAAACCAGAGACATGTAAAAAGGGGAGAAAAAAACCCTTAACCAAAATCTGATTTGTTTTCAGAATTTACAAGTCTTCCCAGGAGAGTGCAGAGCTTGTTCCCCATATCAGGTGTTGGAAAATATTTTCACTATGCCTCCTTGGTCCCCTGGCACTTTCTTACAGACCTTCTCTCCATGCAGCATGTGGAAAGTCCACAGCCCTTGAAATAGAAGAGTCTAAACTCTGGCCTTGTTTCAACAAACGCTGTTGATCAAAGAACAATCTAATTAATCTGGTCTGGAAGATTACTTCAACCAGTTCAAGGTATGGTAAATTGCCAGCAATCAGCAGTGCAGCCTCCTGCAGATGTCCTTCCCCAGCAGAGATGTGCCAGGGAGAGAGGGAACAGGGGGAGCAATGAATGGGGCAACGAGCAGGAGCTGCCACCTGGTCCTTCCCTGTCCATCTGCAGCTTAAATGTCCACCAAAGCCTTGCATGGATCCTGAATAAGAACAGGCTCGGTAACAGATTGATCTATGGTAAAGCACTAATATCCCCTGCTGTAAGCACAGACTCAACCTGTGCTTAGACTAGAGATCTCTAGAGTCCTTTTCCACCTACATCTTTCAGCCACTCTGTGCTTTTAATAAGCCAGTAATTTTATTTGACCTGTCATTTTCTCCAAATCTCTACTGTTTTTGGGAAGCTTATTGTAATTTACACTCTGATTTAAATGCCCTTCACAGTGAGTCAGATGGGACCCAAGAACACCTAATGGTTCAGCTGGGTAAATGGGCAGAACTAGGCCTCTTATGAAATTCCCTGTGCTTTGTCCTGTAAAGAACAGGCTTTTAATGCAGAGATAAAGGAGGAAAGGCCGCTTCCCTCTTTCCAAGATGACTTTTGTCATAGACCTTGTATGGTGTATTAGGGCCTTCAAATTATGGGTGATTTTCCTGCCTCTGGCCACATCAGCCCAGCAGCTGAAGGGTTTTTTACACTGTAGGGGCAACCTTATCTAAATGTACATCTTTTCATCTCAGTGGGTGTCAGTGTGGGGTTTTAATTAATTTGAAGTTGTCCATAAAAGCTAAGAGGAACTATTGTCATTAAGCTGAAATTTGCCATCTCACACATCCTCAAAGTGACACCCATGGGTCCATGCCTAGGAAGAGGTGGAGATGCAGGGATCTTGCTCACACAAGTAAGTGACAGCATGGCTGCCAGCCCCACAGATCACCACAGCTCCGAAGGACATGCGCAGGCAACCAATTTGGACAGATACCTGTGACATTGCTTTCAATTTCTGACCAGCTGGGGAACTGAATGAACTTCACCTGGGAGCCCAGATACTCCTCTCTCATGGCCTTGGTGAGCACTGCCTTGTGGGCTTCCAGTCACCTTGCAGTCCAGGAGAGACCTACCAGCAGTACATGGCAACCCTTCCAATGTTCCCAAGATCAACTCTAAAGTGCTCTTGGTCATCCCAGGTGCAGAGTCCTGTCTGCTGCCTTGTTGCCTGTGCCAGGAGTATCTGAAAGCAAATCTCTTCCTGAGCCCAGCAAAATTCAAGTTCCTCATGCCCAGCAATGTCTGCATTCCACTCTTTAGCTGTGTACAGGACACTTGCTAAATGACATGGTGAGCAGAGGGCTTCACCTTGGATTTTCTGGAAAGCATCATCATAGACTGGTGTTATTCAGAAAAACCTTGCTGAAGGAGACTGAAGGGGTGGAGAGGAACAGCAAGGAGGCTTGCAACAGATTAAAACATTTGGAAAGCTAAAGGAATCTTTTCTGACTTTAACTGGCAAGAGAAGTAACATGGGGGTAGGAACTGAGGGGAAAAAACTGGACAGAGAGAGGAAGTAAGATACAAGCTGAAGAGAAAAAAACCCTGTGGAGTGTTAGGCAGAAAAAAAAAATGGAAAGATGTGAATATCTTCCATCCAGGGGGAAGATAATGTTTCCTTCAAGGAAATGGGTTGTTGAGAGGGCCCAGGTGCTCTGTGAGCCTCTTCTGCCCAAGCTTCACCCACCCTTGGGACTCTCTGGAACAGACGAAGTTGCCACCATCCGAGTCACCTGGTGGGCAATCCTGCAGCCACTGAACTCCAGACGTTCACTGCAAAGCACACGACATGGGAAGGGACACACGGAGGGTGAGGGCCCACGGGGACAGGGGTACGCCTTTCCGCCTTGCTTACCCCCGATGTCAGGCATGCACTGGTGAGACAGTCATGGAGATCCAAGTGTGTCTGTGCACATGTGCTAGAAGAGGGGCTGGGGAGGTCAAGATTTCTCACCACCACCAGCTGTCTTCCCTCCCACCATTCTGCTCTCCCATCACCCTGTCCTGCGTGGGCAGGGCGGGTCCCCAACCTTCCCCCAGCAGGAGGTAAAGGAGGCCCAGCTCGTCCATTTGCCCAGGCACATCCCGGTGCGGTTAGTTAATAGTGGTGGTGGTGGTGATGGGCCGTGGCACAAGGAGGTTGGTTTTTGCCTGGGGTGGCAGAGGCGGGGAGAGTCCGCGCTTGCCAGGTGTGACAGGAGGGTGGGGGAGCCAGCTCAGCCTCTCCCAGGAGCTTCACAGGTTCACCAGTGGGATTCTGGGGGAAAGAGGGAATTGGAAATTAATTAGTGCTTACACTGCCCCAAATCCCGCTCCTGTTGCCGATGTCACCTTTGCCCTGCCTCAGTGTGCCCGTGCCCCTGTCCCCTGCCAGCCCCTCCTGCCCCAGCTCACTGGCTGCTCACCGGTTGAGCTGGAAAGCTGCGTTTTTCCCGTGGCCACCCAGTTTCTCCGCACCCTCCTGGCCCTGCCTGGACTGCTCCGCCTCAGGTGTGGGGGTCAGGGGGTCGCCGTAGGGCCCCAGGATGCTGACAGTGGTGGGGGAGAGGTCTGTGAGGGGCTGCTGGCTCTCTTGCTGCCTCCCACTGCTCTGCTGCCCCGAGTGACGCCGGCGTTTCTGGTTTCGGTCCCAGCTGTGGAGAGAGCAAGGCGTGATGTAAAGAGCCAAGCCCTAGCCCTTGATGACGGAGACATTTGTTGGATGGACCCCGCTACACTCAGCATTACAACCCAGCGTGGCCAAGTACCAAACCTTACAAGGGATTGCAGCACCAGATCTGCACCCCTGGGACAAATGGGTCCCAAGCCCACAGTCCTCCTGTAGACACCAGCCCAGTGAGAGCCTCCATTGGCCCAAGGCCCACTTACCAGAACTTGAATATGATTCCAGTGGCAACCAGGACAATGATTATGGAGATGGTGATGGTGACATACAGCTGGGGGTCCACNGAGCGGGAATTCGAGCGGGAATCTGAGCGGGAATCCCGCTCCGGCTGCGAGGTCCTTTCCCAGATGCAAATGGACCGCGGGGCCGGGGGGCTCCGGCGGGTGCAGAGGGGCCGAGGGGCTGCTGGGCCCCGAGAGCGAAGAGACCATGTGCCAGGAGGAGGGATGGCCAAGACGACGAGGAGGAGATGCCACAGCTGCAGGGAGTGGATGCGG
>VXBB01022097.1:53485-67858 GCA_013399915.1 Illadopsis cleaveri | reverse complement strand
CGGGAGAGCAGCGGAGGCATCCTGCTGAGGGATTGGGGGAAGAAGAAGAGAGCCTGATCTAAATGTTCCTCCTGTTGAAAGGCCAAGCAGCCAGGAGCAGCCCACCACCCACACTCCTGTTTTCTTCCCACCTCACCTGCCAGTGTGGGAAGCTGTGAACCTACCAGGCACTGGGCTCCATCTCAGATGCAACAGTGTTTTTGCTCAGTCAGGATCTTGTCTCATCTTCTTCACTGGGAACCAAAAGGGAGGGGTGTCAGTGTCCCCTCACGCAGTCATGACGGCTCTCCTTGCAGGCAGTGTGTGCCACCCCAGGTGAGCTCCCAGCCCAGCAGGCAGGATAAGGGGTGTCCATGCACCTTCTCCTCCTGCCATGCCCCTCATGCATGGAGGTGCATCATCCCCCCCCCGCCCCCGATGCCAAGTCCACCCCTAAATACATGCATTAGCATATGCTGACAAAAGCAAGGAGCGATCTCTGGAACACACGTGCCCAGGCACATGCGCAGCTTCCCCAGGGACTCTCCTGTCTGAGGGCCGAGAATGGGATTCAGCATCTTTGTTTGCTTATCACTGGAACAAGTTGGAGTCTTAATTCCTGTGTTTATTTATAGTGTGGAGTGTGTAATCCATTTATTAAAAAGAGCCTCTTCATTGTGTGCCAGAGTGAGGGAGCGAGAGGGGAAGCACGAGAGTGGTAAACCAAGACGACTGAGAAAGAGTGAATCAGCGAGAAAAAGTCCAGCCTCACTAAAGAATTTAAGAGAAAAAATATGCCTATCAAATATTTAGTATTTACTTTCCTCTTAGCTAACATGAAATTACCTTCCCACACTCCTTGTCTGAATGTCCTTTGCACTGTCCCATCCCTCCCTTTCTCCTCTATTCCTCCCTTTTCTCTCCCACCTCTCACGGCTGAGCAACAAAAGCACGGGGTGAGGTCAGGTCCTCTAGGCCGGATTTCTGCCCTGGACGCTCAGCACCCTCCAGCATCAGCCCGGTGGCAGCGCGGCTGCCCTTCATGCTGCCCGCCCCTTCCCTTGGCTGGGCACAGCGCCGTGCCGGCCCTTCCCCGGCGAGCTCTGATGTGCCTGACCCCGGATCCTCTCCGCAACCGCACGCACACACAGGACAAAAAAAAAAATAATAAAAAAAAAAATCATGCGAGATGTTCAGCCTGCTCCTTCATCGTGAAGGGGAAAGCATGAATGCCGACAGCCCACGGTCATGCCCTGCTGTGGCTGCCGAGATGGAGAAACAGGGATGCTTTGGCCGAGGGAGTCAATGCAGAGGCCAACACTGCCCCTCCAGCCCTGAGCCAGCTGTGCTGCACCTCCCGGCTTCCAAGGGTTACTGCCATCCGCCCCTGCTCACCCCATGCCCTGAACAAAAACTGCAGCCCCTCCTGGGTGGGCGGCTTCCTCTTCCTGAGGGAAGAGCCCAGGGCTTGCTGTGATGTACACCTGAGAAGAGGGGCCAGGAGGAAGGGCACCCTAGACTAAGTAGCTGTCTAGCTCCTGCTGCATTAACCGGGGATATTTTTAGTTTCCTTCTGTTAAATATTTAAACAAAGTTCACAGAAAAAAAAAGAATTGTTGGCTAATGTGCCCTGCCCCTCCCTCCGGGGCAAGATCAGTCTCTGGAGGGATCCTGAGATGAAGATGAGGAGAAAAGAGCAGCTATTCTCGGCATTTCTTTGTTCTTTGCTCCTGAACCTCTAAGCCTTGGAGGGGACTCAGTATTAAAATGCAGCTCTGCAGAGAGGCAGCAGAATGGAGCAAGTTTCTTCTAAAGCCAGATACTGGCGAGATCTTGGCCATCTGGATTATGATCACAATGCAATGGAAGATCATGTCTGGCAACACAAATCCATGACAGAATTTATTCTGGACTTGGAAAGGAAGGGAATTCCAAGCATGGAGGACCTCCTTGTGTGAATCCCCAGGCTAGAGGGCACACAAGTTGCAGGAGAGGTTTCAAGGTGACTTGAATGCCTGGGGCCATGCCTGGGACTCACCATGGGACAGAAGTTCCCTGGGATGAAGAGCCTGCTCTGCTTGTGGCACGGCACTCTCAGTCACAGCTCAAGTCTTCAGGGGCTGAGGGCTGTTTTGGGAAGCAGGAGATGTGGAGCTGGACAGTGCCATCCCAGCAGAGGCAACCTTCTCCAGGTGCAGGTAGACCTCAGTGCCAGGGAAATGTGGTACAGCAACGGTGCACATATACCCTCTAGCACTCCTAACAGCAATGGCTGTACCCTCAGAAATGTGCCTGGGGGCAGGAATGCTGGGGTCACTGCGCTCTCCTCGCTTGTTGAGAGGTCTCATAATGGAGATATTGCTGTTCTTCTAAGCTGAGGTTGTGAGCTCCAGCAATGACACCAGTCTATAGACTTCCAGGGTTGAAAACCTGGGAATTAGAAACCCTACAGAGACAAATTCTGGATAGCTTTCACACACAGTTGTCTAAATTCCAGCCCTATGGAGCAGATAATGTATGGAATGAGCTGAGGAGGGATGAACCCCAGCACTGACCACCTCATGTGCACATGATGCTGAGGAGGGGACAGCCCATACATGGGGGTGCAAGCCTCAGACTGGAGACACTGCTGTGCATGGGTTCTGCTGCCTAGAGTGAAGAGCTGGTGATTCCCAGTGCCCCCACCCCAAAGGTGGCTCCAGATGAGTGCAGGAATGATGCAAAGCCAATTGGTCTCTGTCAACACATTCTGGTTTGCTAATGAGATTGTGGCCAAAGACTGAGAGTGTGTCCTGCACTGGCATGACCAAGACTGGTTGTGGGAGCTGGCAACAGGACAGAGGTGTCTCCCATGGCATGGAAGGTGTGGGAGCAAAGGAAGGTTTCAGGTGAAAACATCAGGCAGTGTAGGCTGGATTCCAGCGTGCTTGGAGCGTTTATCTTTGAAATGGAGCATAGATGTCCCTGTGGATTATTGACTAAACAGCAAACAAAGCATGTCTGGGGCACTCCACGGTCAGCCACCGGCAGTGGGATTGTGTCCTGGGGGCCCACCCTGCTGTGTTGGAGGGCAAGAGTAACATATGCCCTTCGTTCAGCTCTGGATGCAGCTTCCAGTGTGGATCCTGAATAAAGTGGTAGACCTTCAGAGCAGAGGAGGGGATGCCAATGCTCTTACTACCTGGGAGTATAAATCCCACCTTATACCATTGAAGAAGCCTTTGTGTGCCAGAGCAGAGAGACTGGATTTCTGCACCAGTACCTCATGGCAAGGCTCTTGCTTCCGTATGTGTTTCCCAGGTCTAATGGCAATAAAACTGGACAGGGCTACTCCCAGAGTCTGAACAAGAAACCTGTATCCTTTCACTCTAGGTACACAGCCTTCATCTCAGCGTTCTGGTCCTGTGTTGCACAGATGACAGAGTGTGAATGACAAAGCTATTTCCCCAGGGCACTTCATTGAGCTCAGTTTGTGACTCTTGGTGCTTGAAAGCAGCGAGTAAGAATTACACTGTTCTTTGCCACTGCATATGGACCCCACCATCACTCCAGACTGGGGCTAATCTGTTAGGAGCTGCTCTCATGCATTTGCAGGATGGAAGCATGAATCCTGCTGCTGTTCCCCACACCCATCTGTGCTTCCTCCCTCTTTGTAAGTCTCCTGCAGCATGGACCCACAGCTGCTGGGACATGAGAGAGCAGATCTCAGTAACCATGCCCCAAAGCATACATAGGAGCTCACCAAGGGGGACTGGGAATTTACATCCCACCTAATGGCTAGGAGCAGAGCCTGCTGGACTCCTGCTCAGAGCAGGGAGCTCTGACTAAACCCTGGATGTGACACCCTGAGCTCTGGAGTTCAGATACTACTGTGCCCCAGGAAAGCCCTAGGATTCGCTTACAATAACTCCTTCTCCGAGTTCAGGATTCTTGTATACCTTAATGCCATACATAAATCCTATCCAAATAAAAAAGGCATCACGGGAATAAAAGAACCAAGGTGCCAGCCGTGTGCTGTAGCTCCCTCGCATCAAGTGCAATCTGTAACCTTCTGTTACAAAGTGCTGAAGTTTGACAAATTCAAATGAGGAACAATACTATTAATAAAGAGGGTCACACACCAGCACAATTCACCTAGGCAGGTGGTGTGTTCCCTACTGCCTGCAGCCTTTGCCTGGCTGTATTCCTAAAAGAGATGCTACAGTTCAATCAGAAGTTACGGGCTTGGCGCAGGAAATTAAATTGGTGAAATTCTCTAGCCTGTGCTCTGCTGTAGGTCAGTCTCGATGATCAAAATGGTCCCTCTGGCCTTAAAATCTGAGAATCTCACATTGAGCTTTCTCAATGCCTAGCCGAGATCAGCTCTGACTGGAGAGCAGTTGGATGAAGCCAAGCACACACAAGCCGTGTTAGTGAGGAGCGGGTAGAGGCTCCTTCCATCCGGGGATGGGAAAAGAGTTGCACCCGATTCTGTCTGGCTCAGCTGGCAGATGATGATCTATCTGTATTTTTGTAACATCTAGAGCTTGACTGCTGTGATACTGTGCCTCTAGGAATGAAGCTGTCTGCTCTCAGAGCGCTTCAGCTAGTTCAGAATGCAGCAGTCTGTTTGCTCGGCGACTCAAGCTGCCGGGAATGCATCACCGTGCCCCTCTGCACCCCACATCGCCGCTCCTTTGAGCACAGAGTCCGGTTCAAGGTCTCCAAACCAGCATTCAAAGCCCAGCATGGGACAGGCCCCAGTGACCTAAGCAATCAATCACCTCTCCTTATGCAGCGATGACCTCACATGACGGATATATTCCACTGGAACAATGAAATTGCCAACCAGTTTGGGGAGAGGGGGGAGGGATGGAAGACGGGTAAAGAGGCTCATGACCCTGAAAAATGGAACATTCACAAGAGCTGGGCCAAGATTATGAAACTTACTGCTGGCTGAAATAAAGCTCACCATTAGCAACCCCGCAGCACCGAGAGCTCCATGCAAATCCTTGCTTCACCCAGCTCCCCCACTGCAATGATTCCACTTGAAACAGTGATGAAAAAATGAAAACAAACCTGAGGAGGACCTAGCCCTCCTTACAGAGAAGGAGTGCTAGGTTGGCTGTCATTTTTTAATCTTCCAGCCAGCACTAAGGACTATGGTGACAGCTACTGATACAAGACTGATTTGGGACCACAGAACCTAGAAGCTGTCTCCAAGCACTGAGCAGAGCGAGTTCAGGCACTGGCAGCGAGACCCTCCCCACACTGCATGATGCCCTGGGCACACCACACCTGCATTTTTCTCAGTGGCCATGAACACCCCGGAGTTCATGGTCCAAGAGGCAGAGATGGTTCATTACTGGTTTGGCAGCAGGAAGCATGAGCCCCGGTGTTGGTGAAAAGGGGTTATGTATATGCCCTGCTGTATTCGGCTGGGTGGGGACAGGGAAAGGGAGGAATCCCAGAGCCGATGACCCGGGGAGACAATTCTGCTGCACTCGGAGGAGTTTTGGCAGCTGGGACTGTGAATGTGAATGCTGGCACCCTGGGGTGGAGATGCCAAGCCCAGCCAGGGAAAGAGTTCCTGCTATGCGTGGGTCTGGGGGCAGCACCTCCCAGAGCTGCCTGAATTTGGGGGCTGGCAGCTGGAATGCAGTGCCTCACGTCAGGCTTCTCTACCCGATGTCTGAGGCTGAGAGGGCTGGTGGCAGCACCCAGGAGGATCCAGCAGGATCCCGGAGGGACTGACACTGCTCGCCCTGAGTCAGTGCAGGTCCTGCAGCGTTCAGTGACTTGCCGATTGGAATTCCCGTGCCAGGCTGTCAGGGAATTCCACTTATGGGCTGGGTACGGCAATCCTAGGCAGGGGCAGAATGCAGGGCTGTGGAAGGGTGATGCTGCATTTGGACGTTTTCATAGCGAGGGAATGGGCGTGTGAAGCCCATCAATGGTCCTCTGAGCTTAAGTCTCCCTACATTTGGGAACTGTGAGTGTGGCCCCATTCCAAGCAGCACTCTAGGATGCCGGTCCCCTGCCATCTAGTGCCTGCCTGCAATACATGTCATGAGTCTGACAATCTTCTGCCTCCCAGTTTCCTACTGTTCCCGGGCATCCAAGTGCTTCAAGTGCTGAGTCTCCACATCTGAATTTCTCTCTCTTTCATGGTGCACCCTTGCCAGGCAGGAGGTGGGACTGACCCCTCTGTTTCCTTTCTCCAGCTGCGCCAATTTGGCTGAAGTCGCCTTCCTCAGCGCAGGCTCCAGCGCTCCAGCACAACAGGTCTGTGATGGAGCCCGGAGCTGGAGGGTAAGAGGCAGCGATCCCTCGGCTGTGCCCCCTCCCTCCTGGCCCCTCATGCATCCCCTGCTCCCGACTGAAAGAGGAGGAAAAAGAGCGGGGAGGAAGGAAACAGCCGGCTAGAAGGAGACAGAGCACCTAGATCGGGAAAGGGAAAAGAAAAAGGGGGAGAAAGGACACAGGGAAGGAGACAGGGAGAGATGACTTGGAGACGGGCATGCAGCCCCCCTCCCCCGCGTCCCTGCAGCCCCGTCCCCACTCTGTCCCCTAAGCCCGGGCCGAGAGGATGAACTTACCTTGCGGGGAGACGAGTGGGGCGCAGCCGGAGCGGCGGAGCAGAGAGCTGGGGGAGCACAGCTGCTGCTGCCCGTGCCTCTCATGGCCAGGACGAAGGAAGGAGAGGAGGAGGAGGAGGAAGAGGAGGAGGAGGAGGAGGAAGGTTTGCTGAGGCTGAGCCTTGGCTGAGGGAGAGGGAGCGAGAGATGCCTTGAAATAAACAGCTGCCGAGGACTGGTCCAGCCCCTCTTTCTCTCTCTCTGTCTCTGTCTCTCTCGCTCGCTGCCTCCCGTTAACCCCATGGCTGCTGGNAGAGGCGCACCCCCAGCGGGGCAGGCGGCGGGGTTCGGTCGAGCCTCACGGGCAGAGCCCGTGGGACACATAGGTGAGGTAGGAGCGATGGGGAAGCGGGGGTAGGAGGGGGATCCGTCCAAGGTGTGTTTTACCCGTTGAGGGATCACCCAGGTCTTTTGAGTGTGTCTCCAAGAGCGTTTCTGCCAGGGATCGATGGGATGCGTCTGGAAATGGTAGGGATGTGGCGGGGTTCGGTCGAGCCTCACGGGCAGAGCCCGTGGGACACATAGGTGAGGTAGGAGCGATGGGGAAGCGGGGGTAGGAGGGGGATCCGTCCAAGGTGTGTTTTACCCGTTGAGGGATCACCCAGGTCTTTTGAGTGTGTCTCCAAGAGCGTTTCTGCCAGGGATCGATGGGATGCGTCTGGAAATGGTAGGGATGTGACGGCAAAATTAAAGAAAGAAGCTGATGTGCCTTTGAGGGGCCGAGTGTTTCGCAGGGAACATCTCCCTCCACCATCGAGAACCAAACAGAAAGCACAGACCAAATCAGAAGGGAGCAGCTGAGCAACCAACGGGCGAGAGAAGAAAGTCAATGACAGAGAGACAGTTTCCACTCCAGGGCCTGAAATATGAGGAAGCAAGAAAGTAATTTCCTCAGATCCTCAAAAACAATCAAACTTTTCATCATAAAGCGATGAGGAAAGACTGTGACTGACCCTGGGAAAAAAAAAACAAAAACCTGAAAGAAGAGACAGCACTGAGCTGTAAAGCAACCTGCCACTGCATCAGGGATGGACACACGTGACAAATGGACACACAGTACCAAGCCTGAGCACGGCAGGATGGCCAGAACAGGTCGTGCCAACTTTGGATAGATATCTGAAGGGTCTGAGTCTGTTCTTCACCAGGCCTCATGTGAGCTCCTGTGCTACTGAACAGGCTGCTCCGAGCTTTCCCATGCCAGGATATTTGAGTCTTGTGTGTGTATTTGTGAGCATGTTTAGGAGACTCAACAGGTTTTTCACGTGTTTGAGAGTGATGTTGGTGTGTGTTTGGAGGATCAGCATGGGGATGGGGTTGTGTTAAGGTTTACTGTCACTGGGAGGTCATGGTGTGGGAGGAGGGCACTGCCTCAGGATGTCACGGCGGAGGTGTGTGTGAGATGCTGCACCACTGCATGTCACCAGGCCAAACCCCCAGCTTTTGTCCCTTTCATGTACATGGGACTTTATGTCAGAGATTATCCAGGCTCCTATCACGCTCCAGCCTTCTCGTTTCTAGCTCTCACAGGACTTGTACAAATCATCTGCACAAACCTTGCTCAGTGATCCCTCACGCTCTCATCCCAAGAAACCCCCTGTGCCGACATGGTGGAGCAGCACAAGTCAGCGTTCAGCTTGTCTCGATCTCTGCGCTCCTTTTCCTGGTTTCTTACCTGGGAGTAGCAGAGCGTAGAAAGCTCTGGAAGGGGCTACATCAGGCACACAGGCTCTCTCTGACCTTTTCAAATCCTGACGAATGTGTTTAGTATAATTGGGAAGCACAAAACAGAGGAGAAATTTCAACCAGGGAAAGGTCAGCTAAAGGGTGAAAATCCAAATGACGCAAACACTGAAAATCCCCCTGAAGAGTAAAACTACAGAAGGCAGCAAAAGGAGTCAGAAATATGAGAGAGGACAAGGAGCAGAATTTTCTAGGGACCAAGGAAACCTTGGTAGATGTGCTGGGGGGAGTCAGGAAAGCCGTCAAAATGATGGGAACAGAGAGCTCAAGGGCTGATGTCACTTGTACCTCACTCTTATGTGACGTAAATGGAATGGATTATCTGGTTTCCTTTTCAAATGAAAGCTAATGTAGAATTACATGGAAATTTGAGGGGAGAGATGGAACCAGGTGTTACTGGCTGTTATTTCTGTCTGGCAGTGATCACATACAGATCATTTACACCCAGGAGTCCTGAGCCCAGGCAGGACACTGCTGCTGATTTTACTGTTGTTTCCTAAGAGAAGAGAGACCCATGTTGTTGCCTTGCTACCTGCCGAATCTTGTCTGTCTGTCTGTCTGTCTGTTAGTTGCCATGGATTTGACAAAATGACCAGATTCTAAAAAGTAAATAAGCTCCAACAAATTTTATGAAAACCAGCAGCCTGACAGAGCAAAGAGATCCTTCCAATGCCTGTGCTAGAACAGAGCCTGTAGCCACGCTGCTGGGCAAAGCCCCACAGGTGAGAGCAGTCCGTCCAGCAGGCCAAAAGAATTAAGCAGAAAATGTTGGGAAATCTGTGTTATTTTAGAAACATAACAAAAAGCTATGAGCTAGGTAATGTTAGAGAGTGATGGGGGTGCCCCGTGATGTAGACTGTAGAAGCAATTGCCCCTCACAGACTTGTGGCGAGCTGTGGAAAGGGTGGCATCAAGAGACCCCCGGCTGAAGGTATGGTAGTGGAAAGTACAGAACATACAGGAAAAAAGTCCACAGAGAACCCAGTTTCCTCTGCCCTATTACTCACTAAACAAGGGGTTAATAAGCTTTGGAATATCAGAGACATCCCAGAAGACTGGAAGAGAACTGTGCCCTGTGAATATTTGTAAAGAGCAAACAGAAGACCTGAAAAATTCTAGGCAAAGCAACAGAGCTGATATGAGATTCTCCAGTTAATGCCAATCAGCCTGGTTTGGAGGAAACTGATCTGGCTGCATAAACTTGTTTTGTTCTTGTCAGTCTTTGATGTGACTACAGGTTTGTTTGGGAAAGGTGATGGCTTAGATCTATCCAGGCTTCTGGAAGTGTTAATTTCCCAAAGCACGCTGATAAGAAAAAAAAAAGCGTTATGCAACATTAACAGAGCAGGAGGTTAAGTGAGCTGGTTAACTCCATTTAACGCCCTGTAAACACAAAGGAGGTCATCCCTGGAAGCCCACCATTGAGTGGCAGTGTTTCTTACGTGGATGCCCAGGAATGAGTCCCAGGTCAGGTATGACTCACCATTTTATTCAGTGCTTGGTGAGCAGATATAGTTCATTCTGACACAATTTACTGAGGGCACAAATATTGTTATAGTGTTAAAAATAATGAGGATAGGACCAAGACAGAGTGACCTGCCCCCTTCAATAAGGTGGTCATTCTCATAAAACTTCTCATAAGACTGTTGAGTGCAAATTGTACAGCCACAAACAGGAAAAAAATGCCCACGTCTGCAGGGAACAACTTCCAATCCCGAAAAGAAGTGCTCTGAAAAAGATGTGGGGATTGTAACAGGCAGAAAACTGAACACAGAATCGGTGGTCCAGGCTGCAGCAATGAATCTGAAGTGATCCCTGTCTGTGTAAAGACGGAAGTAAGGATGGGAAGCGAGGAGACGATTAAACCTCTCTGTGTCTGAGTAAGTCTCATGCTGGAAAACTGTACAGTGCTTTATGCTCCATATTTTAAAAATAACTTTGAATCAGAGGTGATCTGAAGGCTGGAGATCTCAGTAATTTAAAGAGGTCAACCTGTTTAATATATCAAAAAGCAGAACGAGACATGACTTGCTTGCAGTATCACTCCTTTCCTGGAGAAAACTCTACCAAATATTCTGGCAGAGAATAACAAGAGCCAGTCACTGGAGAGTGATTAATCACAGAAACAAACTACCTAGTGAAGTGCAAGATCCTCTCTCTTCTGGAGTCTTTGAATCACAACTGAAGGCCTGTCTGGAAGACAGTTCCTGGTCTGCAAAATCCTGAGTGCTGTGAGAGCAGATCAGAGGAAGAATAATCATGCAGTTCCCCTCAAGCAGCTGATACTGGGCTGACTTTAGGTGCAAACCCTGTGTGCATTAGGCCAGTACAAACTAAAGGGTTAAAAGCCTTCTGTATCATGCTGGTATCCAAGAGAGTCATGCCAGCCCCCTTTGTCCTCACAGTGTTTTTGTCTCAGAGTCCGTGTTACACACAGTTGTGAAAAATCGTCTCATGAGATGTGACTCTGCTATGTTTGGAGAAGGACTGGTGCAAAAAAATGTCTTCAGCGTTTTGACAAGTTATTTGGATTCTGTGGTGGTGAAGAAAGGAACAACCTAGAATGAGCCCGTACAGCTCTACAGCTTTAAAGTGGGACAGTGAGCACAGAGGAAAGAAAGTGGATCTATAGCACAAAGAGAATGAAGGTTTCTTTCTGTAAAGATCAGAGCGAGATCAGAAGAGAGGGATGGTGCTAGGGGGTGGTTACAGCTGGGATCAGAAATCCCAAACATTCAGAAATAACAACACAGAACGTCTCCATGTCACAAGATTTATCTTAAAATTATGAAATGTCGTACAGACTTGCTTTCATCTGCACTCTTCGCCTCCTACTTTCGGCTCTTTTGGTTACATGAAAATCACATTTCACAGTTTCCCTGTGACCATAAAGATAGGTGTTTGCTTTGTGAGGAAAGCAAAAGCATGGAAGTTACTAACTCCAGGAGGCTAGAATTCAATTTCAACACCCAGCACTCCAATCTAGGGATGAGGCCAAAGTTTTGTAAGTTGTGGGGATGTTATCCCTAACTTTTGCACTCGTGAAGGCAATGACCTTCTCATTTGGAGAACGCAGGATCCGAGTAATTCAAAGGACCTTCTGGTCTTTGCCCTTGATGCAGGATAAAAAAGGAGCAGACAAAAACATGGGGGCCCAGCACAAAGGATATAGGAACTGGGCCCAAAGTGGAGGAGGAGACAGAGAGAGCATCATGTAGCTAGGATGCTTGGGCTGCCAGGCTTTATCTAACTAATAATGAAAGGCAGCAAGCGTGTCAGAGAGTGTGAGAGAAACAGATCGATAGAGAGATAAAACTGAGATGGAAGGAGCTGGCAAGGGGGTGGGGAAGAGAGTAATAAAACATTACAAATCAGCAGGGTTACGTTTGAACCTGATTTGAATGCACCCTGCACTGGTGTAAGTGCAGACAGCAGGTGTGAGGCTATGGTGAATCAGGCCTAAATACAGAAACAGAGAGGAGATGGTGCCCTTGTCAATATTGCCCTGTAACCTGCCTTCACAGCTCTCAGCCAGCCTTACCTGCCCTGCCTCTCCTTTTATCCTGCTATATGGAGAAGCCCAAATATTGCTGGCTCTGAGAATACAGACTGATAGACTTTCCTGCTTCCCCTGGTCATCATGATCTTCCTGAAGAAATGCCTGTTGGGTAAAATGTGTCTTGGTCCCATTTTACCTGACGAGCATAGGAAATGGTCCTTACCACTTTGTTGAGGACCCAGCGTAGCTTCCAACAATGCCCTGAGCCACTGGGTGTGAGGCACTTTCCTAGGAGAGCTCAGTGACTGTGCCCATGCTCAGTTACCAATCAGAGATGATCACAGAAGTTTCTTTGCTCAGCTTCACATTTTTGAGGCAAAGGAGACATCTCAAAGCTAAGATCATCAGAGCACATAAGTGAAAATATGCCCTACAAGAGCAGGACTGAGGGTTTGGGTGCCTTCTCCTCTCAGGGCACATGTTTGCTTCTCTGGCCCAGCACTCAGAGCTGTTTTGCTCCTTATGTCTGGAATTAGTTTTAAGTGATGTCCACCTAATCTTTGTTGCACGATCATTAACGTTAGAAGTTCAGTTTTTCACACTGACCATTGCTGTCCACACTGTTCCCTCCTTCTGTCAGTGAAGTCTTCTCAGTGAGAAGACCAAGCACTAAAGGAGCCTTAGGGACTGAAGAGGATTACCCTGAGAAGGAGTAGTGACAATCCATACAGATGTACAAGCGAGCTTGGGACACAACGATCCAACTCCCCAAGGCAGCCGCGGGTTGTATTTTCTAGTTCTGAAACTGTGTTTGGAGCAGAATTGTACCCCGAAGGAGCCTTCTTCATGACTCAGCCACAGCAGCTGTGTGACAAGAACTAGAGTCAAGGCAAGAGAAGAGAGTTGTTGATACTGGCAAGTAAAACCTTAACAAACGTAGACTTTACCCAGATGAAGATTTCAAGATGTTACACTTATTTCAAGATGTTATGCTTACAGAAGTCTGGCTAAGCACAAGTCAGCTGCCTTTAATATGTACTAAACTGATCCAGCTGAAGACCAAATCTCTTGCTGGCAATCACGTGCTGGAGTGCAAACTTGCCCTGATAGCTCTATGATTTTACCATCCTAAAACCACGCTACCTGCATAGACTGTATCAGGCTCACATCAATTTGTTGCCTCTTTTTCTTTCATGGAAAATCACTGTGGATTTTTGAAGGAGCTAGCCATGAGGAAATTGGTGATGCACTGGAAACTCTTGGCCAAACAGCTTAATACTGCTCATTGAAATGACTGCAACTCACAACTCACCTCTGCCTACCATGTGATTTATACAAGATAAGAAGAGCTTGGAAGGTTTGGAGTTGTTTTCCCCAGATGACCCCCACATTTTATTCTCTCTCACCTGGCACAGGGAACCGTGCCCTCAACAATGACCGCATTGCTGTAACTCATACACCCACGAAGAGATACTTAAGGTGCACTAAAAACATTTCTATCCTTGTGGAGCATTTAAACTATCTTTTTATGGCCATACCCTGCCTGCATCAGGGATGCATTTCTTGACAAGTGCGATGGTTAATGATTCAGCAGATAGTAAAGTCATTTTTTTGTAAAAATTAATGCAGTAGAGGAGGGGAGGCATGCAGGGATTTAAGAAATGCACAGCTTAAATACATAAGTACAGTGCTTTGCAACACAAGATTTTTTACATTTACATATCCCCAAAACACTGCTCAAAATACTGAGATCTTAATGGTGTGAAGGCAAAAATGAGAGCGATGTGTGGGCACACACAAGGTATTCCATGCACCTCTTTTAATTCTGGTGTGGTACTTATAGAATAGATCATTGAGATGTGAAAAACACCATGCCATATAGTAGTGCATTTGTTTTCTCACCAGTTATTTCAACATTAATCATAGAATCACAGAATGGTTTGGGTTGGAAGGGACCTTAAAAATCATCTTGTTCCAACAACACCCCTGCTGGAGGCAGGGAGGTGTGCTATTAGACCACGTTGCTCAGAGCTCCGTCAATCCTGGCCTTGAACATTTCCAGGTGTACGGATGAAGAGTAGATATTCACCAGACTAGCAAGACCCATAAATACGTGGATATTCATCTGGCATTGATTGCCTTGTGCAAAACACATCTCACTATGATATGACTGAACAGCTTAAGGGAGTTTTAACAGAGGATGGGTCATGAAAAATAAGAGCACAGTGAGCAGACGCTGCTAGTGAGCAGGGCGGGGCATGAAAAAAGTGCAGAATGGAGTTGAGGGCTGGCTGGCGCCTGTGACCACCAGCGGGGCCAAGGCTGGGACGAGCGGGTGGGGGCTGTCTGCCTGGGCAGAGGCTGCGCCCCTGGCAGACCGCCGCCTGGGCTGGCCCGGGGACAGCAACGCTGCCGTGGTAGGGTGACAAGGGCGGCCAGGAGTGGCCGGGGATGAACGGGGATGGCCGGGGATGGCCGGAGGACGCGGCGGATGGAAGAAACGGCCGCGAGGACGAGGCGCCGCTGCGGCCAGCAGCG
>VXBB01022097.1:33945-53408 GCA_013399915.1 Illadopsis cleaveri | reverse complement strand
GGTGGGGATCCCGCGGGGCGGGAAACGCGCCGGAGAGCCGGGGCCCAGAGCGCCTCCCTCCCCCGACAGCCCCCCCATGCAGGCAGGGCTGGGCCCCCGGCCCCACACGCGCCTGGTTGTGCTGTGGGCCCCAGACTGGCGGGATACCTGGCTGTATTAACGCTGCTATTTGCCACCTGCCAAAGAGCATCCTGAAAAGACGTTTCTGAGGGGCCAGGGGAAAGACTTAGGTATCCGTTGGGATGTGCAGACCCGCATAAATAATGCATGGGACAGCTAGAAAGGCTGAGTTGAGGGTGGTGGGAAGAAAGGCTGCTCAGAAAAGGTTTTTTGAGCTGCGAATTGATGGGAATGGCTTGGCAAGACGAAGCACCACTTGGGGGATTGGTGTGCAGACGTTTTAAGAGACGGGTGTGGTACAGATGCTTCTGTGCAGAACTGGGAAACGAGGCATAAATTCTAATATCCCATTCTTTCCCCTGACAACAGCTGAAGCAGCAAACCTCCCTCCCTTGACAGAGGCCCAGAAGAACAAATTGAGGCACCTGTCAGTCGTCACTCTGGCTGCCAAGATCAAGGTAGTGGCCCTATTTTTCCCGAGTTCTCCTCCCACTGGGATTACCTCGTGCTAGTTATCATCATGTTTCCACAGTGCATCCCCTACTCAGTGCTGCTGGAGCAGTTACAGCTGAAGAATGTCCGGCAGCTGGAGGACCTGGTGATTGAGGCTGTATATGCAGATGTGCTGCGAGGGAGCTTGGATCAACGGAACCAGCGCCTGGAGGTGGATTACAGCATTGGGAGGGACATCCGGAGGGAGGAGCTTAGCACCATCACCCGCACATTGCAGGAGTGGTGAGGAGGAAGCCCCCAGTACTAACACCCAAAAAAGGTTGCAGGAGTGGCTGTCGGCTTCCCTGAATCCTTTGTGTGTCACTAAGGGTGGGTGATGTTGGGAGGTGACCTACTTGATCCCCTTTCCCATTTTCCAATGAAAAGTAATTTTCCAAAAATAATTTCCCAAATTCCCCTGTTTGTGTCTAGAGGGGTGATGGGGTTGCAGCAGGCTTTGCACAGTGCTGGCTGTTGGCAGGAGGCTTCCTGAGTGTTTATCTGTAGATCTTAACCCAGCATGGCTTTGTTACCTGTCCCCCTCCCAGATAACAACATAATTCCCTGTGTTATTACATCAGATTCCTGCCCCTGTATCTTCCCTGCCTGTCACCTTCCAGTGTTTTTAGCTCTGCAGTTGAAATCTGCTGTCTTTCATGTTTCTCTCTGTGCTATGCCAATTCCTTGGCCTGTTGAGTTGTGGATCTCCTCTCCAGGTGCCAGGGCTGTGAGGTTGTCCTGTCGGGCATCGAAGAGCAGGTCAGCCGGGCCAACCAGCACAAGGAGCAACAGCTGGCCCTGAAGCAGCAGATCGAGAGCGAGGTGAGCGGGTGCAGCAGGGAACAGTCAGTGCCCCTCACCTTAAAACAACTAGAACCACAGTACCCCGTGGTTATTACAGTCTTTGCTGAAGTGAGGCATTGCCTTTTCCCTAGGCCAGACCTTCCCAGGGATTTGTGTCTGAAGAAGAGTCCTAAATCAGCTTAATACTCCTCGCAGTGCAGGGGCCTGGACAGATAGTGGCTCTTTTGCTTGCAGCTCTTAGCTCCAGGGCTTCCTTTGGAAACAAATTTTAAAAAAACACAAAGGGAAACTAAAAAACCTATAGCCAAAAAAGCCCCAGCTTTGGGGAGCCCATTAGTTTTTGCTTTGCTGCTATTGCAGGTGGCAAACCTGAAGAAGACCATTAAAGTGACAACAGCAGCTGCTGCAGCAGCCACATCCCAAGACCCAGAGCAGCACCTCACGGAGCTCAGGGAGCCGGCCCCTGGCACCAACCAGCGCCAGGCGAGCAAGAAAACCTCCAAAGCCAAAGGGTGAGCAGTGTGGGCAGACAGAGCGTGTGTGTGTGTGGGAACATCAGTGCACTTTTCTCTGTGCACTTAGGAAGGAAGTGAGATATGAGCCTGAGTGTCCACTTCGAACTTTTATTTTTCTTTTTCTTCCCCTGTACCCACAGGCTCCGGGGCAGCGCGAAGATTTGGTCTAAGTCAAACTAGATGGATCTCCCTTCACAACTGGGAGGGTGAGAGGAAGAGATTTGGGGGATGGAGGGGTAGCAGGGGTCCCAAGTGTGATGCTTCTGAGCTCTTCTCCGAGATCCATCTTGCCAGCTAACTCTCCTGCATGTTTGTTCTCTTTCCTTTCTTCTTTACCGACGTTCCAGGCAGTGTCTCCCTCCTTTTCATCACAGCATTTCACACTCTGAGCTTCAGGTTGTACACGTTGCTCCTTCCCCAACCGCTCAAGCCCCGGTCGCCATGGCCACGTGTTTCTCTCTTTCTCTCTCCCTGTCTTTTGACAGGTCAATTTCAGGGGCCATAAAGGTGTGACAGTCACCTTGGCACCCCCAGGGCATCACAGAAGCTTGGAAAGAGGGTGCTGGTGCTCAGCAGTCGTTTTGGCTCTATGAGACCCCTGGCATACTTTGCTCCAGGACATCGTCTTTGATTGTTTAACCTTTGTTTTGCTAGGTGGGAGGGTAGTTTTTGAAGGGATTCTTTTAAAAAATATATAAATATATTATAAATATATATAAAACAATAAAAAATATAGATCTATGGACATATCCGTACAAACCTGTGCTCCTGTGGGTGGTGTCTCTTTGCCTCGTATGCAGATTCGGGAGGCTCCAAAATAAGCTGTGATATTAAGAGCTTCTGTCCCATTTTGGGGTGGAATATCCTCAAAATACTAGGTTCCCTTTCCAAAGGTAGTTCCACAGTATCGCTGTTGGGATGAGAGTCCATAAAACAGAAATTAATCATAAATCTTATTTAAAGTGTTTCTTGTGTGGTGGATTTGCCTCTAGAGTCTTCAAAAGGTGATTTTCAGGTAGTCTCAGAGGAAGGTGCAGAGACTGAGGAAAAAGTCCTTATTTGTGTCAATACTTTGTGTCCTGTGATCCGGGACAGAATGGAAAGTGACGTGGGGACTTGCCTGACAGGTGAAGGTAACAGAGTCAATGCCCACATGTGTGAGTTCTCACAGGATAGATGCTGCACAAGCTGTTCTTGGGTGGTGATGGTGTCTGGTTGGAAAAAAAAATCCAAATCACTCAAAGTGACTCCTGTGAGATGCCCAGGAAAAAATGAACTTGGATTCTTCAAAGGATGCCTCCTCAAGGCTGGCTTGGAGCCGAGTCAGATGGATGTCAGTGTCACACTGCCTTTCCACGACGTGTAGCTGATGTAAATGTAAATTGACACCGTGACTCCCACCCCCGCTTCGTTCTGCGCCTTGTGCCAAGACTAAAATTTGATTCCCTGAACCTGTGTTTCTGTGTGTGAGCAAACCATGGAAAAAATAATCCAGTGAAGGAAAGCTGGGAGCTGTGTCTCTATGGGGCCTTGTTGGGGTTGCTGGCTGGGGTGGGTTTTCTCCTGGGTCAGCTCCCTGTGCAGACAGGTGAGAGTTGGAGCCGAGGCAGTGTAGGTGTGAGCAAGTCTTGTGAAGGGGGTGGGGAGGGGTGTGAGTCTGTGCCTGTTTTGGTGGTAGCAAGGTGGCATCTCAGATCTCAGACCCCACAAGATGCAGGTTTAATGCCATATCGCTGCTTTGCTATTTCCAGCCTGCTGTAATACAGCACCAACTGTCAGTGGGAAAGCCCTGTCACCTGAACCCATGAACTCCTAAAACTTCCAAGCAGCTTTGTTTGTTCCTCTGTGTGTGGTCACAGGGCTGGCCATACCAGCTGGCTCTGCTGGGGACAAGGATATGCCAGCTGTCCCGGGGTGATGGCTCTCACTGGCTGGGGTCTCCCAAAAGCTCAGGCAGCCCCACACCTTCCTCCGTTCTGTTGCATGAGGCATCAAGCACCTTGGCTGCAGTTGCCTGGCACAGAAGTGCCAAGTAGGAGTTTTGGTATGAAGTTGCCCAGATGGGAGACGCAAATCTGGCTGCTGGAGCACGTGAGGGGATAGCTGGGCCAGGATTGTGTACACCCACCTAGAGAGCCCTGATGAATTTGCAGCCATAGGGAGCCTACCTGATGAATCCTGTTCTCCATAAGTTGTTGGGAGGGATTGTGACAAAGCTTCCAGCTTTTGTTTAAATCACCTGAGCCTTCCCCCTTCTGTGTCACATCACCTTCATCTGTCTCTGTCAGGGAGGGGAGGCACTGCGCTCGCTGTGTTTGCAATTGTCTGCAAGAAACAATGGCGTTCATGTGTATCAGATCCTCAGCTCCCTGGGAAGGGCTAGGCTGGGACCGAGGTGCCAACAGGGGAGGAGATACCTGTCAAGCACCTGCCAGATGTCTGGCACCTCACACCCTTTGAAAGATTTGCTGCTTGCAAAGCCATTGGGGTGTGATGAGAAAGACTGAGGAGAACGGGTTTGAGATGGAGCTGAGCAGCCGGACAAAGCACGTGTCCTAACAGCCACTGGCTGACGTCCAGCGGGAGCTGGGCTGGAGCAGTGTCACCTCCAGGGAGAGCTGCAGTTACCAGTAATGGAGAAGGAGGCTATTTGTGTCCCACAAGAACCTGCTGCTGCTTAGGAAGAGCAGCTGTAACAGCTCTTTGCCCCGAGTGTCTTAGTTCCTCTCTGGTCTGTTGGGCTTTGCTATCTGATCAAACTGTGGCTTATTAGACACAAAGGGTCTGTTTAAATGGCCTGAATCCACAGTTTAAATCCCGGTTGCAGATCCCAGGAGTGGTGTTGGAAGCCAACACTGAGAGTTCCAGGTTGGTTGTGTGTGATAGCGCTCGTGTGACATCCTGTGCAGCAAAGACCGGGCAGAGCAGTGCCTGAGCTCTGTGCCATGCACTGCTGTCAGGCTTGGGAGCACAAAATTGCCCCAGAGGTACCAGCAGCTAGCATGTGGACCAGCGTGGGTCTGGGGGGTCTTGCCACTCCAGCCTCAGGCTGTGCTGAGCCCCAGACTCGGATCCTCACGGCTCAGTCACAGCTGGCACAAGTCCGGCTGTGTCCTTCTGCCATTATTCTGTTATGTGACGTCTGGCTCATCCCCATCTCCCTGGGTCAGGTCATCCCTCTGGGAGCAGCATTTGCCAAGCACAGCCATAGATAGGCCTGGCTACCCCTTCCCATTTGCTGGCCGTGTTACGGATTTTAGGAGAGTTTGGGATTAAACAGAGCCCTGAAAGTCTTCCATTTTGTTTACTTTTCAAAAGGAGCACCTTTTAAGACCTCCATTAAGAAAAGGAAAGCTGGGGGTAGCACATAAAATTACTTCAGACCGTTGGTAAGACTGAAAAATAAATGAGAGGGTTGCAGTGCAGACTGAAAGTATTGCTGCAAATTGCCTTGCTGGATGGCAAACAGAGGGCAGGAGCTTGGGTTTGCCTTTGCCCTTCACCTGTAAACCACACGTTTGTTTTTCACGGCTCACTTCAGCCGTGAATCTGAATTTCAGTTAGAAAAGATGTGAAGATTAATTAATTAGTTAACATTTATAAATCACTTTGAAGATGGCAAGAGTGAGGTAAGTACTGAGCATTATTGTAAGTTTCCATTTTTAAATGTCTTCATGTTTTAACCCATTTTTTTTTCTGAAGAAAAGACACAGAAAACAGACCCTGAGTAGAGGAGAACAGAAATACCTGGACACATTAACCCTGCAAAGGAATCAGGTTTAGGGGGCTGTAGAAGAGAGGATGCAGAGAAATGCCCATCCCAAAATGAGGAGCAGGAGATCTGCCATCTCCAGCACAGAAAGTTTAACAACTCTTGTCCAGTGGTTCATTGCAGCCCCTCTTTGGGTGTCTGCATGGGGCTTACATGTGGGTTCAGAAAAGTGAGGAGGTAGGAGAGGACCTCAATTGCTCCACCACTGATGTCCAACTTTTGCCAGCCACCTCCAGCTGCCCTGTGCCAAGAGGTAACCAGGGATTTGGGTTAATTATGGTAATTATTGCATTCTTGGGGCACAATTTCTTCCGGGGAGCTTGCACCTTCTTGAAGGTTGTGAAGGTGCTAGGCAGCTGCTGCCAGCAGCTTGGCCTCTGCCATAGTGCCTATCCGTACCTGGAGAGTGGGGAGAAGTGTCACAGCCGGGCAGACGCCCTGCAGGACTTCTCTAAGGTTCTCCCCATCCTCCATTGCTCTGTGCCAAGGTACCTCTGGAGCCAGAGGTGGTCTTTGTGTGCTCAAAAGGAATCAATATTTTATCTACTGGGCTTGCTGAGGCTGCCCTTGCCCCTGTTCTCCCAAGGAGACCTTTGGCAGGGTGGTTCACTCCTGATGAATGAATGGGCTGGTGTGTACCCAAGTGCTGTTACACATTACCAAGTCTCCTTTGTGCCAGTGACACTGGCTGGGGGGCACATTTCTGGACAGCAGATTTCCTCAGGCCTGTCTGGGGGGAGCAGGGAGGATGGCAGCCCTGCCCAGCAGCAGGACGTGTGCCCACCACCTCCATCCTCCTGTGAGCTCCTGGTGCCAGCTGAGGAGTGGTGCTGCAGAGGCCGTGGCAATGCCAGCCAGATTTGTATCTGCTGGTCTGCAGGGTGATCATGTGTCTGTGTGGTCCCCCAGAGCTCCATGCAGGGAAGCCTTCCCTCTGCTCCACCAGGGCAGTGGCCCAGTGCTCCTCTGAAGGCCCTTTGTGCCAGGTGGGTGCCCACAGTCTGGTCTGTTGGGAGGGCTGGCACAGATGATGTGTGTTCCCCTCTGCTGCCCATACCTGTGCACAAAGACCCCCTGACAACAGCCACTGAGGGCTGTGCCTGCTGCTTGCCATGGCTGGACCATCCTTCCTGGGATCAGGCCCTGGCTCTGCAGGATTCTGATGCAGACCAAGGTAGAGTAGTCAGAAGAATCTCACAGTTCATGTCAACTGCTGCAAATGCATCTCTCAGATCTCTGACATACTTCTTGTCTCTTTTGTATGCCCTGGAATAGCTGCTCATTTTGCGTCTGTGACCCCTTTCCCTTTTTGCCATCCTCTCCCTGGGAGTTTGTCTGTGTTCCCACCTGCAGGGCTCTTCTTTCCTCATCCCTTTTCCTAGTAGTAGTCACTGCTTAGCTGAAATACTCATATGAAAACCACCTGTTTTCTCCACTGGTTCCACAGGCATCCCATCTTTTGGGTGTTCTTCTCTCATCTTCTGCAGTTTTCCAAGAGTGTCCCTCTTGGTCCAGTATGGAACTAGGCTGAACTATTGTCTGCCTCCTCTGCTGGTGGCAGGCTCTTTGATTGCCAAGGAAAGGAGTTCATTTGCAAAAATTCTTTGTGCAGTGTACAATTATATTCCTGTTGTGATGAATTCAATAGGCAGCAAAATGTCAGCTGGATTTGAGAGCCGTGACCCCTTTACAGTAACAGGAATGTTCAGAATTCCTGCAGCACTTGTGCACATGTTAGAAACTACCCTGCACCCTCCACTTCTGAGGAAAAGTAAAGCCCCAGCCCCTTCAGATCGGGAGAAAATGTTTCTGGGGAGGCTTTGCCTGCATCTGCCTCTGAAGCATTTAGCACCAGTTTCAGCATGTGGGAAGATGGATGATCTCTTTGGTGGGAGCAAAAGCAAGGAGGCTCCTGGTGACCAAGTGTGATCTCTTACCACTACAGTCTACAATCCCTTGCAAAAGCTTCTCAGGTGCCAACCCCAAACTGGTTAATTTACTGTTCCCACTAGTCCCCTTGGCAGGCTGCCCCAGAACCCACCTGCTGTAGTGGTTAAAGTTTTTTTAATTTCCAGCTTAAATGAATTCACAGCTAGTTTGTATTCTCTTGTGCCTGTGCCAGCGTGGCTCTAGCTGAAGCTGTACTTCCTCCCTGGTGTTTATTTCCCTTGAGGACAGACTTCACTTTGCTTAACTAACCAAATCAGCCCCCTCGTGCACCGTGAGCTCTCCATACTCTCTTACTTGCTCTTCAAATAGAGTGCAAAAGTGCTCTCTTACCTGCACTTCAAATTAAGCTTTCTTGGCTAGAAAAGAGAACAGTTCTCTTCCACAGGTGAAGTCTGATCAGCATCTCTCACAGGCACAGTAGCACACACCTATAGCTACCAGAAATGCCTCCTGGATTGCATGTCTTCTCCTCTGGTGATCCAGAGTATTTCTTCTTTTCTGATGGTTATAATCAAAGAAGCTCCAGTTTATAGCTAAAGTCTTGATTTTGGGTCCTATGCTCCTTTTCCCTTTCATTTTGTGCTACAAACTTCAGCCCTTTGCTGTTACTGACACCTTCAAGGCCACCTACATCCTCCTGTGTGATACCCTCATCCAATTTGGCAGTGTTGCTGGGTTTTATTTATTTACTCAAGCATTTATTCTTTTGCAATCTTTGTTCTCCTTTTCTGTCACAAGTAAGGAATGGAAATTGTGAGGCTAGTGTCTAATCTTCCAGCTTACCTCTGGACGTTACATCACCAGCAGTTAGTGATGTGCTACCAGAGATAGGTAGTGTCTGTTCTATTTCCTTTCCTTTTATTACCTTTCCCCCCCACACTAAGTTTATATTAAGTGCCCTCAGGATTTAAAAAGCCATCCAGATGTGAGGAGATAGTGGAAGTAATAATAATCAAAGTGAAGTTTCCCTATGGGAACAGTTTTTGAAGTGTTGTCTTTAAAATGGAAAATTCCCAGGAGAGAAAAAAATCCCAGTTACATTTAAGACAGCGCTGGAAAATAAAACCAAGTCCATTTTTTAGGGTGTTATGAAAAGTAAAAAAATATTGCAAATCAACCAATTTTAAGTTATACACTGGACTGAGGTCTATTTTAAATAGTTTTGTTCTCCAGCACTGGAGAAAGTGCCTGTAGGATTTTACACTCCAGCCCCATGGCAGTGCCTGTTTGTTTCCCAAAAAACCCATTGTGCCCAGAGAGAACTCTGTTTCCTGCAACTCTTTGTGGTCCCACCGGCTTTGATGTCCTTGTCAAGCCAAAAGGTCTCTTCCTGCCCTTCCCACCTTTCCCTTCCGTCTAGCCCTGTGCCAGTCTGTTTCCCTCTCCTACTCACAGATTTTTGAAGCCCAAAGAGACTGGGATAATCACATCGCTTGGCTTCTCGAGTGGCCAATAACTCCCTCGCCCCATTCCTGTGCCCACTCCCCAAATTCTCTTTGGGACATCCCATGGGGTTTGGAGCGGGGCGAGCTGGGGAACGGAGGTGTGCTCTACTGCTCTCAGACAAGGTCTGCATTCATTCCCAGTTCCATCGTGAGGTCGCTGCAGGTTTTCTGCTGGGCTGAAGAGCCCTCTACTGTCAGAAGCCTCCTTCCCGTTTAGGTAACGCCAGCCTGCGCTTCGCTGAACTCAGACACAGGGGTCTTGAGGTCATGTTAACCTGTAGGGCTAGGCAGCGTTTCCAGGCTTCAAGTCATCCTTGTTTCACCCTTCTTAAGTCTTCTTTTGTTTCCTTTTTAGTGTCCAATGCCCAGATTTCCCACAACTGGTTCACTATTGATCAGAGGGATGGACTACCCCTCCTACAAAGAAAGACTGAGAAAATTAAAGAGAATTTGGATTGTTCAGTCTGGAGAAGAGAAGGTTTTTGGGTGACCTAATTGCAGTTTTCCTGAAGGGAGCCTACAAGAAAGATGGAGAAAGACTATTACAAGAGCATGCAGTGACAGGAGAAGGGAGATGGCTTCAAAGTGAAAGAGAGAAGGTTTATGCTGGATATTACGATGAAATTTCTTTACTGTGATGATGGTGAGGCACTGGCACAGGTTGCTCAGTGAAGCTGTGGGTGCCCCATCCCTGGCAGCATTCAAGGCCAGATTGGATGGAGCTCTGAGCCACCTGCTCTGTGGGAGGTGTCCCTGCCCATGGCACGGGAGCTGGAACTGGATGATCTTTAAGTTCTCCTCCAATCCAAACCATTTGGTGATTCTTCAAAGGGGAGAATTTTTACCTCTGCTTTTGGTGAACACAGGCTAATGCATCCCAGTGTAACTCATCTGCACAGAGGAAGAATTATGCAAGTACCATTAAGTTCCTTGGTTGTCTTCCAATCCCAATTCCTTTTGGAGTTCTCCATCTTGGAAGAGCACAGACTATGTTTATGTCCCTGGGTGAATGTCTTTCCTGCATTCAGTGCAGCCAAAAATACCTACTGTTTATAAATAAACACACCAATAGTTACTGACTGTTCAGTACATCTCATCTTTTTCCAACATTTATTACTTTCATTGTTCTTTGGATCCTCTGAAAGCTTCATCAGCACTGGTTTAATACCTTCTTTCAGATCATTAATCAAGTTACTAATGAGCATTAGTTTCAGACCAACATCCTACTGGAAATAATTTCATATTCTGTGATCTCTTTTCCCCCTCATTACTTGAAATCTATCAGTGAACTAAAATTTATAATATTAGCCCTTTTGTTGTTTTAATAATTACTAGCTTATTTTACATTGGAACATAGTCTTGAATGGCCAGATGAAATGCCTCATGCTGTTGTAACCTCTCACTCTGGGTTGCTGTAGTGCCTTTGTTAACCCAACCCACAATTTAACCAGAAATTATCACAGTTGTTGGACAGGAATGATTTCGAGAGTGACATCACATAAACACTGGGACACAAATAGTTATTTTAAAATTTAAAGTATTTTGCAGCTCTTATCTTGATTTAATGTCAGTTTACCTAGTTTACAGGTGTGGACATAATCTAATTTTTTATTTACAAGTATTGGCACCAGGTTAACTTTCCCAGACTTCTTTCTTCTCAATATTCTACAATTCCCCCAGTATTTCCCCCATCTTTCAAAAAGTACAGTGGAAGGAAGATGCACAGACCTTCAGGGCTACCCACAAAAACATGTGAGGACAAAGTTCCTACTAGCCCTAATGGGTTTTATTTTCATGATATATTTTCAATTATGGAAAACTGAATATACAACAAACAAAACCACCTAAGTTTCTGGTTTATTTGTGTGTAGCTGGCACATTCTCATCTGAGGTTATACTATCCATCTTCCTACTAGTGTTTCCAGCCTCTCTCCACCTCACCTACCCTTCCCTCTGTCTCTTTAAGGAGTGTCAGGTCCCTCTGCCTCACTTCAGGTGCCCTACTTGCTCCTTAGGAAGATCCAGTAGTACCACTGAACTGCACTGATTTGGTGCTTCAATTCATCCAAGTTGAAGGTGACAGCTATGGGAGAAGGAGCAAGAAGGGATTTTGTCTCCCTTGGAAGGATAGGGATGACTTGGAACCATGCCCTGCCCATCTGAAATAAATACTGTTTGATTTTCATGTTGAGAACATCCAACCTTCTCTTTCTCCATCTTGCTGACACAGCTGTTAGAGACATTACAGAAATGGAAGAGTCTCATCCCAGCCTTTCCCATGCCCTGATACCGGAGGTAGATTGCTTTTAAGGGGAAACCTTTTCACTTGAAACTGTAACTAATAGGAAAAAATCAACCCCAGGTAGGTGTGTTCCCTTCTTTGGAAAAAACCCTCCTGCTTTCTGAAGTCAGAAGTTCACGTACCATGTCAGCCAGGGACAAGCAAAGGGGAGGCCCTCTCAGTATACTGCCCCTACTTCCTGGTTTGGGATCTCTAAAACTCTCCCCTGAGCTCCCGTCTTAACACAAAGTTCTCCTCTCACTGAACTCCTTTTCCATATTCCTAGACCACCAGTGCCTGGAGAAGGCTGAGACCTTGGGAATGACTGTACAGCAGTCAGCAAGGCTCAGGCAGCCAGGTAAATCACCCTCCCACTGCAAAGCGGAATAGCATGCAAGGGTCCTACCTAAATCTGTAAGCAGGACAGCACCCAACAGGGAGCAAAGGTTGAATCCAGATAAAAGGATTTGGGATTAGATCAAGATTAGGAAATCCATGCCCAAAGAGGAATGGATCTTCACAATCAAAGGTCAGCGTTAATCCCCACCACCACCATGGTCACTTTCATGTTCTCCATCTGAGACGTCACCTGAAGCCTGGACAGGACCTGGCAGCTGGTTACTGCCACCATCTCCATGATGTAAGCACCTTTCTGAGCTCAGCTGGTTCTTCATTGGATCAAAACACCAGGGGCCACATCTTGCACTGGCTCGAGACTGTCAGAGATGAGGGCTGCTGTTGTTGCAGGCCCTTCTTTCACAGTCTGGCAACCCCAAGATGACTTCCACAAAACCTCTCCCAAGCTCTGCTTTTTTCTGTGCAGCTCTTCCTTCAGCCTTGCTCTCCTCAGGGCTTGCCATGACTATGACACCTCCAGAAAGTCACTCCACTGCCAGGGACAGCAGACTGCTGTCTTTGAAGTCCTTTCCAAACTAAACTATTCTATGACTCTTACTGGGGTTTACCATGGGATGAAAAAGCATGGGGAAGTGGGGACAGAGCTTGCCATGAGCCACAGCTCTGTTCTGCACTTCCTTGAAGGGTGGAACACATGCAAACTCTGCCCTGAGCTTCCAGAGGGTGGATGCTGCATCCTTTTCTTCAGGGCAGGACAGTCAGACCCCAGCAAGGTGTGTCTCTGTTAGTGCCCACATGTACAACAGAGGTATACACTGCAAGATCCCAGCACACCACTTCCAAGTGTAAGTCATGAATTGATTTCCTGCCTTCTGTTCCAAGCAAAATTGATGAAAAGGTTTGTGTAAGGGTGTGTGCCAGAGCACGAAACTGGCCAAGAGCTCAGGAGATCTTCCCTGGTCCTATATTCCTAATGCCTCTCAATTTTCACCTAATACTGTAGAAGTTAAGAAAAGGTCATTCATAGCGTCAGCCACGGTTGCAGTGATTATAATAAGAAAATAATGGAAGTATTCCTTGTCTGTGCAGGAGCCCCAGAGGCCCTACTCAGGGCTGCACAGCTGACCAGGCAGCAAGAGAGACCAACCAATTTCCCTTGAGTGCACAGCAAAACTACAGCAATTAGAGGACATTTTTTGCAAATGGTGAGTACTTGGGTCTTCTTTCACAATTTCCATGTTGAGCATCATCTCACTCTGTGACTACATGGGAAGGCTATTAGGCTATTTTCTGTAAGAAAACAAAGCCTTAGAATTTAACACCAAGTTTCTCCTCAGCAATTTTCCAAGGATGTGAAAGTGGTTACTTAATTCCACAGCAGGCAGATCAGGTCAGCTGAAGGTAAAGACTGATTCACCAGTTCTTTACAGTTTGTTTCTTTATTCAGTAAACATCTAGTTACAAGTTTCACAAATTAAAAAAGTGGGAGAGCTGATTGAAGAGGGGTCAGGGGGCCCACAGGCTGATCCAGCTTTTGTTCTGCTCCTCCCTTCTCCAACACACACATCCTTCTGCTTCTCCACAGATGAACCAAGGAGCAGCAGGGGAATCAAAGCCTCTGTCCCAGTGAGGGGACTTGACAGGGGGTTCTGTCAGGGGTACAGCAGAATTCCCTCATATTCCTTTCACAGGGGACTAAACACAAACTTCAGAACCAGCCCAACCCAGCACAGAAAGAGTGGAAAGGATGGAAGAGGCAAGGTGGCAGCTCCTCATGCCCAGCACTACTGGCAGAAAGAACAGAGCCAAGGGACAGCAGAGAGGGAATGGGCAATTAATGTGCTCCTTGCACATCAGTGAGATTCCCCATGCCCCACTGCAGCACCCAAATGGGGTGAAAAAGAGCAATGCAGAAGATTAGTTGCTTTGTTTCAATTCTTAAGTGGGAGGGAGGTTAATACTAAATTTGAGGAGGGTCCAAGTGGTGCTTTGAAGGGGCTTCAGAGTTTCACTGTCTGTACCTGGGAGGAAAGGAAACAGAAGACATAAAAAGAATAAGTGGTGCCTAGAAAGCAGAAGACAGATAAAGACATGTTTAAACCTGATGTCTAGACATCAAAAAAAAGGGGGAAAATATCCTCTTTCAAGTACTAGATCACATCCTTGTGAGCCCTATTCAAAGCACAGGAGAGCAGACACCAGCACTTACTTATATTTCAAACTGGGTGGACAGCAAATGGTCTCTAAGTTCTACACAATGACAATATAAACACTCTACAGATTGCAATCCTACATCATGTCATACTATTTCAGCCATCAGTTCAAGCTGACACCACAGCTCTTTTGTTAATGACAAAGCTGACTTAAACAGCTTCCATCTTCCCGTTCAGCACAGCATCTTCTCAAAATTCACACCTTCCCCTGCTCTCTCAAAGTGGGGAAACCCCTTTGCAACTGAAGCTTCAAAACAATGTAAGATTAGTGCAAAGAAAAAAAATAACCCTGTGTCTAAGAGGCAGCCAGGCAGCGGAAGACCAGGAAGGAACTTGTTAAGACTTACAAGGGCATGTAGGTAGATCTGGGGGTGGCCATGCTGCACCCCCCACAAGGTCTGCTCTGAGTTCACCAGTCGTACCGGCGGGACTGTCTGGAGGGAGAGTCCTCAGGGCCCTGGATGGCGAGACGAGTCCCTTCGGCCCGCCGGGCAGCGCTGCCCTCGTGACGCCGGTATTCCAGGCCCCGCTGCGGCCGGAACCGCGACGTCTCCCGCCGCCACTCGTCGTCAAACGCGGCTGCGTCACCTGCAGGGAAACAACCAGCCCGGGTGGGGAGGAGCAGGTGGGGAAGCGGCACCTGGCTTTGCTGGGAGGAGGACACGGGCACTACTCACTTTCATCCATGTTGATGTAGTCCTGCCTCTCCTCCTGGTCGCCTGTGCGATGGTTCCGGGACCGCTGCATGATGTGGGCCCTCTCCCTGATGTGGTGTCCAATTGACATCTGTTCCAAGCCGCTGTCCGAGTCCCTTACGGTTCTTCTTGTCTCACGGATCTGGGGGCAGATTCCCACATGGGATCGTTTCCATTCCTTCTCCCAGCCCCCTAAGGCACCCCGATTCCCGCCTCCGGTATTCCAGCCCATTTGCACTGCCACCACTCCCAGGATGTCAGACGCAACATTACAAAGAGGGAAGAATGGATTCCCCACTGCCAGCACTTCCCATTTCCTCCCAGGGGCCCTTGGCACGGTTCACTGAGTCACAAGAGCACAATGTGCTCCTCCAACTGCAGCCGCCTGCAAAGCCAAAGTGCTGTGGGTGGCCACCCACAAAGCCACCAAACGACGCCCACCCCCTCACAGCAAAGGCAGCAGCCTCCTCCTTACCCCACCAGGTGCTGAACGCATCTCTGAGGTCTCCTGGTAGACTTTGGGCCCATCACCCAGGTTGGAATAAGAGATGACGGTTGAGGAGGTAAATGTCTGACAGTTAGCACCACTCGTCATATGCTCCTGCACGAAGGGATGGGAGGGAAGAAGAGATGGCATTTAATTCTCTCTATACAATGAAGTAAGAAGGAGTTACAATAGGAAGAATATAATCCCCATGGATCCATTTTTCTGGAGAATACATCTTCCTGTTAAATTAATACTTATTTCTTGCTAAACAAGTCCACCCCCACACTTCCTTCCTCACCCCTCTCCTCTCTCTGCACTCAGGAACAAGCTCTGTCACTGACTCCCAGCAATGAAGCAAAGCTTACAGCCTCTGCCACCTTGGCAGGTGTGGCTCAGTCCATCCCAAGCAGCACAGTAAGACGAGAGGCATTAAGGGGATGGCAGAAGCACCCTCAGCACTCCCCTCAATACAGAATGGTTCATGGAGGGCTCTTACCATGTTTCCAATCATGTCGTTCATCATCCCAAACATATCTATAAAGCCACCTGCCTGATAAAAACGAAAAGAGAACACAGGAGTAGTCAGTCTGGGAAGAGACATGAGGACAGAACAACAAACTATCTGCAAAAAAACCCTGCTGCCTAAAAAGAAAATCCTTGATTCTTTTCATGTTCTTTCAGTAGCACAGAAAAAAAAAACAAACCACCAGAATTTGGGGTTGACCTTCTCTCCATTCTCTCAGGTTGCATTGCCCAATGTTCTGGTAAAGGTTGTTCTTTTAGTTTGCATCCAGCTGCTGATGCACTGGGGTTTGTGAGCCTGGGGACTCAGCAAAGTTAGAAGAAGAAATCTCAGCATATGTACTAACAGTGATCTTAAGAAAGTTTCCACTGATTGTTTTCTTTCTCGCATAGCAACAAATTTGCTTATTTTCCCCTACAAACACCTGCCTTTTCCATCCTGTAAACTTGAATGCTGCAGTAACACCCTGGGCCAGCAGGTCTCACAGGTTAATTGTGCAATATGTAAACAAAATTACAATGTCAGTTCAAACTTGCTGATTTCTTTTTTTTTGTTTCCTCGAGTAGCCTCTTGTTCTCATTTCCAGCAGAGCAGTACTCACACACAATGCTATTATGCTTTGAAGTCTATGTGTTTGTAGTCTTATTAATCCTCCTCTGAGCTACAAAAATTCTAGGACGCTGAAGTCTCTCCCATTGAGAGAGCAAAAGCAGAGCAAAACAGCTAAAGTTGCTGGATCTGGAACAACCTATTTCCACTGTATTATTCTGGTGGAAGACAGAGCTCAGCACGCTCTGAGCGTGGTGTTCCCACTGACACACAGCCATTGTCATTCCAGCCCAGCTTACCTGAAGTATTCTGCTGGCTTCTCCAGCCACCACCACTGGCAAAGGAGGTGCAATAATCCCCTGTGCCTACTGATGGCCAAGTCCTTTCCTTGCAGCCTCACAGCTCCTCCATTTCCTCCTGATCTGCAGCTTCTTTTCAGACATATGAGGTTATTAAGGGACTACCTGCTCTTCCCAGATATTAACTGTCCCAATTCTCATGAAATATTGTGCTATAACAGCTTTATGGCTTTTCTCTGGTCAAGGTGCAAATACAACTTCCCCATATATACAGAGACTCTCTGTTCAAAAACAGCTCACGGACAGGATTAAAACATTAGAGGGGAAACAAGGTAAAGGCCTGAAGTCATAAAGCAACTCAATGAGAGGTCCAAGAGAAACCAGATGCTTCCCGTTTCAGTTCAATACCCTCCTCTTCCCTATTCCATTTACTATAAATCTAAAGCTCATCCTGGTCTCCTCAGATATTCCCATCCTCCCTGCCTGGTAGGATAGCTGGTCATGCTCACAGATGGCTACATTTTAGCACTGGTTGCACACAGTGCTGATGAATCTCAGTATGGAGCCACTACTTGGAAAGCCTCTAATCTGACCCAGAAAAACAGAAAACTTACCATGCCGAGCATCCCAAAGGGTGAAAGAGCTCCTGCCTGCCAGGAGAACAGAAAAACAGAACAGAGAATGACTTTGCAACAGCCAAACAACAGATCCTCATCAGAACACACTAATCCTTCACAGAAACAGAACTGGGAACACTCAGGCTCTACAAACAGATCAAGAAAGCACCCCATGGATTCCTGGAGGTTCAACCATGTCACTGCTAACAAACCAGACATGAGGTGATGCACCTAAATTTCTCCCCATTATATGAATTCACACCCTTGAGACACAACACACGTTTACTCCTTTCCTCCCATCCAACTAGAATGCAGTTGCATTCAACACATTAATATAATAGACGTGAGGGTAGAGAGAAGGACCAGAACACCACTGCCTAAGAGATTCATGCCGCACCCACCACCTATCTGTGTGTGTGGAGGAGAGGGGGGTGCCCAACCCAGGAAAGGTGGGAGACAGAAACTGACAGATCAGTTTGAGCAATTGTAGCCTGTGCTCAGCCCCTCTGTTACCTGCATCCTGCGGCCAGCCTGGCGAGCCCCAGGTGTGGTGCCATCCGTGATGCCGAGGAGCGGCCCGAACCCAAAACTCCCAGACAGCATCCGGTTCATGTGCTGCCGGTGGATGGCAAAGGGATCCCTTGTGGAGAGGTGGAGAGAACAATGCTGAGGGCAAAACCCCATATAACCCACTCCTCCCAGTTCTGAGTTTTTCTGACACAACTGTACATCCCTTCCCAAGCTGAAAATTCAGAATCCTGGGAAGTCCGTGTTGTCTATGGTGATTCCTGGGGCTGGAAGGGACCTCTAGATCCCATCACATTTCTTGTGATAGAAGGTTTCATACCACAGAAGCCCTCTCAGGTACTAATTTCTGTCTGCTCAGAAGGAGGTACGTGTTCTGTTTCCAGTACGGCTCTGGAGCCAAGTGTGGCCAAGGCCACTCCAGAACCTCATTGCTCTAATACCTTTTGTAGGGAGGTGCACAAAGACCTTCCTGGCTGCAAAGTGAGGGCCACACTTAATGGCACCAGGGAGTGGGAGAGCTTCCATATCATCCTCTCACCCCTCCATGTACATGGACACAAACAGTGAAATGCAAGACTGGAACCTCCAGAATGGACTGCATGGCCTGACACCCTTCTGCCCCCCAGGGGGGTTGAGACCACAAACAGCTTTTCCAGATTTGAGGGAGAAAGGGAACAATAACTGGGGTCCCTAACTGGTTTTCCCTTCTTTTGCAGCCTCCACTTTGAGGCCTGCACGCATTCACACACGTTGGTGAAGCAAGAGGAAGAAAAGGAAGGTAAGGCTAAATAGTCACAGAATACAGTGGCCACAATTAAAAACTTCTGGGAAATACCATAGCTTTTTTCCTGCACATGCTTTAGTCTTCAATTATCCCTCTTGAGCATTAATGACCTCTACAGCACAGACTACTCCAGAGATCACAGAAATACCCACTACAAACCAATACTTTTCTGTCTCTACTGGAAATGCTTCCCATAATAAAAGCTAGACTCATACCTGCCACGTTAATGAGAACACACTGTCATTCGGTGACTAACTGGGACATCAAGGTCTCCTCTCCTGCTAATTTGCTCACAGCTGATAAAATTCTTGCTTACTACTGATTTCATAAGCAAAAAATGCACTATTCTTCTACATGCATAAACTTCACCAAATTTCTAGTAGTGTCTCGTTTAACATAATCAAATTCTTCCTGTATTACAGTCTATTCCTTATCCACTTTGGCAGGGGCTGCCAACTTAGTGTCACTGCCGAAATTTATCAATAGCATCCAATTTCTGTACTGAGGACAGAAACAAAAACATTCAGTGAAAGGAATCCCAGGAAGAGTTCTTGGGACCTTTGTTAGATTTCAATACTCGTGTTTCAAAACTACTCGTTGTCTTCTCTTTATTCTCACAACTTGTCAACTGCTTCAGCAGCCTTGTCCAGCTCCATTAATGACTTCCTGTGCAGTACAGCAACAAACACTGGACAGAGCAGCAGATTTTATCTATCTCAACTGCAACCCTACTTTGCATAAGAAAAAAAAAATCCTTGCGCAAATAAAAAGATTAGTTATTCCAGCCCTCTCTTCCTCTCAGACAGCCGCGATACCTTTTGGCCTACTTTATTACGCTTTCCTCCAAGACCACGCTCCAATATCGCAGGAACGAGACCGACGCGATCCCTGTTCTTGTCCGCGCTCCCCCTCCGGAGGATGTTTGTGTTTGTCCCCAGACAGCTGCGCTGCAGCGGCGCTCCCCGGGCCCGGCCGGCCTCTGTCCGCCTGGTGGGACGCGGGGGCAGCGCACACCTCCCCGGGGACGATCCG
>VXBB01022097.1:0-27228 GCA_013399915.1 Illadopsis cleaveri | reverse complement strand
CCCGCCACCTGCCCCGCCCACTCCCTCCGCGAGGCACCGCCTACCCGCTACCTGAGGCCGCGCCCACCCCCTCTGCCGCGCGCAGAGCGCGGGAAAAGCGCCCAGCGCCGGGTGGGCAGGCGAGGGGGGGGAAGGTGGGGAGGAGCCCCGCCGCCGGGAGCGCTTCCAGCTGGAGGAAGGGCGGGCAGCTGGAGTGGAAAATTCCAGGCAGGAGGCCGCGTGTCGCCAGCGCTGCCCTCCCACACGGCCCCGCAGCGCCGCTTCTCGCCTCCCCCGGCTTCCTCCTGGAGAGCCACCCAGCCTGTACGGGCGGCACCCCGGGCGTGCTGCGGGCACAGGGCTCAGCTCCCCTCCCTGGACACTGCCCGTCCGAACCGCAGCACCGCGGAGCGGGACTTTCGGCTGCCCTCGACGGGGCCGTACGGTGCCTTTCGGAGACCCGCGGTGCGCCCCCGCTGCCAGGCTGCCGCGGCTGAGCGCACATTGTTCTAGCGGCCCGTCCCTCTCTCCTCCCTCCTCCGCCTCCCGTCCCTTTCTCCTCCCTCCCCAGGTCCCTCCTTCCTCGTCACCGGCGCTGTATAAATCCCCTGCCCGGCGGATCCCCCCACCGCGGNGAGGGAGGGGTGGAATGGAGAGAGAGAGAGGTCCGGAAACGCCTCGATCCTACGGACAAGGTTTATTTTTTTTTTTTCTTTTTTTGTTTTTTTTTTTTAATAAATCGTTAAAACTCTTCCATGCCGCTTCTGGTTTCCACACGCGTCTGCGGGCTAAAAGTAGTTCTGACGCGCGTTCGCTGTTGTTTTCCTTTTGTCAGGCGGGCGGATTTAACGCCTAATATGTCTTCTCGCCCGCTATTCCGCCTCTCCTCCAAGCCTTCTTTGTTTAGGCATCCCCGTCTTTTATTGCCGCTGACCGCCGGAATGTTGTTGGTTTTTTCCCCCCCTCCCCTCGCACCTAATTTCATATATAGGAAAGGAAAGAAAAGAAGGAAAAACTCGAAGAGAAGGCAGTCCACAAAGAAAAGAAGAAGGAAATAGTAGAGGTGAGGCCCTTCTCAGGGACAGATTTGGCGACATCGGGGAGGTTTTTGTGCCCGCCGTGGGTAACGACTATGAAGGGAATATGGGAGATTAGGAAAGAGGGCAGGCCAAGGGAGCTCTGGCATAGAGGTAAAGGGAGAGTGAGCTCTTGGATAATTGTAGAGAATGAGCCTTGAAGGACTTAGTGTAGTCAGCACAGCCCATGAGGGAGAAAAAAGGTCAAAGAAGGGGATGGAGACGAGAACAAGTGGGAGAATGTGTCATGGGAGATGTGGTCCTGTGCCCACTGAGGTATCCTGAGGTGCACAAGGAGCGTGTGTTGGAGGAGGTGGGGGGAGGAACAGTGAGGAAATGCGCAGATTGATGAAGGTCGGGAGGGATCTGGAAGCAGATGTACCGTGAGCCTTGGCTAAGTCATTAGCCTGTAATCACAGAGATGCTTTGGTTGTTGGGAGGGATGGCGGCAGCTCATCAGGATGTAGGCTCATGGGAGACAAGGAGCTTCGTGTTGTTGGGGATGGACTGGAAGGATTGGCTTTGTGAAGGAAGGCTGGTTGGGAGGAGTGTTCAGGGGTGGTGGGAATAATAGTGTTGAAGTAACAGTGCACTCAATGCTCACCTGAAGTGGCTGAAGCTCTGGAAATTGTGCTTGTAGCAAAGAGCACGTGGAAATGCCATCCTGGCACCAGTTCCTGCTCTGACCAGTTTGTTTCATTCAGGATGAGGAGAACGGAGCTGACGAGGATGATGAAGAGAATCCCGATGATGTGGATGAAGAAGAAGGGGGTGATGAGGATGAAGGTAGGGAAAATTGAAGGAATAGGAGGCAGCAGAGGAGTAGAGGACTGTGAAGGGAAATTCCTTCTCTGAGCCCTCTTGACTGTGAGATTACATTCCCTTAAATGCTGCTTCAGTTTAACCCGTGATTTTCCTTTCTTGCTTGTGCTTAGAAGCAGATGAGAATGGGCAAGAGCAGGATGGCCACGCAGAGAAACGATCTGCAGAGGAGGAGGAGGTGAGTAGTAGTGTGAGAATAATGGTGGGGAGGAGGAATGAGGCTACTTGCTGTTTGTTCATCAAATCCATGTGGATGCTGCTGCTGAGAATCTCAGTTTGGCCTCGGGTCTCATTGCTTCAGCAGCAGATGGGTAAACATATCTGATGTGGCAAGGGGATAGTAAATTGCTATGTGCTCCTTGTAGGATCCAGGTCCTTCCACCATGGTCATGGTGCTGAGTGAGAGAGAGTCAAGGTGCTGGAGGTTGTGCTTAGCAATGACCTCTGAACTACCTCTGTCTTCTGGGCTTCGGGCCAGGAGATGGACTTGGAAGGGAGGACCCAGGGATCTGCCTGGAGTGGTGTGAGCCTCAGCTTTGTACACCTCCTGGAAGTAACAGCATGGTTGTGGTGTCCCTCTGAATGGAACTATCCACATCTTAACCACGACCAATGCAACAGCTGTGTCAGCTCCAGGGTGCTTTAGAGGGGAATGGATTTAGGGTGGGCCTAACAGAGATTGCCATATGGAGGAAAGAGCAGCAGTTAAGAATTTAGTGGAGAAATGATGTACCTTGGGGTGGTTGACTGATGGTAACTCCTTCTTTTTTCTCCCCATGGCTGATGCAGGATGAAGTGGACCCAAAGAGACAGAAGACAGAAAATGGCTCTTCAGCTTGAGTCCTCCCCTCCCATCTGCCCTGTTCCGTCCATCTCTCCTCGTCCATTCCAGCCTGTGCTTGCACTGCCCGTTAGCCTCTGGCTTCACACAATCTCAGATGAGGAAAGATTAGAAATGCTCTCAAATGGGGAAGACAGCAGTTCCCTTCTCACCCAGAGACCTAACCCGTCCATGACATTCCCCAGTTGAAATTGTCCCAGTCCCCTGCATCCCTTCACTGCACCCCACTTCCCAGTGCTCCTCTTCCCTCAAGAATCTCATGGTTTCCTGGGCACACAACCTTGCCAGGCGCTTCACGTGGCAAAGCACCTCCCATCCCCTTGTCACCTGCCCACCTGTTTTTGTCACTGGTATGAGATTCTTGAGAGCTCCTGCTCCCCAGCCCTGCTGCCAGAGCTCCTCCCTGAGCCAGGAGGTGCAGGCACAGATCTCATGGTGCATTCCCCAGTCCTAGGCCTCTTCTCATCCGCTTTCGCGCTGAACCCTGAGAGACAAAGAATATTACAAGCAAATAATGGTTCTATTAAGCGACACACGGAGACAAGATTTATTTTAAGCTTTTATTTTTTTTTCAAAGTTTACATGACAGCAAGCTGGCCCTCGTGAATTTTTCGGAAAATAAGGGTTGCTTTTATATATCAATTTCATCTGAGCTGTGTATTTTTTTAATTTGGAGGCTTTTTTAAAACAAATCGAGAGAAACAATTGGGGACCAAACTTTGATTTCCATTTTTTCCCTTAAGATTTTCTTGTGACCATTTTTTGTAAATTAAAGGCAATATAGCCACAGCGTTTTCTATGGCACAGACATCACGAGGATGATAGATATAAATATATATATTGTTTTCAACAAGCACTGTAAATAAAAGCGTTTAAAAATATTTCAAACCGCTGGTGTGGATGGCTGTGTCTTCACATCCTGCAGAGTTTGGTGGGAGTTGGCTTGTGGGAAGAGGGGGTGGCTTGCTCAGCAGTGGGTGGGGAGGGAGGCCAGAGGTTGATCAAAGGGCATGTTTTGGTTATTTAAGGGCCCCTTGGGGCAGCGTCTTTGGGTCCTGGTCCCTGTCACGCAGCAGCTACAGTGAGAGTATGGCACAAACAGGACAAAGCTCCAGGCCTGTCCTGAATCTCTTGGAACTGCTGTTGGGCCTCAGCACTGGGCAGAAGGGGTTTGGAAAGGTAAACCAAGAAGGGAAAGGGAAACCAAGCTGTAGCTGCTGGCTGCACCCCGGTGCTGCTGTCACCTCACGCTGCCCCATCGCCCCCTGCTCTGGCTGGCTTCAGATGTGACTCACACGGCACCAGTCAGAGAGCAGGGAGCGTTTTTGAGAGACAAGAGCTTCAGTTCTTTCTACCAGCTGCCTTGGGGAGAGCTGTCAAACGTTTGTCTTTTTATCTGTGCAGACCTTTAAAGCTGCTGTTCGTGTTTCTTCTTTTTAAACTCGTACTTTGGCAGTCGCACAACGAGCCACCGGGAGCTGTAAATAATACCAACTTTTGTGAGCTCGTCAGCGGCTTTGTGCTTGTCCGACTGCAGCAGCGGAGCAGACACTGGCAGCGCAAACACTTCCTTGTCTCCAGAGGGGGAAAGCATCCGCTGTCATTTTCTCCGAATGCCGGTGTCGGGCTGCAGGGCTGCGCACAGGGACAAAGCTGCTGCCAAGCCCCCGCTGCCCGTGGCTGCCTCCCGGGCGGGATCACGCTGCACCTCACCCTGGCGCCCATTCCTGGTGGAGCTGCCGGCAGCTGGAACCACAGCCAGCTTGGGCGCCTTCCTCTGAGAGCCGTGTTCCAAGAGCAGGTCTCTGCTGCCTGGGAGTGACTTGCAACAGCCCTCCCTGCTCCCACCTTGGGCGCTGGGATCAACGAGCTGCTCCAGCCTGAGCCTACCTCGGAGCTGCGCTGTTGCAATTTGGTATTCCCAGCATTGCTCCATTTAAAAAAAATTACAGATTCTAGTCTATTCCAGATTTGGGCAAGTCCTCAGGACTTCCCCAAACTTCCTGCTCGGCAGCCAGCCTTTGCTGCTCAGCACTGAAGACAAATTATCAGCAGATGATAAAATCTCTGCACAGGCAGATTACAGTTTTCATACTTCCTCCCCACCACCGCTGCAGTGCCTGGCTAGGGGTAGTGAAGAATGTGCTTGCCAATGAGAAGTTGTGAAAGCATAATTCCATCTCTGCTTCCTATGTGGATACAACACCATCACCACTGGCTCTATCCAGACAGTCATCCACATTGAAGTGGGCCAGCAGCTGATTGTTAGGCCAGCACTAGCAATGTGAGCAGCCACCCTTCTTTTCCTCTGAGGGAAGTGACAAAGGGCTGCCAGACAGCTTCTCCATGTCTCTATGGACCCCTTGATTCCACAGTTTCTACTATTTCTTCCATCTTACTCATTTTTTTTGAACACCTTTGTCATTGTCTGTGGATAGTTAGAAGATACAGCTAGAAGTACAGACATAGAAAAATATCTGCTTTGGGGTTATTTCCATGTTGGTGACTTGCAGGGCATCATGTCTGACTTGAAGTGAGTGCTACAGATGACACAATAGAAAATGACACACTTTCTTCCTTTCCTGTAGATCTGCAAAGATCCATGCTGAATCCAGTGGTATTTTGGCTGACATAGTGAGTTCAGCAAGCAGTTGCATAGGTTTCCAGAAAAAGTTGAGAATGCCCTGCCCTTCATCTCAAGCCTGCCTGTGTGCTTGGTTTGTGTCCGAGCCTGCAGGTTTATTCATCTTTCAGCCTAATTCTTCTTCCACAATGAGATCAGTCGTGTCATGCTGGTGTTAGCAAGGTAAGAACAAAGCCTGTCTTCACCAGTGATTCCTCAGAAATGATGATACCTTTTCAGGACCTTATTCGCCTTTCTTGGCTCTGCTAATTCTCCGCTCATTTCATTTAATTCCTGTGGCCATCTGTTAACCTCATCAGCTGGGGGCAGAACTCCCTCAGCTGTCCCTTCCTTGCTTCCTATGGAACCTGCTGCAAGCTTACAGCAGATCTGGTTCTGCCAGCCAAGCAGCGCCGGAGATTTCCTTCTTTCTCCTCCTCCTTCTCCAGGTCTGCTTGCTTTGAGGGAATTGTGGAGGTGTCACAGTCGTGCTCTTGCAGGCTCTACTAAACTTCCCTATAGACTGAGATTTTCTGCTTCTGATGGCCCTTTTGTGTGGTCTGGAAAAGCAAATGCTGACATCAGTGCAGAGAGCAGGTAGAGCCACCCACAAGGTCTTAGCTGGGTCCCTGTCCTAGCTTTGATGAGTGAGTGACCCTCGCTCCTTGGCAGGGATCACTGGATAAGTGGACCTGGGCCCACCAGAGTGATGGTGAGAGATCAGGCAAACCTCCTGAAGGCTGTGATTGTGAAAGGGCTGCCAAACCTATGGGGACAGCTCTGGCTGCTGCAGGTTGAAATTAATGTTTCAAGGTGACCAACAACGCTGCCTCGTCAGGTGAATAAAACCAGATGATGCTTCTGGTTCAGCCACCTGATGTAGCTCTGGAATCAGCTCTGATGTGACCAAGGGAGTTGGGCTAGAGATCTTGAGGTGTCCCTTTCCACCTACCAATTTCAGCAATATATGAAGAAATAGTGACCTGCCATGGAAAATGTGAGCTGTCTGAAGATACTTTGAAGTGCTGAGTCCAGAAATAAATGCTCTTTGTATCTTTTAGCTGTCACATTCTCATTTCCCCTTAGGCAAATTATCCCCTCTGTCCAGTGTCTTTTGTCTTTCACACCAGTTTTAACTCATTGGATGATACAAGACTGGAATCATCAAAACCAACACATGGGCAGAGTCGTGAGCCCTCCTTCAGACCTGGAAAATGTGAGCCCTCCAGCCACTGCTGGTCTGGGAGGAAAACCCTTCTTGCTTCAGGAAAGTCCATAATCACCTTGTTGCACTAGCTTTAAAAAAAAAAACAGTGAAGACCAATTATTTTTCCTCTCCCCCACCACTCCCCGTGAGATCAGGGGCTTCTTTAGTCCCTCTGCTTAGGAGACACATTGCTCTGCCACTTCCCATATGCCATATGGGAAACAGAAACAATTTGCCTTCCCAGATCCTTAAGAAGCCCGTGTACTTTTCCCTCCCACCTCTCTCCCTTATTTCAAACACAGAGTCAAAGACAGCCATGCCCATGGCTGCTTCAGTCTGTTTTCTTAGGGAAGGAGTCTGTGTTTACATGTGTGGGCTCAGGCTTAAGACATATTGCAGATGGACAGGATATCTCATCAATGGGTGAATTTGGGGTTTCTTTCTGTGGTGTGTTGACCCCAGCTGGACCCCAGAAGTCCACCAAAGCCTCTCTAATGCTCCCCTTCTCAACAGGATGGGGGACAGAAAAAATACAGTAAAGGCTCATGTCAAGAAAGGTTCATGGGTCAAGATAAGGACAGGGAGAGATCATTCACCAATTACTGTCACAGGCAAAACAGACTTGACTTGGGGAAAATTTAATTTAATTTATTAATAATCGGATCAGAACAAGATAATGAGAAAATAAAACCAAATCTTAAAACACCTTCCTCTCACCCCTCTTTTCTTCCTGGGCTCAATTTCCCTGCCCATTTTCTTTACCTCCTCCCCTCCAGCAATGCAGCCAGTTCATCATGAGTAGTTTCTCACAGAAACCACCCCTGGAGCCCCTCCATGACTACAGCCTTGCCATGCAAACCCAGTACTGTTTCCTGGTGAGCTTTTATGGTTTTAGGAAAGCCTGGACAGTCCACAGGGGTGAGGAGACACCTAAGATCTCTAAGAGTTCAAGGGTCTCAGCCACACAACATGGCTCATGGGCCCAGCGTGGTGCCACCATGCACAGCTTTGCTCTTGTGGGAGGCATTTCCTATTAGACACAGAAGAAGATGCTTTCCTGTCTCAGGCTGTTCAGGAAGCCTGAGTCCCAGCTGGAAGTATCTGTGTACAACAGCAGTTCCTCAGCTGAGCCTCACAGAACTGGGATATCAGAGCAGACAAGCTTCACCTTGCCAGGTATCCCTGTGCAGGCAGGTTATGGCAGGGGGCTCGGTGACTTGCTGCACATCACCCATGGAAGGGGGCAGAAGAGCACACACCTCATGTGTGTGCTGTGGGTGACATCTGACTGATGCTTCCTGTCACCAGGGGGCTGTAGGAGCTGCACATTCTATAGACCTCCAGTGTTTTTTGGAACGACGTTTATTGTTCCCATTCTCTACCATCTTAAACACTGCATCTCAAAAAGTCCAGGTCAGCTTTTCCAGTGTCCTATCCGGGTACAAGATGCTTTATTCTCAGTTTAGTCCTTTAAATCACGCAGTGGTGTCATGTCAGCAGGGTGCTTGGTGGCATGTCCTGCAATGAAGGATCTTGTCCCTAAGTCCAAAATGTTACCAGGGCTCCCTGCATCCAAGATAGAAGACCCTGCACCCAGTAAAGGATGTAAGATGTAGCAAAAATAGCCAGTTTCCAGAGGCCTGTGATTACCTGTGTGTGCCATACCTCACTGGCAGCTCAGGCAGAGCCACGGCTTAGACTTTCCCTGGCCTCACAACAATTCATGCATCATTCTAGGATGCATTTATTAGGCTGCACTATTTGCTATGAAAACTTTCAAAGCCCCTTGCCTGAAGCATCCTTTGGCAGCTTTTCTGTTGCTGCATATCCAGATGACTTGACAAAAAGGTCTTTGCTGGATAGCACTTCCCAGCATGAGCCCAGCATGAGCCCAGGTGGGAGTGTCCATAAGCACACCAGAAATCCCACTGGAAACGTTATAGCTGGTTGCTGTTTTCTTTTGGGAAGTTTCTTGGTACTGACAAAATTTTTCCTGTGTCAGATCCAGTTTTGAAAAGAGCTGAAGCTATCAAATATGGCTCCAACAAACCTCCTGAGCTTCCAGGGCTGCAGCATGGTAAATAAGGACCCAGATTTGAGCTGGGAATTTGATGTTTCTTCACAAGGTAAATTTCACAGAAGATTCAGTAGGGATGTTTGGAAAAGCCAGCCTTGTAATTCAAATGAGTCAGGAGGTTTTGCTCATAACTAAAGAAAATACAGACTGCTTCAGGGTCTGTGAATCCTTTCCATAGCTGTGGAAATAAGCATTCTGGTATAGCATTGCTGATGGTGTGCCATGCTGACACCAGTTTCTCCTGGGGGGAGGATCCTGTTCTGCCTCAGTTTCTCTATGCTTTAAAGGGCTTTCAGATCAAATCCTGACTTCAGATCAAATCTCCCTTCTGTGGCAGGATCCCTATAGGTGCTCCCAGTATTCCCCAGGGCTGCTTTTGCTTTTACTTCCAAGTGTGAAAAGTCTGCATACGGGCTTCCAGACTGCAGACAGAAAGGAAGACCGGTGTCATGGAGTTGGAATGGAGTTGGGATGGAGTGGTGGCACCTGTGGTGTCCCAGCTGCTGTACAGCGGAACACCTTAGTGCTGTACATGTTCTTATCACTGAGGACTCCGGGGTGACCTCCAGCAGGGCCAAGTCCTTCTGCCTTAACTCGGGGCACAAAGTCTGAGCCCTAATTTCATTTTTCAAGACCTCTGCTTGTGCTGAAAAAGAGCAGCACTCTGGGAGAACAGGCAGCACAACCAAACCTGGCTCAGACTGGTACCTCTCAGCGTGGAGGGGGCACCTTATGTTGCTTTTTGTGATCCTCGGGGACAGGTTTATCTCGGGGAGAGGCATGGCTGGGGTCTCTGCAAGCACGGCTTTCCCGCCCAACAAGGGCCCCCTGGTGGCACCGAACCCGACGTGTCCGGGAATACACGACTGGAAATTTGCGAGCAGGCTTCGTCCCGGTGCTTCTGCACCCAAAATGCTCGGCACAGGGCAGGCTGTGAGCTGCCTCTCAGCGTGGAGCAACCAGGAATGGCTCTGACCACACCAGTTCTGGAGAACTGAGAAGTCCCTGTGTGGCCAGTCCCGGTCAGATTGGTCTTGGCTGCGTGTCCACGGGTTGATTTGAACACACACAGGTGTGTGTCTCTCTCTTCCAGGAGACACGGTCCTTTGCCTAGACAGTCCAAGGCAAGCCCAAGGGACCTCCATTAGAAAGGCACATATGGATTTTGGACTCATTCCCAGCAGTGTTCCTTCCCTTATTGGATCCCTGGGTACAGCCTTGGAGTTTTACTGTCCCACCCTTATGTAGTAGTGGCCTGTTTTCCTCACTGTCTACAGCTTCAGTTCGACATGTCAGCAAGAGCATTTTAAAAGTTTTTTGTCCCTTCCATCCTCAGCACAGTTTATCATCCACTCAGTTGTGCTCAGGCAGCTATCTGTCAGAACCTGCCATGGAAGTAATTTTAGTTATTCCCTATTCCAGTTACACACCCACATTTTCGTGTTCTCCTTTTAAACCAAAATTTTACATTGATCTGTTTTAGAGCCCCATGAAGGACCATATTATCAGAAATTGTGCTGGAGGCAGTGAATGTTGTTGCCAGGGGCTGTCATTCCCTGTGGCATTTAAACAGGAAGGCAAGTTTGGAAGAGTGTCTCTTGGATCAGTTTCCTCATGAGAACAGCTGTAACACCCTCAAGAACATGGGAAGGTTTCCACGTCATCTTCTGACCCTTGAATGAGTATGCCACTTCACTTTGAGAACTTCTGGTTTTTATATTGACCCCAAGCATTTGTTTTTCACAGACCAGGAAATGCTGTTACTCTTGATTTGATTTTTTTTTTCCCTTTTGAATAACTACTCTTGTGCCAGTATGTCTGTAGCCTCCTTTTCCATTATTAAGACTTCTGAACTTTATCTTGGCTCATGACTGGAGCATCTTGCCCATATTTCCTCCTCTGCACAAGCTGATCTGGTTTTACAGTTCAGACAGGGGGTACACAGAGCCCTTGGGGTTACCAGTCCTCCAGAGTGACTTTTATTTTGACTTAATAAGCAACACACAGAAGAAAATTATAGTAATTGAAAAAAAAATCATGAAAACATAGAAACTCCTGTATCTCCTTCAGGGCTGGAACAAATGAGCCCTCTGAGCACCTGTAGCTAGGGAAAAAGCAGTCAGTCCCTGCCAAACCCAGGGGAAAGTCCCCACACCCACATGCCACCACCACCTCATTTCATTTGAGTCCAAGAGCATTTTCCTTCCTTTTCCCTGTGGCTTATCTGCCTCAGCTCAGCAGTCATGCTCATCCACTATTTCTCCTCACTGGAGTTTTCTTGCAGAGCAAGACAAGCTGGCTTTCACTTCTGAATTTTAAAAAGGGCACACACGAACTCTTAGGGAGGCCCTCCAGTCAGGGCTGTGAGTAAGGGAAAAGCCTGGAGAAATCTGAGTAGATACTGTTTTATTCTTATGATGGTGATTGTCTGGCTCAATTTCCTTAATTCTGCAGACTCCCATATCCTAGGGCTGAGCAAGTGGATGCCATCAACCATTTCTTGTGTTAACAGGTGCAGGTGGTGAAGAGGCCACGACAAGAGTTCTTCCCATGTCAATGTCTTTCTGTGAGAAACATGCACCACTTTTCCAGACAGATTTTGGGGGTTAATTTTGAGCCTCTGGTCATCTTTGTGTTCCTCTGCTGGAGTGAAGAGTCTGCCTCTAGCTCACAACTTCTGCTCATGGGAAAAAAATACCAAAGATGGATTGTGCAAGAGTCAAGGACATCCTAAGCTGCCACTCATACCAGGTCAGCATATTTGAAAGCCAGAGAAGAACTGATCCTCCACAAATAACCCCATTTGTATTTGAACTCATTTATACTCCTGGCCTCCACATCATCCTCTAACAAGAATTATACCATCTTTGTGACATGTAAAATGAATTTCCTTTTGTTTGCAGTAAAGTTGCTGCCTGAGCTCACCGCTGTTTTCTTCAGATTAGGCAGAAGAAATCAAACACCTCAAGTTCACTCATTTCAAAGCAAGATCCCCAGGCTCTCAAGTGAGATTTTTTTTTTGTACCACTCTTCTAAATCCTTTTCCATTTTTCCACATCCTTTTTCGAAATATGGACACATTCCAGTAACTTGTGCTGTAAACAGAGGTAACACAATCTGTTCACTCTTTGAGATTCCATTTTATACAGCATGTTATCATCTATCTCCCTCCCTGGAGTCTTGTCTTCCCAGGGTACTGTATTCTGTTCTGGAAGTGTGATCCACATACTTTGCTCCTCAACACAGAACCTTATGTTTGAATTCTAAGTGTGACTTTACCAGGGGTCTTAGGAGGCAGTGGCTTCCCGTTAACCTTGCCAATTATATGCACCATGCCAGGAGAGACAGTCACACCTGCAGAGCACTGAAGCCCTCCTAACCATGTTTTGGCAGTATAAGACATCCATGGGCATTTAGATGTTGAACAAACTCTGTGGCAGTCTAGCCCTGGAAGCTCACATAGTCTGAATTTCTAGGATGCTTTCATCTGATCAGGAAAGGGTATGAAGTATTTACACAGGACACAAAAGCATTAGCTGCTTTATCTTCTGCTCTCTCACATGCTGTGCAGCTAAAGAGAGTCCTTTGGTCTTCTGTGGCTTTCAGAGGAGAACCTGGCAGAGAAACCTGTTACAGAGGAGAGAACGCTGCTCAGCGTGTGCTCCTCCTGGAGAATGGGATCTAATGTCTGCAAACAGCAACTTCTTAGATCCAGGAAAAATTATAAAAGGCACCAAAAAAAGAAAAAAAATCAAGTTTAAACCCATGTTTACACCATGTCCCCTCAACTGAACTCCAGTGACCAGCTCCTGGCAGACCTTCCTAATATTTAGCTTGCTCTCCATTTTCGGAACCCAGATCTCTCCCAGCCCTCATTGTGACACAGGAGACCTCACCCTCTCCTTGGGAATTTTAAAGTCCATTTACAGTTCCAACTCCTTGGCTCCAGCCTCCTTCGAGGGTGAATTAGGGTCAGCCCTTACACCAAGAGAGCCTGTTGTGTGTGCCAGTCATCTTCCAGCATGGTGAGAACGGGGGTACTCCAGAGCCAGTGAGGCCTCTTTGCAGTGCTAAAGGCAAGAGCACAGCAATCAGTGATTATCCACAATTGGGGGTGTTCACGATTCACCTGGACCAGGCCCTCAGCAACCCAGCCTAGTCTGAGAATCACTTTGCTGGGAGCAGAGGGGTGGAGTGGAGACCCAGAGGTGCCTTCCCGCCTGAATCTTCCTCTGATGCTGTGATTTACAAACAAGTGGGTTAATTTGGTTTTGTGGGGGCTTTTTCTTAGTGGGGCAGTAGAAGATACCCTACAGAAGTACACAAGGTGCTATCTGCCATGAGGTGCCAAATGGAGAGGAAATTGAAAAAAAGAGCTCAGCTGCCAGCACCCTCTGAATTGCAGTATGGCACATGGCCCTGTTAACCCAGCACAGATGCATAGTGTTGCAGAGAGGGGCAATCCCACCCTCCCTTTCATCTCTCCTGCTGCCTCTCTTTTGTCAACACTGATGAGCAGCAGAGAATTGATCCAGCTGAAAACTGAACTATAAAGGAATAAATCCATTTTGATTTACAATGAGCCCTTTCAGTTTAAAAATGCGCCATCTCCTTCCCTAGCAATTTTTTGTTCAGAGCAAAGTGGCTGGGGATCACCAAATCAGAGACTTTATTCTCTTCAGGACTATTCTGGAGCACCGCTGTGCTCTTCCTTGCTGTGCCATCACCCACAGCAACCTTCCCTGTGGCTGTACTCTTCTGTAAATGATTTCTCATTGTCTCACATGCTCCTTTAGTTACCCCACATTTTTCATGTCTTGCTTTCCCACTAAGAAAGAAACAACATATTCACTATTTACTAAGTGTTTGCCTGCAGCTTCCAGAGATCCAGTGCACCATGAGACACGGGCTCCTGTTCTCCTGCCATGATGCACCATGAAAACACAGCACATGGATCAGATCTACTTTTCACAGCTCCTGAGGAAACATGCAACTAAGCCTAGAGCCAGACCCCTCCGTGCCCTGAACAACAGCATCTGAGACATGACCAAGGTGCCTCTTCTGTGTCGGAGAGACCCATGGTACTGCCCAGAGTAGGACACAGAAAGAAAGCAGAAGGCACATCCACAAAATCACCACATTTTGTGGTGACTTTTCTCTGAGAGGATTCTATATGGTCAGTTGAGAGAAGCAGCAGAAATGGGGATATGAGCCTGAAATATGTGGATCAATCTTTCTCTTTTGGCACCAGGAGAAGTATTATTGTTCCCCTAGATCTGCTGCTGGGTCTTAAGACCAGCAGACACAATCCACATGTGTTCTGGAGGTCCCATAGGCCAAAAAATCTCCAGGAAAAGGACTCATACACTCTCCCTGCAAAAATGTGAAGAGACTGAAAACCAAAGAAGCCACACCTAAGAAGGGGCTTTTTTGCAGTCTGTTGGGGGAATCAGGGTGCCCTGGTTTCACTACATGTCCAGCATCAGCCTCACAGCCTGTCCTGACACCACTTTGCCACCATGTGTTGGGCTCCTGGGTACCTCTTTGCTCTTGAGAAAACCACTGCAGCCCTGGGATGTTTGGGAGGCTATTGCATATTTTTCCATTGGATTAAAAGCATGAATGCTGCAATGAGAGATGAGTCAAAATGTAACCTAACCTGCTGCATGGATTTTTGTTGTTAATCTACCTCACCCTCTATGTTGCAAAACACAGGGGCTGTGGCATCAAAGACATCACTTAACTAGATACTGGCCAAGGTACTGATAAGCCATCACCATCTCCACAGGTAGTTTTGGATGAGTGAAGGGGATCCTGCAGCATCCCATCTTTCCTGCAGGAAGGATCTTTTGAAAGAGAATAGTTACACACTTCTCCACAGTGAATGCTGGCCAGATACAAGTTGCCAGCTGCCAAATATGTCTATGAATGCTGCAGATTCTCTTCAGTAATTAAATCACCAGGGTTTTTTTAGCAGAAATGCAGCCTACGGCTTCAGTCAGCACCCCCCAGTGCTGTTCCTGACTTTCTAATTCAGGTTTCTCTGGGATATTCAGCTGTCTGAATGCCATACAAAGGGTGCTCCCCTTTTAGCACTGTAGAAAGAAGCCACAGGTTTGTCCAAAAACCCCATGAAGCTATGCATTCCTAAAAGTGTTCTTGTGGGATTCTGGGAAGCAGGCCACCGCTAGACTCTCTTCAGCACCATATCAGAGACCTGTGGTGACTGAGGCACTGCCCATCCAGCAAAACCTCTAAAAAGGGCCTTTTCAGCAAAGCCTCCCAGTCAGGTATCCAGTCACTCTTCCTACTCCAAGGACTTTTGCAGGGGCACATTTTGCTTTCACCCTGATCTGCTGAGTGATGTGGACTTTGTCCTTTCCAATCCTCTTCACCTCAGGTTAAGGGGTCCCTCTGACATGTGGTATACCCTGCCCCTAGGGGGATAATTTGCTGCTTCCAGGCATCATGGGGGAGACTGAAAGAAGACTGCAGCAGCCACTTCCTCCCTCAAAAAAGGAAGTTTGTACCCACCCTGAACTTAATTTCATACACAGAATGCATCTCAGGTTGGTGCCTTGGTAGAAACCACTCTGTGTGGATAGAGTGGCTTGCATCCCTCTACCCCAGGGATGCTATTTTGATGTGTTTCCCCACTGTGCATTTCACACAAAGCCTGCCAAGACGTGGGCTCTGTCTCCTTCTGCTTCACTGTTCTGCTGCCTGACCCTGCTGCAGCAACGCCATGTCGGCTTGTGAACCGCTACATGTGTCCCCAGTGCCCAGAGAGGGGCAGCTCCACTCCTTCCCCTCTGCAGCTGACCTTAGGTCTCTTTTAGCTCCCTAAGCTTCCCAGTCAGTTCCAGAAGTCTTGCAGTTAATCCCAGTCTGATCCCTGGAAACCCTGCTGCCCGTGCAGGCGCCTGTTGAGTATCAACCTGCCCAGCAGCTCTTGCTCACACCACATCCCTGCCAGAATTTCCCTCCTGTTTCCCCAGGTGTGGCTGCTTTTTGTTTACAGTCCCTTACCACGGAGTTATTAGTTATCTCTTATTAGTAAGTAACTTGTTTTTGCTCGCTGTGTTTGCTTTTGTGCTGGGCAAACAGCAATCAGGACGTTTTTTACACGAGGTCCTTCTGTTGAGCACTCTATCTCAGGAACACCCAGACCAGCTGATAACCGGGCTACAAGCCACAGTGTGGCTTCTTAGATCAGCTATAGCCTGCAAATAAATTCTGGAGCACCTCAGAAAGTCAGCATAAAGCAGAAGATTGTGACCAGCTTCAGACTTGATGCTGCAAGGACCACAACGTGGAATTGGAATCTCTCAGAGAAGAACATGGTATCACAAGCAATCTGGAAACACAACAAAAAATTCCTTCAGTGACACTCAATCATACTGCAGAACGGTGTTTTCTGTTCCTATTTTTCTTGGTAAGCGTAGTTTGCACCTGTAAGACATGCCAAGACAGACAAAAAAAGTGATGTATTAAGGTTGTGCACAAGGCGTTTGCTGTGGCTGCGCCTGGAACCTGGCTGGAGCTACCAATGCCTGAGACAGACAAAGGAGCATTTAGTCAGCTGGGCTCCTGTCTCCCTGCCCCTGGCCACTCCCTGTGGAGCTGCCTGTCATTTCCCATGGCTCTGCCAGAGTCGCACACGTGCCTGCCAACCTCTCCGCCCAGGAGACCCACAGAGGCGCTTCTCAGAAGATGTTCCCATGCTGATCTTTCTCCGGTCACTGTTATCTCTGCACCGGGGTCCTGTTCTGGGAGATGACGAAAATGCCATTCAAGGGAGTCAGCATTTAAAGTGGGTCGTTACAGAGAAACGTCACCGTCACCGAGTCTTTGCTAAAGATAGCCTGGTGCTGAGTAAAATGGTGCCTCCAAAACCTTCATTTCACAACATGCTCACTCAGCATAATAAGCCCTCGGCCCCAAATGCCCCCCCAGTGCCAGGCAACGCCTGTCACTTTTCCAGGCTGTCCCTTGGAACTGCCTCTCGGGAAACAGCAGCAGGATGGAATCACATCCTCTCCTTTGCTGGTCCCTACGAGAGACAAGCCTTTCCCAGAGTACAGATCCCACTAAGGATGTCTTGGGGGATGAGAGGGACAGTGCCAGAGTGCCAAGGCTATGAGTGCAGGGAGGGTTGAAATGAAGGAGGAGATCAGTGAGCTCAGTGTGTCCCCCTAGAAAAGCCAGGAGAAGGGGAGCAGAGGGCACTGGACTGTGGAGCCGTACGTGTCTCCCCACCACAGTTCCAGCTCCCTCCTCTCTCTCTCTCATCTTCACCCACACACTCACACCATTCTTGCACTGCTGATTCAAGGGAAAGAGGTTGATGTTTTCTGCTTGAACTGGTCACCACAAACTGCTTTTCTTGAACAGGAGGAAAAAACACCTCCTGACAACCGTCACAAGTTCTCCCCCATCTTCACTTGTCTTGTCCTCTCTCATGCAATCCCCTGGGCTGTGTCACACAAGAGGGCATGAAGAGCCACTACAGAGCAGTCCCTCAGGGGCGTGGAGGCACACAAGGTTGCACCTGTACACCAGTCCCATTACTCAGAGCCACGTGGGATGAAAGACCTGACAGCTGTCCCTACAACAGAGGTCTGCTGAAGGGAAGCACAGCACTGGCTCTCTTTTATCCTCCACCTTCACCACACAGCTGAGGAGAACTAGAGAGCAAGCAAGAATTCCTTCTACAGTCAAGAAGCGGCCACTATGAGTCACCTCCCTTCCCTCAGCCTCAGAAAAAGCCCAAGCTCTTGGTGTATGAGCCATGGAGGGGCTTGGGTGTCTGACACCTGTCACGAAGGGCTGATAAGTCCGAAAGAGTCAGAGCCAGTGGGTTGCTGGAAACTGTGAACCACAACAGTGGGGGTTCTTTGAGACAAAAAGGGGCCCCAGCATGAGGCACATGGATGGAAATGTATTACTCTGTTCAAAGGTCAGCAGCTGCATGGGGGCTAGGATGAGCCCCCTCAACACATAAGCTCGAGTAGGTTTCCCCCAGAGCTGCTGGAGCAGGAAGGTTCCTTCCTCACATCCCTCAGAGTGCCACAGCACGCAGCCCCTCTTTTCAGTGCTTATTTTTTCTCTCTGGATGCTCCCCTCTGTCTCCTTGGACCACCTCAGCTGTGTCCCATACTAGCCCTGGACTCTAGATGGATGAGTCACATGTGTCTTGGTTGGAGATTAGCATAGACCCTCTCCTCATGCTGCCTGTGAACTGACCAGTGAAAAAAAGCCAAGAAATCAGCACATTTGAAAGATTAAAGAAAGAAAAAAACCCTGTCATAATAAGAAAAATAACAAAAGAAAGAACAGCAGAAAAAATACCAACATGTTCTCAAAAGCCCTGAAAGAATTAGAAAGAATCTGTAAGAGACGGGAAGATCAAACCAAAAAAGGTAAGAGATGAAAGAAAAACATGAAGGGTACTTGCTGGGAAGTGTCTTCTACACTTTTTCCACTGGCTATATAGAAGCGAAACTTGTAAGAAAAACAACAGCGACCCAAAGAATTTCCACTAAAAGATGCTTAGAGCAGTGTCTCTGGGCCCTCCCTCCTCTGCCCTCACGTGCCTCAGGCTCAGACTGGTTTCTTGGTCATGACGCATCTTCTTAGTGATAGGAGGAAATTTGCTGCCCACCTGCAATATAAATGCATTTAGGGAAATGCTTTGATCAGAGAGAGAGAGAGAGCATGGCAGCAAGTACATCCCACTGACCCCGCTGTGCTCACCCACCCACTCTAACAACCTTCTTTGCCCATGCCTCATTTTTGCTGATCTCTTCAAGCTTGGGACCTCATTAAGCACAGACCTGAGTGAGAAGGTCTCCTGGATGCCACCATGAGACCAATGTCACTGGTGCTATTCCTCACCTTCACTCTGCTGCCTTTCACTGGTAAGAGGGGCTGAACATGTTGGGGAGGGCAGAGTAGCTCAGTAGTCTGAGTCTGGGTGTTATTTGATCCCTGGAAAGGCTGGAAGGGAGACTTTCTGCCCTTCCAACTCCACAGAAGGTGGCCAGACATCACCTCCACAGAAGGTGGCCATATCTGTATTCTAACACACCCTGGCAAAGATGGCATCCTCACCTCAGAGCGGGATAATATAGAATCCCACTCTTTGCTCAACTCTCCATCTTGTTACAGCTGGCCACATCCTACCAGGATTATCGGAGGGGAGAAGCAGGGAGCAGAAAGTGTGGGTCAGAGAGGGGAATTCAGCCGTGTTGCCCTGCCACTTGAGCTCCAGAAAGACGAGGGGGAGTTCAAAGCAGCTGCCTGACAAGATATCTGTGCTGTGGAGGCGGCATGGGGGAAGGTATGCCAGGGCCAAAAGAGATACAAGCCCTTCTGGGGGAATAGGGGGGTTGGAGGCCCTTTGAGCCCCTTTTCTCCTTCCCCATATTCCCTCCTTACCCATATTCACTCCTGCCTCATATTCCCTCTTTTCCCATATTTCCTCCTTCCTGCCCTCTCCCTTGATCTCATGTTTGCCTCTGGCATGAGCTGCTCATTTGTCCTGCTTCCAGCATGCACCAGGAGCCACACGTGGTGCTGGAAGTTGGGTACTCAGGCCTCCAGAAGACAGCACAGCTGATGAAGCCCCGGGTGTCACTCCAGGACTCCGCCTTGCGCAATGGCAATTTCTCCCTGCGGATCGCCCCGGTCCGGAGTGAGGACGTTGGGCTGTATGAGGCACAGGTGAAATACAACACAGAGGTCCACGGCTGCCACGTGGAGCTGGGGGTGATCACAGGTAGGAGAGGATGGAAAACCTGGAGAATGTTGATTTTAGGACTGGGGAGGTTGTAAAGGTGGGATAGGGTGGGGATGCTGTGTTTGGCAAGGGCAGGTGAGAGTACAGGCAGCACCCTCCAGAAAGTGCAGTTTCCTGCTGTCTGCCCTCAGCTCTGACAGGAGAGCTGCCTGAGGGGTAAAGTTAGGACAACACAGGCACAAAAGGCTGGTTTGGTAGCTCCCCTATCACCTTAGCTCATGCTGCAACCCAAACCCTTCTTTTTGCAGTAACCCTCAGCCCACCCAGTCCTGTGATAGGAAATGAGCTGCTCTTGATGAGTTGCAACTCCAGCCACCGGGCCAGCCTTGTGGAGACATGCTGGTCCCACAATGAGCACCTGGGCCCCACCTCCAGGACCATCTGCACCTTCTCCAGGACTCTCTCCATCCTCCATCCAGCCATGAGTGATGCGGGCTCCTGGCACTGCCAGCTTCGGTACTCTGACAAGGAGATAATTTCTGCCACATTTAACCTGCAAATTCTAGGTGAGTTCAGCCTCTGTGTTGATACCCCAGCAACCCCAAGCTGATCACTTTGATGTGACTGACTAACCCCAGTGATCCCAGCTCTCACCCTGTCCCCACTTCCCAGGTCAGTCACCTCTCTGGGGAGCTCTTTCCAGGCAACACTCCACACTGTCTTCTTTCCCTGGCTCAGGTTTTGATGGCCCAGCCAACCCTGTGGTGTATGCAGCAGCTGGCTCTGCAGTCGATCTACCCTGCAGTCTGAACTACCTTCCCAGAGCCTTTGGGATGAGTGTGGTGGCAGCCCACTGGAGCCACCTTGCAGGAGGACATTTGCAAGACTGGGACATCTCCCAGAATGTGAGCAGCAGAAGCTTCCCCCTGCATCTCCCCGTGGTGGGGCCAGGCAATGCAGGGCAGTACCGCTGCGCTGTCTCTGTGGGACGCAGGACAATCAGTAGGGATGTGACCTTGGCTGTGGTTACAGGTGAGAGGAGAGACTGGGAGGTGCTTCACCCTCCCTGGGGTCCCTCAGTGCAGATAAACCTCCCTGCCTGTCAGTGCAATGGTCATGGGTTCCCACCCCAGGGCAGGAAACAAGATCTCTGTTCAGGGCACTGCACTGCATTGGACTCTGCTGGAATCAGGGCTTTTCCTAGGTGACTCGATTATTCCTCTTAAGAAGGAGAAAGACAAAGAAAATAATTTAGAGGAAGTAATAAAGAAGAGATGCAATAGAAGAAGGATGGATGAGGAAGAGATGTGGACATGCCTGTAGTCTTTCCTGAGGTTGCTTTTTTCCTTTGCCACAGTGACTCCGAGCATCCAAGGACCAGTTTCTGAGGGGAATCGTTTGCTGCTCATCTGCAGCCTCACACACTCCCAGGGACATGAGCATTTCCAGTGGACACACCTTGACTCAGCCCCCACTAAGCATAAGCTGGCTGTGGCTTCTCCCCGTAACTTGGAGGGCCACAGTTCCTGGATGGGACCGACCTTGGAAATACCCCAAGTGTCACAAAAGGACACGGGCACCTGGGAATGCAGTGTGCATGGCCCAGAGGGCAGACTGGGAGCAGTGGAGTATGACCTGCAGATCACAGGTACTGTCCCCCATGCGTCTGCAAACAACCTCTTCTTCTAGCCCTACTTAGCTCTCTGGTGCCCTTTCCTCTCTCAACCCCATCCTGTCCTTCTCCCCTTAGACCACTGAGATTCCATCTTCTTGTCATCCTCTCTTAGCTTTCACCAGTTCCTCATGTTGCTCCATCCAGTTCCCTGCACTCTTTCCTCTTTTGCCTGTTGTTATGCAGTCCCACCCTTTCCTTGGTGCAAAACCAACCATCCCTCCCTTCCTAACTGTGGTTCCTCCTCACAGGTGCCCAGGTCTCCAGCACTCCCTCTATCTTAAGTGGGCAGGTTACTTTTGGGCTCACACTCACCCTCTTCTTCCTGCTTGCAGTTTGTGTTGTGGCTCTGGCCCTACAAAAAAGGGTAAGTGTCCATCACCCCATTTCTGTTCTTTTTCCTTATTTGACCTTCCCCAGATTACTCCAGAGACAGCAGTGAAAGGTCCTGGGGAAACAGTGGCCAGAGAAGGTATAGGGCAGGAGCAACCTGCTGATGGTGTCATGGACACACAGGGAAAGCTGTACCCTGGGCATTGGCAGGTCTGGCTAACCATGGCACTCCTCTGGGGGCAGGTCAGACACCTCAGAGAAGGAAGAAAACCTCCAAAGGGACGATCACAGCCCACCTTTGAAAAGCTTCATGTTTACTCACCCAAAGATCAAGCCATGCCGTGGTGGAGGAGGGCTAATTGCTAGGCTTTTGTAGATGTCCTTTCTGTCTCATTCCTTAGCTGGATGCTTTAATGTAACCATCTCCCATTCTGTATCAATGCCTGCTGGTGCCCAGACACCAATATTGGTGCAGGGCTGTTGCTTCTGGCTCGGCCCTCACACCTCAGCTCTCAGCTCCTGGCAACTTAATGCCCTTTATTTGCTCAGCTTGTCCTGGTATCTTGTCCTCTGAAAATTCTGCCTTGTACCTTATCTTTATGATCCCCAAGACCAGGCCAAGACTAATCCTTCCCCAGCACGTCACTGGAAAAAACTGTGCAAACAAGTCAGACCATTTCTCTGCAGTTTTCATAATACTGCTCTGCAAATTAATTACATGGCAAAATCGTCCTTCAGGGTTTCCTTTTGCAGACCAGGGACAGCTGTGATGCAGCTGCCTCCTCCTTAGCCTCACGGACAGGGCCCACGGTGACAATTCTAGTGGGGAAGGGGCTGGGCAATCAGACCGAGATAAGTTTGGAAGAGCTTACCCTAGTGAAAGAGCTGGGAGCCTTGAAACTGCCTCGAGCTGAAGATTAGTGATGTGACAAAATTGATGAAAAGTCTTAGCAGGTCCCAGTGGCTGGAGACTGAAGGCAGGCAGCATCACAAAAGACGCAAGGTGGAAATTTTTAAAAAAACCACTGTGGGTAGTGCAAGAGTAGCTCGTGACAAGTTCTTCGTCATCCATCCTTAATCAGCACTGATGGTAAAGGATAATATGAGACAGAAATCTACAGTTTCTGTGTGACTCTCTAAAGCATGCAAGTCCAGGGCAAGGTGATCAGAACCAACCTTTCTGCCCCAAAACCTTGGACTGGAACCCCTTGACAGTGAACCTGTAAAGCCTCAGCTAGCAGGAAATGGGATACCTGGGTGTCCAGCTGTTTGCTTAAACGGCTCTCATCCCATCAGGATATTGACCACCCCAAAGCATTTGCATATGCCCCCATGGCCCTGCCATGCTGAGCAAGCCAGGCTCCCATGTTGCAGCACAGGTTCTCTATCCATGGGTGTTCCTGGACTGGCTCTGGATGGCCCTGCTTTAGCAGGGGTGTTGGACTGGATCATCTCCAAAGGTCCTTCCAACCCCAGCCCCCCTGTGATTCTCTGATTCTACGATTCACACCCTTCTCTGCACAGACTCCCCACTGGGCTCATCCTCCGCCAGAGTGCAGATGAGGTGCCTCGAGCAGAGATATCAGCTCTTCTCTGGTTCTCTCCCTCTCTCTGCTGGCATCCTCTGAGACTGCATTTGCTGTTCCTGTGCTGGTTGGAAACTGGATGCTCCCTGTGGTGTATCATGCACACCCGATGGACTGTTGCTCACACATTAGGAATTCCTATTCCAATTCCCTGATCCTATCAATGTCTGATCTGTACTGTTACATTTCATTGATCCTGTCATTCAGGTTAGTGCTCATTTCTCCTAAAATATCTGTGTCTTGCATGGTATTCTCATCCTCTTTCTTCCAAATGAGGCTCCTCGGCTTTATCAGCTGCCTAACTCATTAGCACTTTCACACTCTTGGAGCCAATAATGACTGGTCTTTGAAGATTCCTGCTTTTCATGTCCCTTCAGCCTGGCAGAAACCTGTCAGCAAGACTCCAGTCCCTTCCTCTTAGCTGAGATCACACGTACCATGCCATTCTCTAACTAATCTCACCCTTCTTGCTGTGCTGTGTGTAGCCCTATACTGCTATCAGGAGCCCTGAGATCTACTTCTTTTCACTGTCTAGAAAGTCACTTGTGGTAGTGGTTCTGTCTTTAATTTGTTCTTACCTCATTTTGCACAAGCCTTCAAACCTTTATTACCACTCTCTGAAATGACGTTGTAAAACCTGACGTACCATCAAACCTGCCAGTGGCCTGACCCTTGCCCAGATCGGTCTTTGCTCTCCCTTAGGCATGTCCTGTCTTTGCTATTGCTTTGCCCATGACACCACAGAAGAGGATTGTGTTGAGCCAGCCTTCCCCAGAAGAAACTGCATGTCTCAGAGAGTGTCTTCTTCCCTGGCTCTGGGAGGAATGGGAGCCTTATGGTTGCAAGCAGTAGGACTCCCTTCCATGGCAGGGGGAAGCCCAGACTCGTGCCATTCAGACTCTCTCCCGTGTCTGATGCAGCCTCTTGCTTCCTTTTCAGGCACGGACTCCTGCCTTCCCAGCACTGGAAGGGATGTTTGCAGTCACTGTGCCAGGGAAGTCCATGGAGGAAAACCAGAAAGGGAAGATCCAGCAAACGGAGTGCTGATGGAAGCAGGGGCATCGGGGCTAGTCTGCATGGGAGGATGAAACTCTGTGTGCCACACAGAGAGAGATGGGCACCATGCAGACCTCTCAGGAGGGACTAGGGGTGGCATGAGCAATGCAGAGGACCTCAGGAGCTCTCTACCTGCAGAGGGGCTGGAAGCTGCGGCCAGGGCAAGGCAGACTCACCACTGCAGTCAGGTGGCCAGCAACAGAGATGCTTTGGAGCTATTGGGAGTATTTGAGCCAGTAGCTACTGCCTGCTTCAGTGCCACATCTCTGTCCCACTCTTTACCCCTCCTTCATCGCCTCTCTCAGGCTTTGTCTGGTGGAACACTCTGATGCAGGACATGGCTGGAATCCATCTCCCCTGCAGTCTGACAATGTTTTTTCCCCCATGCTCACTCTCTTCTCCTCTCCCTCTCTCTGCACTGCCCTGCTCACTGCCCTGTTGCACATTTTGAGCATTTTAACTTATTAGAAAGTTATTTTTGAACTTATAATAAATTCATGTGACGAAAACACTCACTGACCTGTGTGCTTATGGAGGATTGTGCCTATTTGATGGAGCTGGGTGTACCTCTGCCTGTGTGAAGCCATTTCTAAGGCTTTTGCTGCCTTCTCTTTCTCTTTCACTTCTGTTTTACTGAAGCTGCCTGTTCCTTTCTGACATTCTCACAGTGGGGAAGGGGAAATTAAATGCCACTAGAGAAGGAAGGCTCACAGGTTCAGTCTCTCCTTTTTGCTGCATTTCAGAGCCTTCTTTTCTTTTTTTCTCCCATCTGACCATCCTTGTTCATTCATTCATTTATTCCTTTAGGCCTCACATTTTCCTGAAAGATCTTCAAGTGGTATTTTGGCTCTTTGTCGCTCTCTTCCTGCTAAGGATATACTTAGCAATGTAAGCTTGAGTCTGCCTGGCCCTACCTCTCAAGACCTTCAATGGGTTTAGGTTTCATGTAGTCAGAGAATGCTCTTCACATCCCCTCTGAACAGCCCTGGAGGGCTGTGGTGCTGCTCTTGAGCAGCCATTGAATGCCATCCCAGAAGAAACACTTACTAGTAACGAGAGTTACACGTGTGATTTCTCCCATATGGATCCCCAGGCTGTGGCTGCTCTGTGTTCAGGATGGAAGATTCTCTTGACTTGAGAGAAGGTCACCACAGCCAGGCCAGCTTTTCTTTATTTCAGCAGGCACATGAACAGACCTTCTTACTGTGGGGCTCTCACCTTCCCTCCCCAAAAGGTTCAGGCACTGAGGTAGTGAATGCACTCAGGTATCCTTAGACTGCAGGTAGCAGCAGCAGCACCCAAAAGTCACAACTAGCCCACTCCAGGGAGTATGTCTGGACTCCACAGCTCCATGGCTGGTCAGCTATCCATGTATTTTACTGAAAATGACACCCCTTCTCCACTGAATCCTAGAGAAGTGCAGCAGAGCTGTGAGGTAAACTTGTCTGCTTCAGCCGTCCCATGCAATTTCAGGTGACCCAGGAGCAGAACCAGCATAAGGCAAGACAGTCCAGCATGGTACCAGCATCTTCCTAGGCAAATGATAATGCTACAGGTTTTTTTCAGGTGGGAGTGATCTGTCTAGCTCAATCACCTCTCTCTGCCAGATGCTCTGGAGGCAGAGAAAAGGTTGAATAACCCCCCTGGGGCTGAGGGGCAATCCAATATCCATCAGGATCACATAATATTCTCTCAGTGCCTGACAGTGGTTTGCTCTCTCTTCTCACACACAATGGGGTGCTCTCTCCTCCTGTGGGTAACACTTTCAGCACTGCATGTTACCATCCTGGATATTCTCAGATGTGTGCCTGGTCTGTCTTTAAACCTCCCTGTTTCCTTGTGCTCTCTGACTTCCTCTGGCAATCAGTCCTCGGATCTGCTTATTCATTGTGTGAAAATGGTTCCTCTCTCAGTTTTGAATTTAAAGCTTTCCACTTTCACTGCTTTCTTTTCTCCCATCACAAAGGCTGGGAAAACAGGGACTCCCAAATCTAACATACCTTGGATGGCCATTATTTTACCACATTTTATCACATCCCCTTTTTTGTTATTTCCCCATCCCCTCCTGACTCATTGCCTTTCAGGTACAAATCCCAGATTTTGGGACTTTCTCTTTGGGACATTTTGCACAGGCCCATCTCTATGCATGGTCAGCTCCGCCTGGATCCTTTGCTTTGGAAGAGGAGGCAGCAGCCCAGCAGGGGAGCAGTGCTGGTTTGCACGGAGACACAGAGCCTTTCTCTGCACTGCTTCCATCTAGCCCTTCAGGTTTTTGTCTGCTCCTCTGAAAGAAGTTCAGCAACACTGAGCTTGTACCCAGCTGTGTTCACTGTGCCTGTCATGATAGGCAGATGTCTGACATGGTGCAGTTATAGTGAGCAAAAGCCTGGAAGTATTTATGCAGTTTAGATTCTCCTTCCTAGAAACTATTCCTACATATAGGAAAATACTTCCAAATCAAGATGGCATAAGGCACGTCGGTAGAGTTGAAGTGGAAGGACCAAGTGTCTGTGCAATAAAGCAAACAAAACTAGAAACCTTTTTCGAGTGGAGTCAAAAGATAGAAACAGGAAATAAAGCAAATGACATATGACAGATAGAGACCTGGCGCTTTTCCATAAGGATACAGCTACAGGTGCCAAACTCAGATAAATATTTTCAACATACCAGNTGAGTCCGCCCCATAGGCTGCAGTTTTTCACAAACTGCTCCAGCATGGGTCCCCTCTGTGGTCACCAGTCCCACCTGCAGCATGGGCCCCTCTCCCCACGAGGCCACATGTCCTACCAGGACCCTGGNAATGTGGTGGTTTGACCCTGGCTGGGTCAAACCACCCAAGCTGCTCCATCACTCCTTTTTCTAACTGGATGGGAGACAGAAAGTGAAACAAGAGGCTCATTGGTCCAGATAAGGACAGGGAGAGATCACTCACTGATCATCATCACATCTTGCCATGGGGAAGTTATTTGAATTTATTACCAATCAAATCAAATCAAATCAGGATATTGAGAAAATAAATGTTAAAAGACTTCCATCCCACCCTCCATTCTTCTAAGGCTTAATTTCACCCCCAATTTTCTCTACCTTCTTCCCCACAGCAGCACAGGGGGACAGAGAATGGGGGTTGCAGTCAGTTCATCATGTGTTATTACTGCCAATCCCTCCTCCTCAGAGGAAGGATTCCTCACACTCTGCCCTGCTCCAGTGTGGGGTCC
>VXBB01022096.1:206666-236200 GCA_013399915.1 Illadopsis cleaveri | reverse complement strand
AGCAGGGCCAGGGAGCTGGTGGAGCTGAGGAAGGGCCTGGAGCATGTGGGTGCCCAGGCAAGGCTGAGGGAGCTGGGGCTGTTCAGGCTGGAGAGGAGCCCCAGCTGAGAGGGGCCCTCAGGCCTGGCTGTCCCTGTGTGCAGGGAGGGCTCCCAGCAGGGCCCAGGCTCTGCCCAGGGGGCCCAGCAATGGCCCCAGAGCCACGGGCAGGGCCTGAGCCCAGCAATTCCCCCTGCACAGGAGGCACAACTTCTTCCCTGGGCAGTGCCCAGCCCTGAGCACATTGTCCACACAGCCTGGGGGGGCTCCTCCCTGGGGCTGGTGCAGAGCTGTGTGCACACAATGCTGTGCCCTGTGCTCTGGGATGGCCCTGCTGGAGCAGGGAGGTGGCACCAGGTGCCCACGGAGCTCCTTCAGCCTCAGCCAGCCTGGGATCCTGTGTAATGTTTAATTTATTTTTTTTTAATTGCCCCCTGGCACAGGTGTTGAGTGAATTCTCATAATTCACAAAGCATTAAAACCCCTAAATATTTACTTTTTTGTTGTTGTTGGTTACTATAAGAAGGATCTAAAAACATGGATCTCCTGCCCAACACATTCCTAGGTTGGGAGTTAGCAGGGGTGACCCCGTGGTTGGCACCATCACTAAATCCCAGACACTGGGTTTGGGAGCAACCTTGAGCTCCTCACTCTGGCTGATACATCTGAGGTGATTTATGGAGGGACAACTCCAAAAAAATCCCTTCTGAGTGATCACCAGATCACCATAGGATAACTTCTGAGAGGGTTCACTGACGAGAACAGACTTCCAAGAATGACACACCCCCAGAGATATAAGCCACAAAAGTGGTACCAAAATCCAAAGAATTTTGTTCCTTTCATGATGAGAAACCAGCACAACCAAACTGGGATGATTTTCCAGGAAAATCCACCTCAGAGGCATTTGAGACCTTCCCATTAACAAGCAGTGCTGTGCCAACCCCAGGGATCCCCAGCAAGACCCCCAGGACATCCCAACCAGCCCAATTCCATGATCCCAACCCATGAATGGGCAAAATCCCCTTCCTTGTGATTTATTACCTGCACAGAATCCCAAAATACCTTTAAAGTACCTCTAAGACCATAGCTGGGACATCCCTTTCTCCTGGATAAGCCTGAGTCTTTTATTGAATTAAAAAAAGGAGAAGGATGATTTAATCCCAGACATTACAACGCTGTTGATTCTCCCTTAACATCTTGGAGATCAAAATTTCCTACGCATAGCAAAGCCTCCGCAGCTGAAAATGAATTAAAGGTCGAGGATTTTCAAGGGGCCTGGGCTGTATTGGAGAAATAATCAAATAAAGCCTGACAGATTCCACACACGGCTCGAAAATACAATTGTTTATGAAAACATAATCTTGGGAATATTAGACAGGCGAGCAGCATAATGGGCAATAAAAACCCCAAAATAAACAAAAAAACTGTCTGTGCTGGGAAGCCAATTGCAATAATTCCATTCAGTTCTGTTCTGCTGCTGTCAAACCCTCATGGCTTCCTCTCCCAGGCTGGTGATCCCAAATCCAACCCTCAATTCTTGATCCTACTGGCTCATCCCAGTCCTGGTATTCTCTCCCAGCACAGCCCATATGGGGTCAGTGATCCCAAAACTGATCCCAATTCTTGATCCTACAGCCAGGCTCATCCCAGTCCTGGCTTTGTCCCCCAGCACAGCCCATCTGGGGCTGGTGATCCCAAATCCAACCCTCAATTCTTGATCCTACAACCAAGCTCATCCCAGTCCCAGTTTCCTCTCCCAGCACAGCCCATGTGGGGTCAGTGACCCCAAATCCAACCCTCAATTCTCGATTCTTCACCCAGGCTCATCCCAGTCCTGTTGGGAGCAGGACACCCAAGTTTCCAACTGGAGNCTCCTGCATTTTTTCCCCTTTGTCTAGGGCATTTCATGGGAAATGAAACCTCACCCTTCAACGTCTGCACAGACCCAGAGTGGGTGCACCAAGCCAATTTTCTGCTTCTCGATTGAACCACATTGAATCCCAGGATGGTCTGGGTTGGGAGGCACCTTAAAGCCCATCCAGTGCCGCCCCTGCCATGGGCAGGGACACTTTCCACTGTCCCAGGCTGCTCCAAGCCTCATCCAGCCTGGCCTTGCAACCCTGTAGCACCAGAATGAAGTCCAACAAAGACCATTACCTCACACAAGGTAGCAAACAAAAGATTTTTGGGACTGATTCTCATGGTGTGCCTCAAAAGAGATCCTTAACAGCGGTCAATGTGTCAAAATCACAGTGACTGTAAATAAGAGACAAGTGGCATTTGCATGCACAGTGTGTTTTCTCTCTTTCTTCCAAATTGGGTATTTACATCATATCCAAAATTGAATGAGTGCAGGAGTCTTGTGTCTAAGAGATCTCTGCTGCACTTGACAGCATCATAATCATCTCTTTTTCATGGAACCACTGACGCCCTTTCCAAGCACAGCCCTGTTTGCTGCAGGAACGCTGCGTCCTCCTTTTAGCCACCCCACTTAAATGAACATATCACCATCATTTTCTGCCTTCAGAATTACATGCATACAAAAGAAAGACAAGCTGTAAATGTTTTTAACATCCTCTGAATCACCAGCTTTTCGTGTTCTCCTGGGCAACTTCTCCAAAGCAAAGTGACTTGAANCCAGACATTACAACGCTGTTGATTCTCCCTTAACATCTTGGAGATCAAAATTTCCTACGCATAGCAAAGCCTCCGCAGCTGAAAATGAATTAAAGGTCGAGGATTTTCAAGGGGCCTGGGCTGTATTGGAGAAATAATCAAATAAAGCCTGACAGATTCCACACACGGCTCGAAAATACAATTGTTTATGAAAACATAATCTTGGGAATATTAGACAGGCGAGCAGCATAATGGGCAATAAAAACCCCAAAATAAACAAAAAAACTGTCTGTGCTGGGAAGCCAATTGCAATAATTCCATTCAGTTCTGTTCTGCTGCTGTCAAACCCTCATGGCTTCCTCTCCCAGGCTGGTGATCCCAAATCCAACCCTCAATTCTTGATCCTACTGGCTCATCCCAGTCCTGGTATTCTCTCCCAGCACAGCCCATATGGGGTCAGTGATCCCAAAACTGATCCCAATTCTTGATCCTACAGCCAGGCTCATCCCAGTCCTGGCTTTGTCTCCCAGCACAGCCCATCTGGGGCTGGTGATCCCAAATCCAACCCTCAATTCTTGATCCTACTGGCTCATCCCAGTCCTGGTATTCTCTCCCAGCACAGCCCATATGGGGTCAGTGATCCCAAAACTGATCCCAATTCTTGATCCTACAGCCAGGCTCATCCCAGTCCTGGCTTTGTCTCCCAGCACAGCCCATCTGGGGCTGGTGATCCCAAATCCAACCCTCAATTCTTGATCCTACAACCAAGCTCATCCCAGTCCCAGTTTCCTCTCCCAGCACAGCCCATGTGGGGTCAGTGACCCCAAATCCAACCCTCAATTCTCGATTCTTCACCCAGGCTCATCCCAGTCCTGTTGGGAGCAGGACACCCAAGTTTCCAACTGGAGCATCTGGGGTTTGGATGATCCATGAGGGAAAAATGCAACATCCCAAGTCCAAAGCAGTTTGGAAAAGGGGAGGAACCTTCTGGTCAGCGGTCACCAGCGAGACTGACCAGCCACAGGTCACTTGATCCATGGAACAGCCCCTGTCCTGCCATTAGAGGGAAATTCCTGGGGACTTCTCCTTTGGATCCAACACGCATTGGATCCGTCCCCACTTGAATCCCAACAGACGTTTCATTTTGCTCTCGCCAGCATTTTCTCTTCTCCATTGTTTTCTCCACTGCCACATGAAGGCTTCACTAAATTCCACCAATTTGTTTAATTAATTGCTGTTCAACAGATGACAAAAGGTCAGCATGTGACAGAGTTGTCTCTGTATCCCAGGAAGGGAATTCCACTGGCACCCTGCTCTGTCGTTCCCTCAGCCCGTGGTTGAACCTCCCAACCTTTTCCTCTTGTCCTGTTCCAAAAGTGATGAAGACAATCCTTAAAATGGAGTGGTTGGGAATATCTGTGGGCTCCCTGCTTGATATTTGGACAGAGAAATAAAAAAAGGCAGGACAGAATTTCAGGATTTCTGTGGCAGACATGAAGCAAACAGAAAGGAAACCTGACCACAAATTAGCCCATGAGGAGGTCAGGGAAGGGGAAAGGACAGGGAGGGTGGATCCAAAAGGAATGAACCCAGTTTTGGTGCTGAGTTTTTGCCCTGAGGTCTGGAATCCAGGATATCCTGCCCTGTCTCTTTTCCAGCATCCAAGAGTCTGGTTATTCCCAGAGCCCATCCTCATCCAACAGTGGCTCCACCACCCCATCAAAAATGATTCTAAAATATAATTTATGCCAGTCAGCCTTATTTTATTTCATTTTTTCATTGAAAGAAGGTCATCATGATACAGTTATGGCTGGCTTGCAGATTTTATTTTCTGTACATTGATTTATGCAAAGCCACCTTCCATCTTGATTAAAACCACCATTCAATGTGTTTAGAAGGAAACATTTCAGATTAAAATCTGACTCGTTGACAGACATCAAAATACTGTTAGAAGGAGCCAGCAACAGGTGTTGAAAGCACTTCCATAAATCCATTCCTAGTTCCCTGTCATTCCTGATTTATAGATGATCATTCCACACATTTGCAGATGACTCAGTTTACTCCTCTGGGGTGATTAATGTCTAACAATATCCCCTTTAATGGCCCACACGTGCTCAACAGCTCAGTTTTGGACCAGGCATGGAGATGAGGGCAACAGCACCAGGGTGGGCACACAAGGATTGATTTAAAACACAGCAGCCAGGTTGTTCCCAATAACATCCCCCAAAAATCCCATTAAGTATCATTGGAGTAACACATTTATCACTTAATATGGATTCAGAGAGGTTATTACCCACATGGGAGGAAGATCAGGTGGTAAAGACCATCTACAGGTGAAGGAAGGCAAAGTCTAGTGGATTTAGAAATCCCATAAACCGAGTTTTTTGTCTCCTTCCCCCATTTCCAGCAATAAGGAAAGGACTGGAACAGCACCATGTGGGGCAGAGCTCTGTCCATGAGGGAGCCAAGGACACAAGGCTGGATATTTTCTAACCAAGAGGTGCTTTTACCTTTCTCCAATCAAAATTCAGTGGGGGCTGCAGTGTGACGCTGTTTTACCCTACAACAATACAGACTTTGAGCTTCAGAAGGCTGAAAATTACTCCTTTATTTTTTGGGATGTGTTTGGGGTTTTTTTAATACTATTTTACACAGACCAATTTGATTGGTGAAACAAAGGCAACCTTCTTCAATCACATTGGTCAGACCAGAGGGACATCAAGAAGAAGTCCCTCCTAGGAAAAGGAATAAATAACAAAGCTACAGTTATAAAAACACTTCTCCTATTTACAGAAAATTCCCTGAGAAAAGAATTTTAGGAAAGCAAAACATCTTAGGCACGAAACCAGGGCTATAGCAGTAGAGCTCAGAGGTGCAGGGACACTGTCCCTCATCCATTGTCCCTTAGATCCAGAACCTCACAGAGCGTGCTGGGAACACTTTGTGAAGGATTGGGATTTCCTGAAACATCAGTTGAACCTGGAAACTAAAACACAGGGGAACAGAAGGTCCTCGATTCCTGGTGTTGTTTGGAAGGGTAAATCCCATGAGCCCAGAGAGGAAAATCCACGTCATGGATTTCAGTCCTGGTTTCCTCAGAGGCTCCAGGAGGTGCTGAGCATCTCCCACCCTACAGCTGCAGAGGAGCAGAGGCTGTGCTGGACAGGACATCTGCTCCCTCCAGATTTCTCTGGAGTGGTGGTGGGATCAGTTGGAGCTCAGCTGTTTTAAAGGAGGGTTTGGAGCAGATGATCCCTGCAAACATGAACCACTCCGTTATTCCATGCCCTGGAAGCAAATGCTGATTCCTCCTGCATTTACCTCCTCTGGATAAGGGCTTACACTGTAATTACTTGTTGTGACATCGTTTTATTTTCAATACTGCCCTTTACCTCCCCACAAAGCATTACAAATCCCGTGCCCACGGATGTGTGTATGCCTGCACTCACAGATCCCAATTTGCTTTGAATTTTATCTTCCCAGTTTTCCAGCGGTTTGGATTTTCTTGTTAAACCAGATTCTGATTGATTCCTGGTGTGCTCTGGCCAGCTGCTGCTGCTCCCCCTCCTTGTCAGCAGCTTAACTGAACAGTGATTCACGGCAGGTCAGCTGGAATTTGCTCAATTATTAACAACTTCAAGATTTTTTACCATCCCTCTGAGGACACTTCAACCTAAGCCTGATTTGTCTTCATCTCCAGCTCAATCCAAGAGCACAAATCCTACGAGTTCTCTGAGCTCGTGTTCAGTGCATGGAATGCCCTTTTTCTGACTTCCCCTACCCTTTAAAACATCGATTTCTAATTGCATATTGAGCTGCTGGGACACCCAGTGAGTTTGTCTCCATTGAGCTGTAGAGACTCTTCATCTCCTTCCAGAAATAATTATGCTGGTTTATCAGTGTCTATACGAAGCTTGAATTATTCCTCCTAATATGCATTAACTTGTATTTTTTTGGAGTGACAAAAATTGGCCCAGTGAAGTCACTCCAGTGATTACTGTCCCTGTTAGTTTCCAGTAATCCACGAGATGTATTTATTGGCAAGTCACTTGTGTGGTATTTCCAGAGACAGCACATAATTGAATTTAAAATGCATTCCTGATGCCCGTAAAAGCAATAAAAATGTCACCCTCTGCCTGCACATTAAAAATTCATCCCATGCAAGGAGAGGACAAATGCATAAAATGATCATTATGATGTACAAATGGACTCGGTGCAGGAAAACCAGACCGGTCTCTGCCTGGACATAAAAACATTAAGATACCAGAGTACAAATAGCACCATTTAGTGAACTTTTAAAGGTGCTGAGGAGAAAATGCTCCCATTAGGAGCATGACTAAGGCTTGCTTCAAAAATGGGATTTGTACCGGTATTAACAACAGCGTGGCTCCTTTGTCAAAGCAGAATTAACTCCCTGAAATAAAAACACACCAAAACCACCATTCCATGGCCCTGGCACAGATCCTATCCCAGAGCAGCTGTGGCTGCCCCTGGATCCCTGGCAGTGTCCAAGGCCAGGCTGGACTTTGGGGCTTGGAGCAGCCTGGGACAGTGCAAGGTGTCCCTGCTCATGGCAGGGTGGGACTGGGTGGGCTTTAAGGTCCTTCCAACTAAATTCTTTCTGCGATTCTGTAATTCTGTATAAATCCACCTTTTTTTCTGGACTTGTCATTGACACGGGTGGTACCACAGTGCTGCTTCTTCCCCTCCTCTTTCATTTTTGTCTTGGCTAAAGATCTTTCATTGCACTCTGCCCAACTCTTACTTTCTGTCTGCTCAGCACAAAATAACTTCACAGGTAATTAAGCACATTGTGAGTCATTAACTCCTCTCCAGATTCCCGGGAGGCTTCTCCAAACTGACTCCAGGCGCAGAAATTAAAATCTATCTTTTGCTCACACAGATTTATCTTCCATAGGAGGGAACTGTTACAAATTCCTCCTTTTCCCACCTCGGAATTGACTGACTTCGGTTACCACAGCCCTGGGGTCCAGCCTTGGCCATGGAATCAGAAATCCATGGAATGGTTTGGCTTGGGAAGGACCTTAAAGCCCATCCAATTCCACCCCCTGCCATGGGCAGGGACACTTTCCACTGTCCCAGGCTGCTGCAAGCCCCAAAGTCCAGCCTGGCCTTGAGCATTTCCAGGGATTCCAGCCATTCCACCCTGAGCAGCAGGCAGAGGGCAGCTCAAGAGTGAGAAAAGAACTTGATCTTGAACTCCTAGACACGAGTCCCTAATTTTTGGCTCAAAACAGTTGGGGAAAAAAGGGCAGAGCTCCATTTCTCTCCACTTTGGTGAAGGTTCCTGCACTTTCTCCCAGTGTGAGTCCAGTTGGAAGCTCCCAAAGAGGAGCCACATTCTCTGTTTTCCTGAAATCAACACAAATGTAACTCTTCCCATTCATTAAAGGGGAAAATGCCAGTGATGAAAAGCCTTTCCCTTGTCCTGCTCAGCTCCTGAACCAAACTCCTGCCCCAGGCCCAATGGATGCCATCACTGAGAATTTTCTGTGACACAACAAGAGCCACCGTGAGTAAGGGGCACAAAAGAATAAATAATCAATCCACCAAATTTATAATCTGTGGGCATTTAGTGATCAAATCAAATCATTTTACTCAGGGGGGGATTTCCTGCTCAACAACAGCTTCTGAACAAGCTCCCCTATCGACAGTGCCAGGGGCTACTTCCTGCAACATCTTCTTTTGTGCTAATTATTGCCTATCTTTAGATCAATATTTCTGTATCTTCATGAGGGGGAAGCTCTGGTTGTGTGGGGAAGGCAGCCTGCACTGCACGTAATGAGATGCACATCTAAACAGCTCTGTAATCACCTTAAATGCTTTGTGCCTCATCCTTCCGGGGCTCTGCTGAGACAAAACACAACAATTACCAGGTAAAGGATGTGCACTTCACTCAGGAGAGATGAACGGAGATGTGCACACACGGAATTGTTTCTAATCTTCAAGCACAGGAACAAGAACTGACCAAATTTATGCATCTTCCAAACAAATCCACCCAGCAAACCCAAGCTGGGAGCACCCAGGAGTAGTTTTGGAATGGTCAGAACTGCACGACTCTGTTGTAGTAAATATCAAAACAAATGTTCCTGACTTGCCTGAGCAACTCTTGATGAGTTTTAATTAAAATATGGGTTGGTTTTGGTTTGGAAATGACAGCTTTTGGATGAAACAGATGTAAATCCCACCTTTACAACATTCCCCAAGAGTTTCTTCCTGTTAAAGGCTACTGCTTCATGCCAGAACAAACTGCAAAAGGTTTTGCCTTTTTAAATTATTAAAGGTTATTTAAGGAAGAGAATAAACCTAATCACGTTCACTTCCCGCTCACCTTGTCTGAAATTCCAAGTGGAATATTTGGAATGATGTAAATCACAGAGGGATACAAAAGCCACCCCAGGAGCTGGTCAGGGAGGAGGACAAGCTGGAGGAGCCACCACCATCCATCATCCTCTAAAAAACACATCCACCACATCCTCACTGCTCTCACCCAGCTGGGGTCAACTCTGACACCACACAGAGATAACCCCAGTGCAATTAACAGAGAGCAGATAACTAAAAGCAGTGATAATTGAACTCTGAGAGGGAAAACCTCAGTTGGGAATGATCTGACAGCCTCCCTTTGCTCCACCAGAAACTGCAGATGGTTATAGAGGTTTTCTCCAGGAAAATACCAGGAAAGAACCTGCCACTCTGAGCATAGGAAGAGGAAAAGCTCCCTAAACCACCTTAGGAATCATGTAAAATACCTGTTTAAGCCAAATTTCTTGCTTTACCTGCCAGATTAGCCATTGATGAGCTCACGAAGCTACAGGCGTGCGAAACAAATAATTCCAAGACAGCAACACGCAGGATATAAATTGTATAGTCACCAACCCACTGCATTAATCCCACATTTATACATCCTCCAGCCTGCACATTCTGCAGAGATCCAACCTAAACACAACCTAAACACAAGAACTATCCCATTTCCTCATGAATCATTGTAGCAGATTTTCTTAGGGATGAGCTGCCCAGACCTGAGTTACCCCAGCTGAGGCCTGACCTGAGGCCTTGAAGCCTGTGACACAGTTAAAATTACTCGGTAAAGTTGTGGCGCAGTTGAAATTAGATATTAAAGTGTCAGGGAAAGATAAGGGGGTTTTGAAGGTCACAGAGTGGAGTTGTTAGTAAGCACGTGTTAGCTACCTTAAGGACAAGTTAATTAGTGTGTGTTTGCATTCCTCTCTCTGCTGTGCGCCAATGAAAAAGCTACTGACTTTGTAAACTAGATAGAAATGTATATAAGCTGCCATTTTAGACGAAATAAAGGAAGAACATAGTGGTGACCATACTGGTTGCACCTGCGTTTGCTTCGACCCAACTCTCTCTTTATAATAGGGCAACCCTGGCAACAAATCATTGCTGTTATCCCGTGAATGTAAGGAAATATTGCCACAACATTTCCCTCACACCTGGCATCGCACCCGAACAGCGAAGCAGCGCCTTTTCCTGTGCCAGGGCTCTGTCCCCAGCAGCACCATTCTGTAACGTCAAGGCCAAAATTAGCTCCCAATTCCCTGCCAGGGAGCGTCCAGGGGTGTCCTCATGCACATCCCAGAGGTCAAGCCAACACAGGGCTGGAGTTAATGAGCTTTTAGTTTGGAATTGTGCCCGGATCTTTACTTAGTTTGGCCTTCAGACTCTCACATGCTTCACAGCACAGATGCACTCCTGAGTCCTGTGCTGAAACGAGGTGGATCCAAAGACTGTCCCTATTTTTCCTCTTGATTTGGGTTTGTTCTTTTTTTTTTGGTTTGTACATGGGACATGATTTGGCTGCACTGAGCAACCGTTTCACCCAGATCACTGACAAACATTAAAATCCCTCTGTCGGAAGAGTCTGGATGAATTCATGACTTTTACACTCCCGCTGCAAGGGAAGCAATAATTCCCTTTATTTCAAAGCTCCTCAGAGCCAGCCTGTGCTATTTAGGTTTTGCCTGAACAAACAGAGGCTTGGCCACATCTCCCTCCCCAGAGGATTCCAATCAGCAGAACAGGATCACACCATCCTCATCCCAGCACACGTCTCAAGGGCTCCGTGTGTGTTAAAAGTTAACTGAAGTGACAGCTCATCAGACTCCTGACGAAATCTTTGCTCTTACTGAAATACATTTTCCACGATGCTTTGCCATAATAAAATAAAAAATATTAAAATATTTTAGGGACAAGTGGTGCATGGATTTCCATTTTTCCAACAGTTTTCTGCTCACTCACCACTGGGTTAGCTCGGCAATGGGACAACTGTCAGCCATCCTTAAGGAAAGATGGAATGAAGGCTGCAGCCTTAGATATGGATGTTGGATCACAAATCACACTGCTGAGCTGGGTTATTCACTGTGCTTCTCTCCGAAATTCCCAGCCAGCCTTTTCCAGCACAGAGAAAACCCCACCTCTTCCTAATCTAAGTGGATTTAAGTGACAGCATCAAATCTGCACTGGAGCTTTCTGATTTCCAGCCAATTACCACCAATTAGACCATGTGAAGGACTTAACACCTTTCCTTGGCCTTTGCCACGGTGTTTTTTCCTGAGCCCACAACAGGAAGGTGGCCATGGCCAGGGAAGGAGTTCTTGATATTTCTCTTATCCCATGGTCACTTATTTCTTAAAAGAATTGCCACCACCCAAGCACTCCATTACTCTGTGGGCATGATTCCAGTTATCCCAAGTTATCCTCTCTTCCTCAGTCATGGCAATTGAACTTCCACCTGTATTTCAGGCCAGGGAATTCATTTCAGGGCTGTGTTTCTAAATCCCCCTTTCTATACAGAACCCAAAGGGTGTTTTTAGCCACCACCACAGAACTCTTTGGGAACTGGTGCCAGGAGAAAGCAGCCATGGCAGAGGCTGTTCTCAGCAAGCCTGAAGCTCTGGATGTGCAGAATGCTGGGTCTTTGGACTAAAAACCCACTTAGGAAATCCTAAAGAGCTTCACAGCAAATTGAAACTTCAGTGAATCACTTCACGAAAACAGGAGGATTCCAAGTTAACTACCAAGTATTTATGGACACTGAAATTCCTGCTGGTATCTGAGCTTTCCTACCTCCCCTCAAACCTAAGACTTGGGGGCTTTGGGAATGCCGTAATCATGGGCAGGAATTCAGGGACCAGCTGGAGGGAAAGCTGAGAAACTCATCAAATATTGAACATTCACTCCGGGCCCTGGTGGCACTGTGAGGCCCTCAAGTGCATCCCTTGGAAGTTTAATTTTGGAGTCCTCATGACAAAGAGCTGGAGCATGTCCAGGGTAAGGAATGGAGCCCCAGGAGTGAGCTGAGGGGGCCCAGAACTGGGCAGAGCCCTCGAGGTGTGGCCTTGAGCAGCGTGAGAGGAGATGTGGAGCATCTGCCTCACATCAACCCCACCACCCTCTGCTTTTCCCTGGCACCAGTTAAACATCAAAGCTGTTAATTACTCTTCTCCAGGCCTGCCAGCCCTGCCAAATTCCAGCCCATTTAATCATCCATGCATCCAGCACATCCATCCTCAGCTTCCAAGTGCTGCAGGCAGGCAAGTGTCCCCAGCCTGTCTGACCCCAAACCAACCCCACCCACTGCTCTGCCCTCTTCCTCAGTGCCTCTTCATCCTGAGAGGAATCCAGCACCCAGACAGATGAAATTTTTCATTTCTGAAACAGTCTGCCGATGATTTATTCAGCCCCAAAGATGCATTTTCCATCAAATTAACGCTCCTCCAGAAGGCTTTGCTTGGCATTGTGGATTTGCAGGCAGACTCCAGAGTTTTCATTAGGCTCCAAAGGCAGTTTGGAGACAGAGTTTTCAAACATGAAGACTGAGACATCCTCCTCGTAATTAGGCTGTGCTCAAACTTTTCCACCAGCTGTGCAGAAAAAGGCCCTTTTCCCACAACTTTCTCTCCCTAACATGACATGGATTTTAACATATTTTAGCCCAGTTTCCTTGAGAATTCTCTAAAATATAGAATTTATACTGGAAGCCTCAGCTGGTTTTCCATTATAAACCCAAGGCAATGAACAGTTTTGCAAGGAGAAGAAATCCCAGTGAACACCACCCAAAGGCATCTCTGACCCTGGGACACCCAACATTCCCATAGGAGCACTTCGACTTCCACAGACTTCCATGGCTAAGAAGGAAAATTCAGGCATTTCTTCTCAGAAGAGGTGAAAAAAACACGACAGAGACACTAAAGTTCAGCCTCTAACCTGTCAAGAAATGCTCAGGTTCCTCCCTCATTTGAAAAATAATCCTAATGACAAAGACAATAATCCTCTTATCACACAGGAGCCGATGTGATTATGAGCCAGGCGAAAGGAAAGGGAGCTTGGAAGCCTCCAGCTGCATTTCTGCCCCTGTATGGAGAGTTCCCTACTTGGCCTGATCAAAAAGCAAAGTATTTCCAAGCTGACTCCTGGCCCTGCTGAAATCTTTCTCCCCTGAGGAGAGGAGACTGTCAGCTGCTTTGGGAGGGATCTATTTGTTACCTGAGCATGAAGATGGACGCAAGAATAGGCACTGTCTGTCTGATAACGGGCTGGATAGGGGAATAAATGGCTTTTTATGAGGAGTGTCGGGCACGAGGACAAGCTCTGCAATATCTGTGATTATCTAATGGCTGCACGCTGTCCACAGGCTCCCAAAACATCTCTGGAGCCCAGAGGAAGGAGAGTTTAATGGGTGTGGGGAAACTTCAAAAAGAAGGTTCAGGAACAGGCCTGGATCTCCAAATCCTGTTGATCTCCCTTCAGGTGAGCATCCCTTGCTGAGGCTGAGAGAGTGGGGTGCAGTAAGTCTGAAATCTGTGCTTATGCTTTTGCCTTCACTTCCAATCCACTGATGAATGATTTGTAACCCAATGCTGATCACTGAGCAGGAGCTGAAGGTCCTTCAGGCAGCCTGGTGACACCCTGAGGGACACTGTGTGTGGGGCACGAGGGGAGCACGACAATCTGGGAACATCTGTGGCCATGATGGAGAGGGACAGGGATGAACATCAAACCACTTGATATTTTCCAACAGTTCCAGGATTGGTTTATAAATTAAGGGGTAAAGCCTGTTGTATTCCACCTCCAGATGCCTCATCCTTCACAATTCACCACAATGGAAGACCAGTCCTTAGAAAGATTTCTAAGTTCACTTTAGAAGTGGTTCTAGCTATGATAGGTCTAAATTTGGCCAAGTTAAAATGACTTGATTACAGTTTTGCAAAAAACACCTGGATTTTTTGGCATATTTCTTGTCTAGCTAAGGCTAGGACTTGGCCAGGGTCCAGGCCTTAACTGGAAGAGTCTCCCTAACACATTTTAAAAACTTCTCAATAATAGTAGTTAGGAAAGATTCTTAAAATAATACAGGTTTTGTAGGTAGCTATACAATGGTATGTAAAGGTTTGAAAAGCAACTGGCTTTGTCATTTATCTTTAGCTAAGTAGTAATAAAACAAAAAAAGGCACTGATTTTTAATACTTAAACACCAAGCATGGCTGTTCTTCTCTCCTCTGCCCCAGCAAGGCAGTGAACAACTGCCCTGAGCATTTTCTAGAGCTGATAGGTCACAGCTTCAGCGATTCTCACCAAAATCAGCAAAATAACACCCAAACAAGTCTTGCCCCACTATTTTGGGCTCCCTCCTTTCCCTTCTGAGGGAAACCTCAAGGAAGCCATGAAGGGTGGAGCTGCAGATCCCACCTCAGAAATCACACCCCCTTTCAGAGCCCTGTATTTCAAGTCACTCTATAATGTGATCAAAATATTTAATAGTTGCATCTACTTTAATGCTGGCAGTAAAAAGCCCCAGGTTTTTACTCCAATCTCTCCCTCCACTCCAATGTTCTCCACATTTTAGTAAGCAACACAAAACAATCCCCTTGCTAAGCACAGCCATCAGTATTCCAATCCCAAATGATAATTTGGAAAGGATGAGTGACTTCAAACAAACCCTAACACCTCGATAAATCTCCAGTTGTGCCTAATGTTCTGCACTGAGCTGTGAAGAGCTGGAGCTGCAGAAAACACCATCTGAAGCCCTGTCACAGCCTGCTTCGCTCTGGAGCTCAGAATTGCATTGTCCTCCTGGGCCACGAGCCAGGATTGGGCTTGACTTGATGCAAAATTCCTGACGAGAGGAGTTTTCTTCCCCTGAGCAGGCAGGATGTGGGATGGAACCACCCCTGAAGGCTCTGGAGCACCACTGTGGTGCCTGAAGATTGGATTCTGGGCCTGTTTGTGTCAGGGTGAAACCAGGGAACACTGGGTTTACCAGTGATTCCACCCTGTTGATCCATCTGTACCTGAGATCCCTCTCTGCAGGTGTTGAAAACTAAATGTGATTCTCAGTGTGGGCAGAATGAGTAACTGATGGCAAAAACAAAACAAAACAAAACAAAACAAACAAACAAAAAAAAAACAAACAAACAAACAAAAAAATGCAAAAAAGCAGCACTCATCCTTAAAAAACCCAGCATTTGGAAAACAAAAATAACAAGTAAAAATAAACATCACTATTTTAAAGGATACAAAATGGAGGAAAATGTCCAGGATTTAATTCCTGGTATCATCTTTTCAAATTCTCAGTAGAACCACTACAATAGAATAATCTAAATATAGAAGGCAGCGACTTAAACCCAAACCAGGCCTTGTGCCTCTGGAGATCACAAGTGGGCCTCTGAGGGTGTTTTTCCTCACTGACAGAATCAAAAAGGGGGGGAAAGGACACGTGTGGTTTTGTTCTCCTTGGAAATGTGAAGACATCATCTCATGGAGCACAGCAACCCTGCCAGCTAATTAGAGTTTACCTCATCAAGTAAACTCTGAGGTGAATGAAGGAAAAAAAACCCTAAAACTGAAAAAGCAGGGAAAACACTGCAAAATCCTCAGGGTCTTATTCCCCAGCGCACCCAGTGCTGCACCCCTGATCCCTGTAATCACCTCCTTCCCACTGCAGGTGGCAATTCAGCATTCCTGCACAGCCCAAAATTGCCCCATAGAATCTCAGGATCCCTGAGGCTGGAAAATCCCTCCCAGCCCATGGAGTCCCAGCTGTGCCCAATGCCCACCTTGTCCCCAGCCCAGAGCACTCAGTGCCACCTCCAGCCCTTCCTTGGACACCTCCAGCCATGGGCACTGCCAACCTCCCTGGGCAGCCCCTGCCAAGGCCTGAGCACCCTTTCCATGCACAAATTCCTGCTGCTGTCCAAGCTGAGCCTCCCCTGGCACAGCTTGAGGCCCTTTCCCCTTGGCCTGTCCCTGTTCCCTGGCAGCAGAGCCCGCCCCCCCCTGGCTGTCCCCTCCTGGCAGGGAGTTGAACCCACCTGACCTGAGACCCCAGAGATGCTGTGTGGGAGTGAAGTCACTGCCTGTGACCTGGAGTAAATGATGAGGTGTCAAACAGCAGATTCTGCAGAATGTGACAACACAGCACATCCCATGGAGTCACACTGGGATTGTCCCTCCACTGTGTCAAGAAACAGCCCTGTGCAAACAGGGGGGGCTTGGATGGCATGTGAGGGAGGAAATCTTCCTGTGAAGGTGGTGGAACCCTGGCACAGGGTGCCCAGAGAAGCTGTGGCTGCCCCTGGATCCCTGGCAGTGTCCAAGGCAAGGCTGGACAGAGCTTGGAGCAGACTGGGAGAGTGGAAGATGTCCCTGCCCATGGCAGGGGATGGGATGTATTCATCTTCAATGTCCCTTCCAACCCAACCCATTGTTTAATTTTATGAATCAGCAATATTAAAATGAGCTATTGATTTATTCCAATGCGTATTATCCAACATTCCAAACCCAGCTGACACCAGAACCAAAGGAATTCATCCTCCCCTGCCCTCATGCTCTGAATCAACAAGTACCTGACCCTTCTGCTTCCTTTTCCTTTCTCCCCTCTTTTCCCTGTGGTGCATTGCCTCCAATAAGGATTTTGTTTAGTTTAAAATGTGTATGGTCAATATCAAACCTCTATTACTGTGCAGTACCTGCCCCAGCCCCCTCCCACCCATTCCCAGCACTCACAAGGATTTAGAGAGACTAAACTGTGGCCATCCAAAAAATTCATTACAAGAAGCATTTCAAGAAAAACCTGAGCCTGGCCTTCTCCACAAGACAAGAAAGACAATTTTTCCTGCTAAAGGGCAGAAGGAATGGACAGTTTGATCCCATGGAGCATCCTTTCAGTTCTGCTCCAGTGCCTGCCTGTGCACCGTGGAACAGCAAATCCTGCTCCTCCCGCTCAGCCGCTCCCCTGGCCGTGCCCTCACTGGCCCCAGCACAGCCTGAACTCCAAATCGTGGTCAAAAACCAAACACACCAGCAGACAAGAGGTGGGGCTGTTTCCAGAGCTTCTTTTCCATGCAGGGGACTGAAATCCCACAAAACCTGGACAGCAGGCTGTGTTCAGACTTCATGGATGAGCCCAGGAGGTGCAAGGACATCCAGAGAGCTCCTGTGGGTACCCTGGGGATCCCCATCCTCTGCAGCCTCTCACCTCCAGCCTCCTTGGAATCCTTTCCCTGCCTGCCCAAGGAATTCTTTCATTCCCAGGATTCAAGGCTGTGTGTGTAAGTGGGAACATCCCCCCAGCATCCACCCCTAAAGCTCGAGCCTGCCTCCAAGGTGACACCAAATATCCCTCACCAGCTCTCCTGACTGCTTCCAGGGCCTCGGAGGAATTGGAGTTTACACCATGGACCAGAACCTGAGGTCTCTTTTTAACTGAAGGAAGTTTTTTTTAATTTATGAAACCTTTCTTGGGAAGAAAAAAATGCAATGTTTACTCTTTCAAGGTGTTCTGGTCTTAAAACTTTTATGTTTAGCAGGAAGTTCTTGCCACAGCACAAGGTTTTCCCCCCGACTTTTATTCCCTGGGCAAATTTATTTAATAAATAGTTGTTTCCTTAACTGAAATACTCTGATTTTAATTAAAAGGAATGATTTTAAGAACTGGCTTGAGAAAGAAATCATTGTAAGCTTGGAACAATGAATATTGCAGTGAGAGGTACAGTGGCATTTAGCACAGCTGTGACCTCGCTGCACTTGTGTAAGGACAAATATAGTCAATTACACACAAAAAGCACAATTTGGGCTAAAACCTAGAGATAAATTCAACAAAACCCCCCTGTACCATCAGGAGTCACTAAATCTATAACACAAAATTACATTTCATTTTTCACTGCTGGTTGCTCTATGATCTACCTTGATCTGACATTGATTTAGTCACATACTGAGCTACCAAAAATCTGTGTTTCGAGGGGGGTCACTGCTCTGATTTGTCTTGCAGGGGATGAAAAACCAGCCACCTTTTCCAGCCTCTCCTTGAAGCAGGCCCTGCCACGGAATCAGGCCGGCTTGTGATCCCATCAAGGATCATCCACTGACCTTGGGAAGGGACACACGCACTGGTTCCTCAGAAAAATGAGGAAAAAGAGGATATTCACTTGCTGCTTGCTCCAGAACAGTTCTTTTATATCAGTCAGGAGAGTTATCCCAACTTTTCTTCGTGTGCTACCCTTGGAGCAAGGTGGGATACAGCATTCCGGCCCAGGATATGTTGGGAAGGCACTCCCAGATTTCTTAGTCAGGAAATGGAATTTTTTTTCCTGGCTTTCTGGTTTTCTCCTGGCCTTCAGAAGAAAGGATTGACACCCAAGGGTGGCCCTAAGGAGCAGCAGCTGCCCTGTGCCAGCGGGATGTTCCTGCTGGGGAAAAGCCTGGCAAACCCACACCACCATTTGGATGATATTCCTAGGGAGCCCTGGAAATCCAGCCACATTTATTTTCAGCAGGATAAATGAGATTTTTTTTAAAAATAACTAAATGAATAGCCTCATTTCACCCCCAAAAATTTCGTTTCTGCTGTGCTTTGCTCACACATGAAAATCTGTTGTTAGAGATGGTGATAAATCTGTTATTGGGACAATGGCACAATTAGAGAGGGACTTTTTTGATCAATAGCAGCAGGAAAAAATCCTGTCCAACACCACTGACCTTTCTGTGGGCGGCCACCATTCAAAACTTTATTTTTTATTCCATTTATTTCTTAACAAGAACATTTGCATTCATGCATTAATACATGAAAGGAAAAAAAAGCCCCAAAACCCCCAAAAGGAAAGAATAAAGTCAACAATCGACAAGCTCCTTTTCAGGATTTATCCTGGTTTTCCTTAGATACATTTGGAAGGAAAGCATCTTTAAAAATGAGCATTTAATGTAGCAAATGGGATCTAAAAATGAGCACTTAATGTTCCATATGGGATTTAAACTGACCTTGAGACAGCTAAAGATGCCAAGAGCCCAAGTGAAAGACCCAGTGGGAAGCAAGATTTTTTTATCCACCTTCCTACAGGTGCTCCATCCAAGCAGAAGAAATCCTTTTCCTAAATTCAAACTGTATGATTTTAAAAAATAAATATTTATTTGCTTGCCTTAGGCCTTTCTAATGAGCCACAGGTTGTGTTCAAGCAGCACAGCTTGAGTACTGGAAACACTCCTTGGTTTCCTCCTCACATTATTTGCTTTAAAATTAAAGCTGGCCAGGCTCTGCAGGACCTGAATCCCAATTAATCTTGACAATCTTCTGGAAAATGTCTATTAAAGCTCAGAGCTTAAAAGCTTAATGTGAGCATGGGGCCTGCTCTGGCAGCTCCCACCCCAGAGCTGATCCACACTCATTCCTGGGTTTGTTGAAAGACTTGTTAATGCTGGAATGGATGGGTTTGAAACCCCTCAAGTACAGCAGCAGGTTCTGTTTCCTCTCCTGAGCTGGTTTGGTGAGAACCACCACCAGAGACACCTGCAAAAAGCTCGGCCATGCTTTTCCAGCAGTGGGACATCCCCCACGGCCCTCTCCAGGGAAACCCTCACCTCAGCAGAGGCTGGGAAGCCTGGCCAGGTCCCTGAGTTTCAATATTTTCCCAGGAGAATTTCCATTCCTGACTGAAATGAATTCCTAGAGGAATTCCAGCCAACAAGGAGAGGTTGGCAGCTGGGATCTCCACCTGGCCAAGGACTAGGGGAGTGAGTTGGGCAGGACTCTGCTCCCAGATCAAATCCCAGCTTGGATGAATTTCCTGCCCCTGGCTGAGCTGTGCTACAGCCACCAACATCCCAGGGCATCAATCCCATAGGATCACCTTCCTGGTTCCTCTGGAGATCAGACTCTGCTCACTCCCTGCTCCCAGGGAAGGCGTGCAAGGGCAAGAGGAACTGCCTCAGGCTGGGCCAGGGGAGGTTTAGGCGGGATATTGGGAAAAATTCTTCCTGGTAAGGGTGGTCAGGCACTGGCACAGCGGCCCAGGGGGTGGTGGAGTCCCCATTCCTGCAGGGATATAAAGCTGTGTGGATGTGACACTTGGGGACATGGTCAGTGGTGGCCTTGGCAGTGCTGGGGGAATGGTTGGACTTGATGATCTTAGAGGGTTTTTCCAACCTAAAAGATCCTATGAATCACGAAGATGTTATATTTTATATACATTTATTTTTATTATACGTGTTATAAAATATACATTTTAAATAATAACTGCCTGTATACACTAATTTTATTAATAATAGCATTATTGGCATTTCTTATTAATAATATTGTTATTGTTATTATTATTATTTCCTTGTCCCTGAGTGCCTTTCTTCTCCAATACTAACTGGATAATCTTAGAGGGTTTTTCCAATCTAAAAGATCCTATGAATCACGTAGATGTTTTGCATATATATTAAAAAAATATACAAAATACATGGTATATAATATACATTTTAAATAATAACTGCCTGTATACACTAATTTTATTAATAATAGCATTATTGGCATTTCTTATTAATAATATTATTGTTGTTGTTATTATTTATTCCTTTTGCCTGAGTCCCTTTCTTCTCCAATACTAACTGGATAATCTTAGAGGGTTTTTCCAATCTAAAAGATCCTATGAATCAAGTAGATGTTGAATTTTATATNATTATATGTGCTATATAATATACATTTTAAATAATATCTATTTGTATAAACTAATATTTTATTAATAATGGAAGTATTAAGATTTATTATTATTAATAATGTTGTTGTTGTTATTATTATTTCTATTTCCCTGAGTCCTTTTCTTCTCCAATACAAACTGGGACAAGCCTGGTGTAGTAACAGCTTAGTAATGTCTGAGTAGCCCTGGGATGGTTGAAAGCCCCACAGCAGCCTGGGCCTTCCCTTCCCCACAATTTGGTGACATTTCCGTCCCTCTGGGATCGTTCTGGTGACATGAAACACAGTCTGTTCCTGGCACTGTGGCACCGAATTTCATGAAATCACGGAATGGTTTGGGTTGGAAGGGACCTCAAATCCCATCCAGTGCCACCCCTGCCATGGGCAGGGACACCTTCCACTGTCCCAGGCTGCTCCAAGCCCCGAAGTCCAGCCTGGCCTTGGACACTGCCAGGGATCCAGGGGCAGCCACAGCTGCGCTGGGCACCCTGTGCCAGGGCCTGCCCACCCTCCCAGGGAACAATTCCTGCCCAATATCCCATCCAGCCCTGCCCTCTGGCACTGGGGAGCCATTCCCTGTGTCCTGTCCCTCCATCCCTTGTCCCCAGTCCCTCTCCAGCTCTCCTCGAGCCCCTTTAGGCCCTGGCAGGGGCTCTGAGCTCTGAGCTCTCCCTGGAGCCTTCTCCTCTCCAGGTGAGCACCCCCAGCTCTCCAATTAACCAAGATTATTCATTTTTGATCCTCTCCAAGGCTTAAATCTCTGAAGGAACTGAAGGAAGCTTTGGGAAAATCAAATAGAATGAGTGAAAAATTTGTTTTTCTCTCCTTATGTTACTCATCCATCCTGCATTTTACAGCAACCTAAAGCTCTGTTTTTCTAAAAACTCCCATTTTACTGTTCCAGAAGCACAAGAACACGCCCCAAATGGATCTGAACAAGCTGAAACCCCAGATTTTCCCCTTGAAAAGGTGTTTTTTTGTAAAAACGTGTCTTTCTTGACTTTCACTTTGAATGACTCACGTGAAAGCTTGTCTCTCACCCCTCAGCTCTGGGACTCTTTGCCAATGAATAACTCACAACAGGAATGAAACTCCCCCACAGCAAAGCTCCCCCTCCTCTCAGGAGGATGGGCAAACAGCAAAGAAAAATCATTATCATCATCATCATCATAATCATTAAAACCAAAAGAGATGAGAAGGAAATAAATCAAATACTGCACTCATTAAAAAAAAAAAAAGGCAAGAGAGGACGGCAGTTTCATGGGATTTTTTTGGATAAATAAACAAGTGCCATACCTTTTCAAAAATTCCATATACTCAGTATGCTTGATGAGGCCAGTCCTCATCATTATTGTTTGAAAACATTGCCGATCAATAGCCCAAAGTTTCACATTTACGAGAGCTGGAAAAAAAACAAGACAAGGGGAAAATGTGATTAGCAAAAATTGTCCGAATTCCTGTTGTGAACTGCAGAGGAAAACGATGTCATTGGTGAGCAAGCACGGGAATGGGGAACACTGCAAACCAGGAAACTCAGCTGCTGGACACGAAAGCATGCACTGAAAGGATTGGGAAAATCCTGGTTTGGGAGTTGGAGGTGGGGTTTTGGAAAGATGGGCTGAAAGCAGCCGTGAGAGGAGGAGAAATCAAGGCAGGCCCAAGGTGAGCAAAGACTCGGGGTCAGTCCATCACAACCTGAGTGATTTCGGGGCATTTTTAGTGCATTATCCAGCAAAATGCATTGAGGTTCCATCCTGCTCCCAAATTCCTCCTTGACCTGAAGGAAATTTCCAGACCCAAGCCCTGTTACACCCTGATAATGAAACACCTCCCAGCTGGGGAGGTTTTGAGTCATTCTTTTCCAGCTTTACTTTGCAGGTCCCTGCTGAATGCCATGACTTCTGAGTTACTCACCAAACATCACACCCTATTCTTCAGAGGCAAAATTCCATTGCAAAAACAGAGAAAACCAGTGCATAAAGTAGGGAGTAGAACCTCAAAAGGCCCAGTTTTCATCTCAGCTGTGGCTTAGACATTTGCATTAACCATAAATGCTTGAGTGTATACAGTTTATAATAGGGCTTCTCCTTAGAGAAACAGTTTGATTAAAGCTATTCCCCAGCCCTCTACACTCGTATTAATTTCTTTTTTTTTTCCAGAGAGTAAATGCAATAAATTCCATCCCCATACCCCCATTTGACTGCCTGAAACAGCACGAAGCAAAGAGACTTTCAGCAAAATATTTACAAATACTCTCACTGATAAGATCCATGAAATGAATGTGCTTTGATTGGCTGGTCCTTCAGCTCCCAAATCTCCTCCTTAATCAGATTTTATCCCTAACTGCATTTACAAGATGGAAAAACCTTCAAAGAGCAAACTCAAAGATTTCTTCTTGAATTGCACAGCAGAACAGCCTTTAAAGCCTCTTCTGGTTTTCGACACAGAAACTTCTCTTGGAGAATTTTTTTGTTTTATAATCAAAGTGACACCTCCAGCTATGGGCACTGCAAACCTCCCTGGGCAGCCCCTGCCAAGGCCTGAGCACCCTTTCCATGCACAAATTCCTGCTGCTGTCCAAGCTGAGCCTCCCCTGGCACAGCTTGAGGCCCTTTCCCCTTGGCCTGTCCCTGTTCCCTGGCAGCACAGCCCGACCTCCCTGTCAGGAATTGTGGAGAGCTGCTGCTCTCTCATTTTACAGCCACAACACACTATTACATCCTACATCTATATTTTAATAAATCCATACACCAGGCCCCCCTCCAAGATCCATGCAGCCCAGGAACTGGGTGAAGTGCAGACAATGCACTTCTGTGTTAATTAAACCACTAATCACACCTTATAATCTCATTTCTCCTGCCTTGATGACAAACAGCTGCTTTACTAAAGGCTAATCAGGATGGAGATTTAAATGTCAGTAGGACCCTTATAATCAGCATGAGCAGCGTCTCCTGTTGTGCTGAAACCCCCTGTCAGTGCTGAAGAAACAGGAGGAATTCTGTGGGATTTGATGCTCTTAAAGACTTCAAAGTTGTCTATTTAGGAGTGCCCTGAGATGAAAAATAAATCTTTGGGATGTGTCCCACCAATTCAACATCCACTGGGAATTAGAACAGACACAACCAGAGATTTCCTGGCCCACTCCCTTCCACAGAGGCTGTGTTGGATGCTGGAAGTGAAATATAGAATATCCCATTCCCTGACTGCAGGAGGCACAACCAGAAAGGAATATGAGAAACAACAGGATGGAAGCAGGTGTGTCTGCAACAGGAGTTTCCTTGCTCAATAATCTCAAACATCATCCTGCAATCAGAGCTGCTCCAATTAAAGTTTATTGCCTCTCTTACGCTTTTCCCCAGCAAAATGCCATAGCTGGGGCTCTGTCTGATCTTTGGAACAGCCCAGAACAAAATCACTGCGGGTCCAAAAACCACCAGGAGTTTGGTCAGGGAGGCCCAAACCTGCAGTTTCTGTATGGCTGCAGTTGTAGGAGCTCTCCAGGTGAGGGGATTGGGCTCTGCAGAAATATTTGAATTGCACATCAAGAAAACCAGATGGATGGGAATTGTGATTTATGATGATTTGTGGCAGATTTCTGCTGTGGTTCGAGGGCTGAAGACAAAGCAAATGCTGCTGGAGAAACAGGGAAGAGCTGAGGTAAAAGTATCAGGCTTTCCTGGGTCAGAACTGTGTGGGAGTGGAGATGCTATCATGAAAGTTTAAATTTGAAATGCTTGCCATGGTTGAGCCCTAATTTCTGATTGAAGCTGCCTGAAATGATCTAAATCAATGATTTCAGTAAGTGAATCAAACCCCTCTCTCCATCAACATGCCTGATTAAAGCAAAGCTAAAAACTCAATAAACAATTTTGAACTTCTTTGCCAAAAAGAACTATTTCCAAACTTTTCTGCCTATTTATTTACCTGGGAACCCACGAAAATACATCCCAATTGAAAAGGGGGAACAGAGGGGTGCAGAGTGCAGCCCAAAGCCTGGGATATGCCCCAGCTGGTTCATCCATGTCCAGAGCCTTCTCCTGTCTGGGCTGAACAGCCCTAAATCTCTAATAAACAGGGATTATTCATTATTGAACCTCTCCAGCTCTTAATTCTCTTTATTTTCAATACTTGCATCATATCCCCAGCTTGCCAAAGAACCAATTTTGGGCTGTTTTGCTTCATTTCTTCTTCCACAAGTGGCTGAAGATCATCAGCTCCTTTTCCCTTTGTCACATGCAAAGGCAGTGAAATAAAGGGGGAAATGCGAAGTTTTAAGTTAAATATTTACAGAAGAGCAACCTAAATACTGTTGATGTTATTTAATACAATATAATTGATGTTAGATAGATGAGGGAGTCTTGAATATTAAAAAATCCCTGACACAGAGCAGCCAGCAGGGGCATTAATTCCAAAATGAAATGCAATATTCAGATGGCCCTGCATTCTTTAAGCATCTTCCCAAGTTTTTATGTGCTCACTGAAGCCTTCCCAAGTTTTTTCAAGGATCACCAGGTGAATCATCCTCAGCCCAAGTGCTGCTGGCAGTTACTAGACCTGAAAATTATTATTCCCTTGCACCCCAAGCTGGAATTTGCCAGCTCACTTTGGCTTTTGGGCTATTTTATCCCAAAAATTATTTGTTTATCTGCCCTCAGGCAAAGAAACAGCCGCAGCTTTGTGTCCTCGGGGTTTTTCTGGGCAGACAAAACATAAAATTTCCACTCCTATTTAACCATCCCCCACTTGGCTTGGGTTTTGCAGGGAATTTTGTGGAAATAACCAGGGGGGAAAACACAGCCATTTCCAGCTGTTTCTGGTCCCTCCTGTTTAAGGTATGAAATGATGATAAAAGCACACTTAATTAAACAGGAGGAGCACATGGAATTGCTTTATCCCTCCAAACACTCCAGGAATCCTGAGGGAGGCTCCGGCAGACTCCAGAATACAGCATAGAGTGATGAAGAGGATGCATCCAATGGCTGGAGCAGCAATAAATTCCTTTATTCCCAGATGCTTCTGTCCCAAGTGTCTAACAACAGCACTGGGACAAGGATTGCTCCATCCTGATATCCCATTTTCCAGTGGGTCCTTTCCCATTATTCCCCAGGGAGGTTTTGTCAGTAGGGAAGGAGTCATTTTAATTTGGCCCAGGATAAATGCAGAGACAGAGACAAGCTCCCAGTGCCAGAGGGCAGGGCTGGATGGGATATTGGGCAGGAATTGTTCCCTGGGAGGGTGGGCAGGCCCTGGCACAGGGTGCCAAGAGCAGCTGTGGCTGCCCTGAAAGTGTCCAAGGCCCCAGGCCTGGAATGTTTGAGCCGCTGTTCAATCCCTGGTTTCAGAGATGACAAATAATAAATGCAGGTTTTGTGAGGAGGAAAGGAAGCTCCTCCCTCCAGGGAGCTCTGCTTTCACTCCAGTCAGCTCCAGCAACCCCAAGATTCCAAGGAAGCCTGTAAGGTTTGCTTAGGAACGACACCTGCCTGCAGAAGATCAGATAAGACCAAAGAAAGAAGCGGAGGGAAATTGTAATTACCAAACTCTGCCCTTGAACAAAACCACCTGGAGTATTAAATAAAAATATAATTAAATGGAGTATAAAAAAGGCCACCTGAGCCTACTGAATTTAACAGTTTTAAACAGATCTGACAACATCTGTCAGGCAGGGCTAAGCACAATCAGCTGGAGCAGGTCCTGCGTAGGATCCCAGGATTTTTCTTGGAGTAATGCAGCCTCCTGTCCCAACATGTCACAGAAAACTCCTGATGAATTACTCAGGAATAACCTCACCCTGGGTGACTTGATCATTTGAAGGCCCCTGATGTTTCCCTGGCATTTGTTTTTCTCTAACATCACTCCCATCCTTTGCTGCCTCCCCCAAATCTCTCCATCCCCCTCCTGCAGGCCCCAAACGCCTCAGCCTTAAGGAGAAGTGGTGGCAGGGATTAATGAAGGAAGTGTTCAATTACACCAGGTATTTTCCTTGGAATTTCAAACCACTTGTACTACAAGCCCTGCTAATTACCCCTCCTGATTTGCTCTTTGCAACCTGTTATTTTACATGACCTTTCCGTGTCACCTCTTATCCCTCCCAGCTGCGCCAGCAGAGCTCTGCTCTCCTCACACTCCTACAACACACAGGTTTGCCCAAGTTTTTAATTAACCCTTGTATGAGCACCAGCTCCCAAGCTGCTTCAGAAATCTACTTCAGAAATCTTCTTCAGTCCTGAACACTGAAATAATTCAGGAAGAACAAGCTGGAAGCCACAAGAAACACTCCCAAATCCTATTTGGAGTGTGATGGAGAGTGGCATGTGTGAGGGGAGATTAATGGAAAGCCAGAAAGGCTCTCAGGCAGGTCAGAAGTCTCAAATTAAAGAACTCATTTAGTTCACTGAATGCAAGATGGGGTGAGGGAAAATGTCTCCAGTTATTTGGGGAAGGAAAAGAGGAAAAACAACACAAATGTCTCCTGGAAGGTGGAGATTCAGCCTGGGACAAATTGGCTCACTGGCATGCCAGGAGCATGAAAAGCAATACCAGGAAAGGGGAATGAGGAAAGGAATAAATTCACATTTAAAAGAGATCACAAATCAGTTCTAGCTTGGTGCCTGCAGCAGCTCCAATCCCAAGGAAAATTAATATTCCCAATTAAAGAAGGGAGCTTAACACAGCCCTGTGTTGGAAGGGAAGGTGTTGATAAATGGAGAAGTTGATGTGGGGGACCATTAAAAAGGGAACAGGAAGAACAGCACTAAAAAAATAGCTCAGAGAGAATCCCCAGCATGGAAAGCAGAGTCCTGGAATGCAGGTGGGGCAGGAACTGTGCTCTGGGAAGGCAGGAATTGCTCTGCTGCTGGCAGAGAACAAAAGGCAGGGAGAATTGCAGAATTGTGGTAGTGTGGGGAAAAAAGGTCCTAAAATCACGCAGAAATTCCAGGTGACAGCACCTGTGGGGCCTGAATCTGAGCAGAAACAGTGGCAAGAGCCTCATGGAAGATTCTGGAAAGATGATACAGATATCTGCAAGCTGTTTGGTATCTCATGAATCACAGGATCATGGAATGGTTTGGGATGGAAGAGACATTAAAGATCATCCAGTCCCACACAAGGACACCTTCCAAGGCTAATGTCACTGAAGGTTTCCTTGTTCTCCAGGCCTTGTTTGCTATGGCAAGGTTCAGAACAAGGCAGGGCACCCCTGGGGTTGGGCTGGATCAATGGAAAACATCTTCCCCTTGTGTCTGAACATCCCCTGACAAGATCAGGGGAAATCAGAGAATCCCAGAATGGTTTGGGTTGCAAAGGATCTTAAAACTCATCCCATTCCACCCCAGCCATGGGCAGGGACACCTTCCACTGTCCCAGGCTGCACCAAGCCCCAAAGTCCAGCCTGGCCTTGGACACTGCCAGGGATCCAGGGGCAGCCACAGCTGCTCTGGGCACCCTGTGCCAGGGCCTGCCCACCCTGCCAGGGAACAATTCCTGCCCAATATCCCATCCAGCCCTGCCCTCTGGCACTGGGAAGCCATTCCCTGTGTCCTGTCCCTCCATCCCTTGTCCCCAGTCCCTCTCCAGCTCTCCTGGAGCCCCTTCAGGCCCTGGCAGGGGCTCTGAGCTCTCCCTGGAGCCTTCTCCTCTCCAGGTGAGCACCCCCAGCTCTCCCAGCCTGGCTCCAGAGCAGAGGGGCTCCAGCCCTGGGAGCACCTCCAAGGCTCCTCTGGATTCATTCCAACACCTCTGTGTCCTCCTTGCTCTGAGCCTCCCAGCAGGACTGCACCAAGTGAGGAGATCCTTTCCTCTCTCCTCACCCCAGGCTCCCTCACAGAGCTCTGCCACACATCCTGACACCAAAACATCTAAAATATGCAGTTCACCTTCATCCACTGCTTTCTCCCTAAGGGACAACATCAGACAAGTCCAGGAAATCTATTCCCAGCTCTTAGTTATCCAGAAGGGAGTTGGAAGGAAAACTCTTTTTCAAAGAGCTGCTCACATGCAGCAAAATTAATGATCATTTCTCCAAAGTAACCAACCAATGTTTCAATGCTTTTTTATCCCTTTCATCTCCAGGTGCTCCTGGACTATTTAGCTACAGAAGTGGCTCCAATGGCCAACTAACCATAAATCTCAGGGGAGCAGGGAGAGCAGCAGAAAGCCAAGGTGGAAATCCATTTTCCCAGCCAGACACTCTCATTTATAATTCTGCACCACAGGAGGCTTTAATTCATGAGTAACAACCAGGAGAACACGGGAAGTGCCATAAATGCCTGCACTGGGTGCAAAATAACTGACCTGGGACACTTTTCCAGCATGATGGGGTTTGGTTATTGAAAAGTTTAATTGAAGTGGCACTTGGAATAGAGGAGAAGAGGGAGAAGGAGCTGAAAGAGCAGAAGTAGGAGAAGCAGAATCAGCATCAGAAAAAGCAGAACAGAAGACAGAGAAGAAGCAGAAGCAGCAGCAGAACAGGAAGAAGAAGGAGCAGAAGCAGCAGAAGGAAAAGAGGCAGAAGCAGGTGCAGAAAAAACAGAAGCAGCAGAAAAAGCTGCTGAAGCAGAACAAGAAGCAACAGAAGAAGCAGAAAGAGAAGGAGAAGAAGAAGAGGCAAAAGAAAAATCAGAGCAGAAGGAGAAGAAGCAGCAGCAAAAGAAGTAGAAGAAGCTGAAGAGGCAGAAACAGAAGAAGAAAGAGAAGAAAAAAACAGAAGTTGGATAAGCAGAAGCAACAGCAGAGAAAGCAGCAGAAGGAGCAGAAGAAAATGAAGGACAGAGGGTGCAGGAGAAAAAGAGGAAGTAGCAGGAGAAGAAAGAGAAGAAAAAAAGGAGGAGGAGAAGGAGAAGGAGAAGGAGAAGGAGAAGGAGAAGGAGAAGGAGAAGGAGAAGGA
>VXBB01022096.1:178160-206495 GCA_013399915.1 Illadopsis cleaveri | reverse complement strand
AGGGATTTTGCTGCAGGAGCTCAGGGGATGCCCAGGGTGGCCCTCCCTCTGCAGGGACCCTCCCTCCAGTGCAGCCACCCCTAGGCTGGAACCCTGGAGCAGCATCCCGGGCACTGAGCTCCAGAGTTTCCAAAGGGAAGATGTCACCTCTGCTCTTAGAGCTGCTTTGTAGCTTTTACTTCTTTTCTAGTTCAACTGCATGGCTTGAATTTATTTTGCTGCCTGAGCTGCTCCCTTGGGATTTGGATGGGACAAAATTAAAATGTACCCTGAAGTGATGGCCCCTAAAAAGCTAAAATGGAAAGGGAAAGTCAAACTGCAGCTGCCTGGGTGTAAAGCTATGTGAAAGATCTCTTTTTACAGGATGTTATGAGCAGAATGATTCTGCTGAGCAAAAGGACACACAGAAAAATGAAGGAGTTTTGGACTAAATAATATAAAATAAAGCAGTGGAATGAATTATTCTGGGACTGTAAGACTGGTGAAGCTGAACCCCACAGTCCCTTCCACAGAAATGACAGGGAGAAAATGGAGATAATCACAACACTGAGATACTTTGTACATCCCAGGGACAATTTCTTGTCCCTTGTCCAAGAGGCTCCAGGGCTGGGGCTCCCTTTCTCCAGCTGAGATTTGGTTCCACCAGGAACAAGACATTGAGGAAAAGGGACAGAGGGAAAAGCCACAAACCCTTCGGAGGCCGCAAGGAAAATAATCTCACAGGAAAGCCGTAGCATGTTTTAAACCCAACTACTCAAACTCCTAGTGCCACCTTCCTCCTTGACCTTCTGTTTTCTCTCCAACCCTGAAATGTTGTATAAATCAGACCATTGCTCCATTTAAATCCAAATTCACTCAGGTTTCTAAGATCTACTCACATAAACCAGATTTAGATGAGATATGAGGGAGAAATCCTTCCCTGGGAGGGTGGGCAGGCCCTGGCACAGGGTGCCCAGAGCAGCTGTGGCTGCCCCTGGATCCCTGGCAGTGCCCAAGGCCAGGCTGGACTTTGGGGCTTGGCGCAGCCTGGGACAGTGGAAGGTGTCCCTGGCCATGGCACAGGATGGAATTTGAGCTCCCAACCCAAACCAGTCTGGAATGAACTTCAGGCAGCACAACTTATCTGAGGAACAGCAGCAGGAGTGAAGAGTTTGTCTCCTTGCCCCACGCTCAGCTGCACATTTCCTGCTAAATCACCCTGCAATTTAACATCAAACAGGATGACTCCATTGCTGCCACCTGCAAACAAAGCTGAACTTCCAGCTTTGAGCTGCAATCCCGGGATTTTGAGAAACACAGAGCAGTTAAACCGGGGCTTGGCAGCACACTGGGAACATGAAGCAGCTCAAAACCCCAACAACACAAAAGCTTCCCTGGGTGTGATTAAAAAGAGGTACTTAGCTAAATGAACTTTGCAGTAATTCCTCCTGTTTCAAGGCTTTCTTTATTTCCCAAGAGCAGCATTTCCTACACAATGATTAAATAACCCATGCTCAGGTTTTTCTCTCCTGAGCATTCCCTGTTTTCCACACTGGATAGAAACTTGTCCCATCCAGTAAAATCCCTGTGCTGTTATCCCTGGGTTCTAAAGGTCTGTCCTGAAGGTTTTGCTGTGCTTAAATAGCATGGAGAAGGTGCAGAGAGCTGCATTAATCCACTGTCCAGGGTTTGTGTGTGCCCTGGAGAAAAGCTGGGGCTTGGGGGACTTCATCTATCAAACAAATCCCAAATCTAAGCAGAGCCCATCCCCCAGGAGAGCTGGGATAAGAGGATCATCACAGATTCCCAGCTTGGGTTGGAAGGATCTTAAATCCCATCCAGAGCCACCCTTGCCATGGGCAGGGACATCTTCCACTATCCCAGGCTGCTCCAAGTCCCATCCAGCCTGGCCTTGGACACTGCCAGCTTAGAGGTCTTTTCCAACCTTATGGATTCTGCAATTCTGATTCAATTCTTCTCCTGTGTAGCCTCAATATCGTGTCAGATTTGGCATCGAGTTGTCAATTTCTCCCCTAACACCAGGAGCTTGGAGTTCTTATTAAAAAGAGAGTGGACATCACACCTCCTTCAGGTGATTCAGCAAGCAGATCCAGCAGCCTGCAATCCTTATGAAAACAGGAATTTCATCCTCCCTGCACCCCGAAATCCAGTTGTGTTTTAGCCCATTGGCTTTTTATTCCCAACTCTGCATCTATCTCTTCCTGAAATGAGCTGATCTCTGCGATTTTCTTTGCTCCTGGACTTGGAGACCTGTGGACCACCACAGGCTGCACAAAGAGCAGCAGCAGCACCAGGTCCTGAGGAGCAGGGGAAGGGAAAAGTCTTAAAATATCACAGGAGGGAACTGTTCAGACACCCCAGGGTGGCACTCCTGTCACTTCAGAGCCTTTTTGGGGTGTCTGCTCCAGAAGTCAACATGGGAAGACTTGGTAGGGTGGCAGGAGCGGGTCTGGATCCAGCAGGACGTGGATCACACGTGGTGGCAGCTCTGGAAGGTGCTTCTCCACCAAAACCAAACCAGTGTGGCCAAACCTGTGGGGGACAAGAAGGGCACTCCCATCAACACCAGTTTGCTGCTCCAACTTAAACTGGGAGGCAGGTGGAATCCTAAAATCAAAGGATCAGGAATGACTAAGGCTGGAGAAGACCTCAAAGACCATCGAGTCCAACCAAGAGCCCGGATCTACCACTAAATCACTAAACAGAGCCACGGGCAGTGCAAAAGGCACAAAGCCTGCTGGAATCCAGCTGAAATCCACCTGTTTATGGGCAAAAAGAGGAAAAAAATGAAAAGATAAATACCAGGAATTTCTTTGCAGAGGGAAAGGGGGATATAAAGAAATTAGGGCAACATTTGTTGCAGGGGGTTTCTGCCATGCATTTCCCAGGGCTGGGAAAACAGTCCCAGGGTGCAGAGAAAGAATTGGAAATTCCTCTTTTTGACTGATTTGTTTCCTCTGGGAGATGATTTCCACCCCCAAATGCCCGGGTGGGCTCACTCCCTGTGCCATAGCAGCGCAGGGAGGTTTCCACAACACATCCAAAGGCCCCTCTGAGGCTGCCAGAGCTCCAGGAGCACTTGGACAATGCTCCCAGACACAGGATGGGATTGTTGGGGTGTCTGGGCAGGGCCAGGAGCTGGGCTGGGTGATTCCTGTGGCTCCCTTCCCACTCAGACACGTAGATCCCACCTGCCTGCATGGAAGAGGGGACCTCAATCCTTCCCTCAGAGGTTGAAGCAGATAAACTTTGGGAAAAACTCTGCCCCCTTGCCCTGAGCCCACAAAGCTTGCTTCTCAAACCACCCCATCAGCAGGGCAGGTGGAGGCTGGATTTCCCTGGCTGGCAGGGTGCTTAATGGGATTCATGAGGAGCTGCTTTTCCAAACCATTAAATCCAGAATACCAACACAAATAACACCGTGTATTCCATCAGGGAAACTTGTGGGATTTCAATAAATGCTGCGAGGGACAGCTGGAATAAAAACATTCCCCACAAATTTACAGAAGTTGTTCAGGGGCATAATGCTGCTCTGGCTGTTGATTAATACATTTGTCAAATACAAATCCCTTCCTGATATGCAGAAGCTCCATTCCATCATTGCAGATGGTTCTGGCTTGGGTGGGAAACGCTGTGAACTGAACACTGACTGTTTTAGTTGCTGTCTCGGCTGGAATGCTCAGAAATCACATTGAAAATGGAATATTGAGGAGCTTTTGTTCTTCCTCTAATAACATTTATTAATTATTTTTAGATGACTGCAGTCCCCAGGCAGCAGCCAGTTTCCATAATCCACACAACACTTGCTGCTGCATCCCAAAGGCAGAAGGTAAAACACACTGAAATCTGCTTTCCCCAGAAAATTTGCTCATGGATTTTGGAGAAAACTACATGCCAGTGCTGCTGTACAGGAACTCTTTGTTGAGAGACAGCAGTAAGCTCAGCTGTTGGGGAAAAACAGACTTGAAAGACTGAGCTAACAAGAGTGGAGTTTTAAAATATGGATTAAAGCTGGATTTGGGTGATTGGAGTTGGGAAGGAGAAGGTAGGAAAGGGCAGGCAAAGGAGAAGTTGCCCTCACTGGGAAACCAAGCTTAGATAAACCTCAGGGTAGCTTGATGTAAATTTAGATAAACCAAGAGAAATTGAAGTAAACCTGGGACAGGCAGAGGGAGGAGAGACCATGGGAGGTGGGATCCCATTATCTCAGGATGGTTTAAAATGAAGGGGACCTTAAATCCCACCCAGTGGCACCCCTGCCATGGGCAGGGACACCTTCCACTGTCCAAGGTTGCTCCAAGCCCCAAAGTCCAGCCTGGCCTTGCCCCTGAATTTCAGCACAGTGATGGCAGTGACGGTTCCGTGTCTGCCCCGATTTCAGGATGGGAGATGGAAGAAGGAGATGATGGACACAGAGGAGAATCTACTCCCTTAATCCACAGGGAAGGCACTGACAGCTCCTTTCCAGCAATTCAACCAGTTCAGCCCATCCAGCCACAGAGCTGGAGCAATCCCAGGGAANGAGTGGACATCACACCTCCTTCAGGTGCTTCAGCAAGCAGATCCAGCAGCCTGCAATCCTTATGAAAACAGGAATTTCATCCTCCCTGCGCCCTGAAATCCTCCCGTGTGGTTTCTGCACTAACATTAAATTCTGCCTCTTGCTGCACATTTAACCTCTCACAAGGGCCACGTTTCAAGCACTTATATCTCCTGATTCAGGGGATTGTAAATTACCTATGCCTCAAGATTCTGATCCTGTGAGACACAGGATGTGCTGGATGGGCTCCAAAGCAGCACAGAAATGAATATATAGATAAAAAATTATGTAAAGAGAACAAGGGAACAGATTCCAGCAGCTTTATTTATGTGCTTGCAGCTCCCCAGAATTCCACACGTTTGTTGGCCTGTGGATCAGACCCTAAAACCAAAATAATCCACATTTGACTGAGGCCTTTATTGAGGAATAATTTGTTCTTTGCAAATCTGCCAGCTCTGACACGAAGGATGAAATCAGACTGAGCCCAGACACAGCCAGAGCAGCACCAAAAATCAAAAAAACCAACGGTTTTTCCATAATTATTCCTTCCCATGCTCCTGTTAGGATAAGGTGGGTGCCTGTTGGGCCTCGGTGATTTTGGCCTGGGAGAATTTCATCCTCAAATGTTCATTTTTATCGTTTTAAAAACTTAAGAGTTTTGTGTTGTTTGGAGAGGAGCTGGAAGGTTTATTAAGCATAGATACTCTGTAGGAATTCCAGTGGGAATTCCAGCAGAACTGGCTGATTTTAATCAAGTTTTAATAGCACAGAGTTGAAGGCAGCTCCAGTTCATTTACTGAGGTCTGGGAGTTTCGAGAAGTTGCTTTTAATTTGGAGCTTGAATTGTATTTTCTGCTCCATAAAAAAAGTAAGATTTTGTCTTGCAGATTTCTACAACAAATCGACGGCTCACCAAAGTGGAAAAATATATTCAGAACTAAATATTCCCGAGGAATGAGGGGTTTGAAAGCTCCATTGCCTTAAAAAGACAGGAATAATGAACTGGCATTTAAAGGAAGCTGAATTTAAATCAGTCACACAAAGATGGGGAGTGGAACCAGAACCAAGGGCAGGCACGAGTGCTGGAAAACCCAGAAATTAAGATATATATAAGTTGCAAGGTCTTATTGTTAAGCTGAAAATTCTCAGCAAAATTCACTGAAAAGGGCTCTGTGGCACAGGATAAGATACATGGGAAAATGCCAAATCAGAATTGCTGAGTGACCTCAGCTGGATCCTTTTTTACCCCAAACTGTCTCATCCTTAAAAGAGCCTTGATCCCAAACAACAACTCCTCAAAGAACTGCTTCAGATCTGCTTTCTGCTGAAAATACTCCAATTTAGTCTCCATGAAAATGCAAACTCTGAACTTCCACCCCATGGTCAGCCTTAAATATAAAACAAACTAGGAGAGAAATGACAAGACTTGAAAGGAAATGAAAAAGAGGAGAGAAAAGGGAAAATAAAAGTTAGTGGTGGCATTAAAAGCATCTCGTTGCAACCCTGAGAATTTTGGAGGAAACATAAACCAGATATCCCCAAAATGACATGAAATAAAAAAAATAAAAATAGAAATAAATAAAAATGAAATAAAATAAAAATTAAAAAGCTGCAAAAAAATGTGAGAAGGAGAGAGATCATTTTTTAAAATGCTGATTGTACCTGGATGAGGAAAAAGCAGGGGCAAACCCACAGGGAGGGACCCGATGGAGATTTCTGAAGAGCATCAGGCAGAAGGTTGAGAGCAAAAACCTTTTCCAGGAGAACCTGCAGGGTCTGGGATGCCAAGTTTTAAAACAAGGCTGCAAAGGAGAGGAAGTGAGGGCAGAAAGGCTGGATCAGGAGCAGACCCCACTGGCCCAGCCCTGAGGAACTCCCTGACCATTCTGCTTCCAGCCAGGAGAAAAAGGAACCAAAGAGGGAGCAGGAAGGACTTCCAGAGAACACCTGGGATTAGGGATTGCCTGCATGGAATTGTGCTGGCATTGATACACCTGAACTCAGGGCTTCTCACGGGATTATTACAGCACATGCCCCTGACTGTGCAATAAAGGTAAAAACAGAGGTGGAAAATGCTGGGAAAACGACTCCCAGAGGCTTCAAGAGAACTGCCCACTGCTCGGTCTGATGTCTGGAATCACACAAATCAGTAAAAATTAGGTATGAATGTATCAAAGGGGTCATTGCTACTCTTGCTGAGTGTAGGAGTAGGAAAGCAGGCCCTTGGTTCCTCAAACTCAGCCTGAGGAAGGGCTGGAATGGCTCCCGTGAGCATTTCAGAGGGGCTTTGACACGGTCTCCTCATAAAGGCTCTCAGGGAAACTCAGGAGGGTTAAAGACACAAAGCACCCAAGAATCCTGGCATGAGCAGGGGGGTTCCTGCTGTCCAACATGCTCTGGAAAAGAAGGGGGAGGTGAGGGTGAGGGAAAGAGGATCAAACTGGATGATGATGTAAAACCTGCTGGAGGTAAAAGCTGAAGAGGAGCTGCTGGACACTGTAGAACCCACAAACCAAAGGGGATTTGGTGCTGAGGGATGGAAAATGTTCCAGGAGAGGAGGGCTGAGCTTGCCCACAGAGACAAGGGTGTTTGGGCTGGGCAGGAGCCACCACACAACAGCCCCTCCATCACCAGCTCCTTGGTCAGAAACACAAAGGGTTTGGGAAAAGACACGTGAACCAAGGAGGAAATCCTGCTTGGATTCCACACCCACCAATCCAACCCCACACAGAGCCTCTGTGCCAGGAGGCTGAAGGAAAGCACAAGGAGCATGGAAAAGGGCAGGGGAGGAGGATTAGGGGCATCTGGCTCCAGAGGGAGGGATCTGCTCCAGGACTTCTGGAGGCTCCAATGGAGCTACAGCCTCCTTCTGATGGGCTTGGAAAAGACAAAACCAAACCCTTTAAACATTCAGCTGGCATTTGCTTTTGTTGCCTATTCCCTGACAAAGCTGCATTTGGAAACATTTCTGCACAGGACAGAGCTTTATTAAATCACCAACCTCATTCCCACCTTAAATATTTAATCCCATGTTTATTCCCTGCCCTGCACTCCTGGAACCAGGCTACACAAACAGGAGACACGGATCAAAGTTGGGCACCTACATCAGGATAAAGATTTTTCTTGGATCCTCTCCAAGGGAAGAGTAAGAACATGAAATATTTCTGGGGTTTGCACATTTCTAGTCAGATCAGAAACACGACTTGCTGGAGATGTCCTTTGGCAGGGCTACAAAATTATCCAGAACTATCCAAAATCTCTGTCTTATTCTGCCTATAAAATATCACCACAATTTTCATTATCAGCTTCATGGAATGGTTTAGGTGTGAAGGGACCTTAAATCCCATCCAGTGCCACCCCATCGCATGGGCAGGGACACCTTCCACTGACCCAGGCTGCTCCAATCCCCAAAGTCCAACCTGGCCTTGGACACTGCCAGGGATCCAGGGGCAGCCACAGCTATATTCCAATGTATATCTTACATATAAAATCCAATTTTTAAAAAGCAGCTGTGGGGGCTGGGGGTGATGAACATGCTCCAAGTGGGACAATGTCTAAAATGAAAAACTCCATGACCTAAAGGAGAAGCTCCATTTGTACAAATCCACCCATGGCTGTCAGCAGCTGAACTGGTTCTTCCCAAACTCATTTGAATTCAGCCAAAGGTGCAAATCTCATTAAAAATACCAAGGATATGGACTTGAGGCCATGTCACTACTTTCTGCCAGTGCAGCATCCAATGACCTAATCTGGGAATCAATCAAAAATCACTCCAAGGTCTCAAATTTCTCACTGGTGTCAGGAGTCTGGGTTTGGATTGACCCCAGACTCAGTGTAACAGGTGTAACAGGTGTAACCTGAAATCCCAAATACCTACAACCCTTAACCCAAAATATGCCCTGAGAGGTTCTCCCACAGGAATCCCTCAGTGGTTGGGTGGTCCCTGAGCCCCACAAGGCCTTTCCAACCCAAGCCCCTCTGGGATTCCGTGATTACTATGCAAATATCACACACTGGCATATCTGCAAAACCTCTGTAATCCACGTGTCAGCCCTTCCTCGGGTCTCCTCAAAAAGCTGCATCCTTCTCTATCAATTTCCCAGAAATGCAAATTATCACAGCGAGCTCTGTGGTGTAATTAAGCCATAAGGTTGATTACATACTCAGCCTCCCAATAGATTTCTTATCCCTCATTAGTAGCATACAAACATCCCAGGTATTCATTCCCAGCCTTGAAACTTGTCCAGGTTGCTCTGATTTCCAGGCAAAACCCAGGCCCAGCTCATTGAATCCCAGGATCCCAGAAAAGTTTGGACTGGAAGGGATTTTAAACCCATCTTATCCCACCCCCTGCCATGGGAACACCTTCCACTGTCCCAGGCTGCTCCAAGCCCCAAAGTCCAGCCTGGCCTTGGACACTGCCAGGGATCCAGGGGCAGCCACAGCCAATCTGGGCACCCTGTGCCAGGGCCTGCCCACCCTGCCAGGGAACAATTCCTGCCCAATATCCCATCCAGCCCTGCCCTCTGGCACTGGGAAGCCATTCCCTGTGGCCTGTCCCTCCATCCCTTGTCCCCAGTCCCTCTCCAGCTCTCCTGTTGGCCCCCATGGCAGGGGATGAAACTAAATGAATTTTAAGGTACCTAAGATGCCTTAAGTTTGAGCTTCAGATTCTGTGCTGCCTAGGGGTGCAGTTCTGAGCCTCAGCTCTCTTCACAGAGCAGGGAGACAAAACAAATCCTTTTCCTGCTGAAGACCAAGGACAACTTTCAGCCCAACAGCACAAACAACAGTGGGCTGAAGGGAGGAACAAGAAGGATGGGACCTCACAACCTGAAGCTGTAATTGGACAATTAAACCCCAAAATGCAAATGGAACAAAACTTACAAAAATGTGAGACCTCGTGACTAGGTGTCCATTTTGTGACCATTTTAAGTCCACCTTGGGTGTAGCCCTGGTCAGGCTCTTGTCCTTCCCAAGGTGGATCCTAAAGGCCTTTTAATAAATATCTACTTCATTCTCTAGCTCTGTCCAGTGTCTGTTCCAGGTCAGCCTTCCCAGCCTTCCAACCCAAACCATTCTATGATTCCATGGCAGGTAAATCCCCAGGATAACTTTGGAAAAGGCAGTCATTTCATAGATACAACCCTATGTTCCAACACCTCCTGATGCCTCCTGGAGTCAGCAGAGGTGGAGGATGCTCAGCCTCAACCCTGATGATCTCAATCCTTCCTGGATTAAGAAGATCTCCAGCCTAACCAGCATCCTGACACCATTCTTCCTGCTAGAAGTGCTCCTACAAGTGAAAATAACCACAGCTCCCAGCCAGAACACAAGGATTTTAATCTATTGGCATGTCAGTGGTTAATATCTTAAATATCATTTGTTAGGCACATCCAGGGGATTGATTTTCCGATTAAAAATGTTGCTGTTCAGCTTTTTTCTAAAGGAAGAAGTTACAGGTGTCAAGAGTGAACCCTAAATTCCATGAGACCCCACAGCTTGATTTTGAATTCTATGGGATTTCAAGCAGAGGAACCCAAGATCACAGGAGATTTAAGCCGGTCCCAAAATTAGGCAATTGTTTAATGGGTTGGAGCTAGGGACAACTTCAATTCAGCAAAATTCTCTTTCCTTCTGGGTGGAAGGCCCTATCCTGGTTTTATCTGCAGCGGGGGATTTAATTATGAGGTTTCCTGGGGTCTGGTACAAGATATGCACCGGTTTTCATCACCAGACACTTCCAACCCCATCACAACCTCACCCCAAGCTAAGAAATACTGAGTTCAAGTACCTTGAAATTTGATCTGTGAAGTATTAAAGGTAATTCACGTCATCTTTGGGATCTATAAATCCAATTCTTTTCTTGCTGAGTGCATTTTACCTGAGGAGTGAGATCAGGGGAACAACAGAGGCCGTGACCGTGTGGCACATCTGGGAAAAACAGAACACCAGCATGAATTTTCCATCCAATCCCAGTCCCTGCCTGGACAGGGATTCCACCAGAACCAGGCTGCTCTGACCTGGCTTTGAAGCAGAAATTTATATTTTATTTATATATCCATCTAGTTGTACATTTATATATGTACATGAAGAAAATATGAATACATTTCCATGAAATCCTGGTGTTTTGAGCAGCTCCCCGTGGCAGCTCAGCTCAGGGCTCATCTCCTCCTCCAGGAACTGTGCTCTTCCTGGTAAGGCAGACCCACCAATTCCAATAATCACCTTAATTCCACATTTCCCTGATTTTATTAACTTAACTGGGACCCATAATCCAATTGCAGCACAGACTCCTTTAAATCAGAGCAAGGGCTCTTCCTCTGTCCTGAAATATCCATGACAAATCCAGGCTGGATCCCTCAGGCAGCCCTCCCACCCCTCAGGGGGCTGAAGGCTCAAATCTCAATGCAGACTATCGACAGACAGCATTTCTTATAAAATAATAACAAAAAAATTATTAAAAATCAACAACATAGGACTCCTCGTTTTAAAGGTGAAATTTATGCTCAGCAGCCAATTAAATCAGGAAATAGAAATTAATTAATTTTTTATGCTTTCCCCTGTTCTACAGGTGAAGGTGTGACCAAAATGATGAATGAATTTTTACACCTTGCTAAATATACTCTATTTTTAGGCTCAACCTTTCCTCTGCTCCTGTTGTCTATATTTCCATTCTGTTTAAAAGGTTTTTTAATAAATTTCTACAGATGATGCCAAAATCTTTCTCTCACTCTTTCCTGGTGATCTGATTGTAATGCCAAGCCTCTCACTGGTCCCAGCCTCCAAGAAAGGTCACACTGGGCTGTAAATCCGGTCAGAGTGACTCCAAAATTCCCTCACACAAAATTCTCAGGACTCACATTTTCCTGCCTCCAAACAATAAAAGATTTTGTCCATCCCTGTCCCATTCCCAGGACTTGTGCAGATCATAAAGAGATTTTTGAGCACCTTCTGGGTATCAATTCCCAGGCCTTCTGTAATCACAAAAAAATCTGTTTTCTCCCCACACCTCATCCAGGGAATGCCCATCCCACATCAAAAGGAGCCCAAACTGACCTGTGCTCACCCTGTCTGTGCTGCCATCAAACAGCTCCATTTTCCTCTCCTTTTGCCTTTAGGACACCCCTACCAAGGTGACATTTCCTAATCCGAGCCTGTTTTCCAGGCCAGCAGTTCCATCTCTCCAGGCTCTGCTGGAGTTATCCCAGATTAGATGACAAATCCATGGATTGTCCTTCCCGTGTCTTTGGAGTCCTCACCTCCCCAGGTGTTTCAAGCTCCAAACCTCTGTGCAAAGGCTGGGCACTGACCCTCACTGAGGCTCTCAAACACATCAAATCCATGAGGGATGGAAGGGAATCCCATATCTGCCCCATAAGCAGCAAAAAACGGGGAATATTTAGGGCACGGGAATTGTTGGAGCAGAGTTTTCCCACCTTGAGAAAAAAACCCCAAGGGCTTGGTATCAGTCACAGCTCAATTCTGCCACTTATTTAATTCTGTATTCCCAAAGCTAGACAGGGCTTGGAGCCACCTGGGAAAGGGAAAGGTGACCCTGCCCGTGGCAGGGGGTGAGATGGGATGGGATTTAAGGTCCCTCCAACCCAAACCACTCTGGGATTTTAACCTGACTTCCTAAAACCCTGCACTGAAAACAACAAATTTCTGAAGGTTCGGGATTAGTCGGAATCTTTCTTGCAAAACCTCCCAAATCCATTAAAGTCCTGGAAAGATTAAATGTAAATATGATTAGCACTGATTCCAAACAGTTGGTTTGTTGTCCCTGTTCTTTATTTCCAGTTTTCAGTCCGTGAAGCAGCTCCCTGTGCAAACACAACTGAATTTACATGGAATTTCCGTGTTACTCCCATTGCTCCCCCCTCTCTGGCACTGGTTTGTTACTGGGATTTACACTCACTACAGGCAATCATTTTTTCAGCTGCAAGGTCTAAAGGCAAGGATTTCATGTCATAAATTGATGTCATGTCATAAATTCTAAATAATTCAACTCCTGCTGGAGATAAAAGGAACTACAGAATTATGCACATTGCTCCTCTGCATCTTAAACTCATCAAAAACCGGGATATAAAATGCCAGGATCACACCTAATGCTCCAGCTCTCAGGGCATCTTTGCCTTGGAAAATGTTGGATTTGCCTTGGATTTGGGGATTGAAAGGACCTCAGAGCTCATCTCATTCCACCTCCTGCCACAGGCAGAGACATTTGCACTATCCCAGGCTGCTCCAAGTCCTGTCCAACCTGGCTTGGAACATTTTCAGGGATCCAGGGGCAGCCACAGCTGGGAAACCCATCCCAGGACCTCACCATTCCCACAGGGAAGAACACCAGAGGATACTTAGGTCCTCTCTGGGTCATTAATTTCCACCCAATTAAGCAGTATTTGAGGACCTGTCTCAAATTAACTGAAAATAAAATGTTCCACTCCTGAATCCCAGAGACAAAAGAGGGAGAAGGGGACGGGGAGAAAATCACACAGGAGAATACAGGAATTATTTTCTATCCATACAATATGGGATGTATGGATATATGGGATGTGGTACATTTTTGGCAGTAGAGAGGGCTGAAGAAGATTTATTTTATGTCATGAAAGGGGAAAAAAAAAAAAGTAGAATTTTGAAATTTGCCCTGAAAATGTTTTGTCACAGTTACAAACTCTACAATTCTGCCTTAATTTTCACCTTGCATTAGTTCTGTGTCAGAACTCCTTTTACGCACAGAACCAGATTTCCACATAAAATATCTGCTGTGAAAAGCAAAACAGCTTGAGGCCAAACGGAACAATCTGACCCTTTCTGAGTGATTTACTGGTATTTTGTAATCAAATCTAAATGCAATTAAAATCAACATGTTCCTGTACAGAACTCTTGGCATGACAGAGAATTAAACAACCCCAAGCACCTTCTAAGGAGCATTAAATGTCACTCCAAGAGTTGATAAAGAAACACCAAAGTAGATGCTATTCAATTATTAAATATAATTTGGGTTATTTTTCAAGAGTGATGACTCCAGAGTCACCAGGGAGCTGCAAGGAACTGTAACTGGAGTTTTGACATCTGAAATGATTTTTATATAATTCATGGGACCCAGCAAGGCTTTACTTCTGAGTTTTTTTCTATTGTTTAGATGAAGATGAATCATTTGTGGGGGGGAAAAATGAACATCTGCTGACAAGCTGCCAGCAGAGAGGGGGGATGTTGACAAGCATCTGTTCCCAGCAGCTTGGGAAGGGCCTGGGAAAAATTCCCAGCAAGAAATAATCCACAATTCCCAGATGGGGCAGAAATTTGTCCCTCCTGCAGTGGTGGGATGGGGGATGCTCTGCAAGGGAGCTGCCCTGCTCCTCACCTGTGTTTAACCTGGAAGGGTTCCACTAAAATGTCTCCAAGGCTTTGCACTCCTTTGATCTCAGATTATTACACCCTTTTTGGGGGGGGAAGAATCCTTTCTTAATTCAAGGTCCTGTGTTTTCTTTGATTACAGGGTGCAATCTTGTTCCTTGGAAAAGGAAAACCTTTAGNAGGGAAAACCATTCCCTGTGGGAATGACCTGAGCACGGACACTGGAGTTATCAAAATTATCTTAACCAAATTGCACCTCTGGGCAGAGCTCCTGCTTCCCAGCATAAATCCCAGCCTCCCTTGCTTCACCCCTGTTCTCCAGCTCCTCCAGGAACACCCATGTGCTGACACACAGGAAATTCCCAGTTGGAATTTATCAGGGTTAAAGGGCAGCCTGGTGATCATAAAAGCAGGTAGAGCTTGGTCAGTGATTCCCAGGGGGCTTTTGAAGTTGTTGCAGGTCATTCCCTAAATCCCACTGTCTATCCCAAAACATCCCTGCTCCATCAACAACCCACAGTGGATCCAAGAGCAATCCAGCATCACCAGGAAGGGGAGAGAAAATGAGGATTATCACTGTGGAATGTCCTGTTTACACCTCAATTATGGACTGACTGATTAATGCAAACTGAGCAGGGACGGTAAATTGGTTGGCTGGCAGTTGGGTGAAAAGAATAATTTCTAAACTCCCCATTTTAAACAAACTACAGAAAAAAAAATGTTACAAATCAACTTTTCCTCCCCTGGAAATTTTCTTGGAACAACCTGTGAAGCAGCCAGGTTGAATTCAACAAAATCTACATGTGGAGTTAAAATATTGCACTATCAAGGAAACATAGTAGAATTTACACAGGGCAAAGTGTTTGCTTGTAAAGAGGAAATACTAAAGAAAGAAATGCCTAAAATAATTTCTACTATGCAGTAAATCTCCAAAACAGATTCTGCAGCCCAGCTAAATGTAACTTTAAGAAGGCAAAAAAATTAAAAAGCTCAAGCCCAGCTGCAAATGGAGAGTTCTGCTATTTTGGGGTGTAATATATAGCAGAAAATGCTGTAAAAACCCACATTGAGAGGGGGTGGAAATGGATGCAGGCAGGCACTCGGACACTGTGCTTTTTGCTCCACTATGTTAAATTTGGGGAAAGGCGGGCCTGGGGCTTTGCCAATTGAATTTCAGGAGAAATTCTGGTTTGGACTTTGGGCAACTCAGATAATGCTCGTCCTCTCTCATCTCTCTGTTCTCCTCAGTGCTTTAATAAAACAAAGCAATATTCTAAATTACCAGGAAATCAGATGGAAAAAGGGAAAATAGAGGGAGAAGGTTGAGGGAATTAGGTGTAGGTAATAAGCACTAATCACAGACACTGAGCTAATGAACAGTGTTCTCAAACTGCAGCGTGAATTAAACAGATTCATTTCCAGACTGGGTTGATTTCCAGACTGGGTTGATTTCCAGACTGGATTAATTTCCAAACGAGGTTCATTTCCAGACTGGATTCATTTCCAGACTGGGTTCATTTTCAGACTGAGTTCATTTGCCAGCCTTCATGGCCCTGTGCTGCAGGAGGAGCTGCTCCTGGAGCTCTCCTCCCTGAGCACATCCCAGATAATCCCACATGGAGAGGGAGACAGGGCTGGATATTCCTCAGGCTCTGGAGCTCCTGATGTTCCTACACTGCTGGAATCACTCGGGAACAACTCTGAATCATTATCTGTGCCCTGCAGGATCTCTCCTCGGAGCTGATATGGAATCATGGTGCTGCTCCTTTAGTTCCTTGGGGTCTCTCCAGGTGCTCACCACCGGCTCAGAGCAGGCCAGGACTCACTGACACTCCGTGGCCTTGCTGCAGAGAGCTCCTTCGATCCTTCCCTCATCCACACATCCCAAAAATTCTCTTCCGTGGCTTCTGGGCTGCACCACTGGACATTTGCTTTGGCAAAATCCTGCTCCTGGCAGGGGGAGCAGGGATGGGGCTCTCCAAAACTTGGGAAAAATCAGGAACGGGAGCAAGGAGAGTGAGGACTGTGGTTTTTAATCCAGATGCTGCTTGGCAAATGAACACTGGAGCAAGGCAATTCCTGCCATTTTCACCTCTTTCCACTAATTCCTTGCCTTTATTCCAAATGCACAGCCTGGCCTTGGACATTGCCAGGGATCCAGGGGCAGCCACAACTGCTCTGGGGACCCTGTTCCAGGGCCTGCCCACCCTGCCAGGGAACAATTCCTGCCCAATATCCCATCCAGCCCTGCCCTCTGGCACTGGGAATTCCCTATGTTGTGGCACTCCAGGCCTTTATCCAAAGCTTCTCTCCATTTATATATGTTTACATATCTGTACAACTATAGCATTAAAATACTGTTATCTACCCATTTACATTTTTACTTTAGAGACATATAAATTGATCTTTGTCTCCTTACACCATCTTTGGGGTGAATCTCCCTCTCTCAGTAACTCATTTCTAATTCCAGCTCCTTTCCCCTCACCATGAGAAGGCTGAAATTCCGGATGAGCAAGCTCTCCCTGGGAACACCCCCCCAGCCCCAGGGCTCATCCCAAACCTCTCCAACATTTCCCAGCTCGCAGTGATGAGGGGTGACAGCCCATTAAGGGGAAAGCCTGAGCATCCTTCCCTGGGTGCCACAGCAATCCCAGAGCCCAGCGTGATCCGGCGGCTGGAAAACAAGAATTGTCAGAGAGGGGATGGGGAGAATGTGATGGGAAAACTCAGCCAGGCCCAGGATGCAGCAGCAGCTCCGTGTGGGGATTAAACAAAAGCAATTGGAAAAGATGATTTGCTTGGCCTTTTTCATTTATTTGCTGCAGGTTTCTCGGGATTGGCTGGGAAAAGCTGTCCCACACTGGCATGAACATTCCTACAGCACTGAGCATTTCCCCAGGATCTGCTCTTCCTCTTTTCTCACTCTGAACTGAACACCTCATCCCACCCCAGCCATGGGCAGGGACACCTCCCACTGTCCCAGGCTGCTCCAAGCCCCAAAGTCCAGCCTGGCCTTGGACACTGCCAGGGATCCAGGGGCAGCCACAGCTGCTCTGGGCACCCTGTGCCAGGGCCTGCCCTCCCTCCCAGGGAACAATTCCTTCCCAATATCCCATCCAGCCCTGGCATTTTAAAGAACATCTCTATGGACCAAAGCCTGTCTCCTCCAAGACTCCCAGAAGTTTCCCTGTTCCCAGCAGTTATTAAAACCCAAATTTAAAATACAAGGGGAAGCACAGGATCCATTCCTATGTACTCCACTTCCTGTTTCCAACTTGTGTGTGTTAAATATTTCACACTCCAAAAATTCAAGCCAGGCTGCTGTTCCAAAAACAGGGAAAAAAAAGCAAAAGTATCATCAGTCCAGGATATAAAACCTGTATCCTGTTGTCATGGCAACTAAACTTTTTAACAACATTAAGGATCTGATGGCTCATCAAGAGCTGCCTCTCGTAGTTATAGCAACAAAAATGTTCCCAGTAATTGCTTTTAAATCTTTCCCTGTCTCCTCTGCATTTTTATAAACACCCCAATATAATAATGAGCTCTTACTAAAAGGAAGGAGCATTTTGCCTTTTGGCAAAGCCAAAAACACTGGCAATGATTTAATGAAGCAATTACTTGTGGGACTCATCTGTGGGCTGATCCAGGATCCCAGGAAAGGGGTGCTGGTGTCACCAACTCCAAAGCACTGCTGGAGAGCTCCTAAGGAAATAACCATGTTGGGAAAACTTTGCAGCCAGAGCCACATTTTGAATGGAGAACTGTCAGTTAGAGTCAGGATTTTACTGTAATCATAAAGATCATAACAGTGCCCCAAAGTCCTGTGTGGTCTGGTTTGCAAAGTGCTGGGAATAACCTTCCCTCCCTTGGCAGCATCATCCTGTCAAATTCCAAGCACTGTTCAATCCAGGATGATGGAATGACCAGGAATACAAACCAGCTGTGCCCGATGCAGGCGGGTCAGGGAAGGCAATGGCAGGGATTTATTGCTGCTGGTGACTCTTCCAGGATATTGCAACTTCACTTCTCCCTTCCCAAAAATCCCCCTGGCTCTGTATTAAAATTCCACTCTTAATTCAGGAGGTTCCCAGGTGTGTGGTGCCCAGGGTTCATTTAGAGATGGCTCTGGGATAAGGAAGGTTTTACACAGTTGCTCTTCCTTTTTTCCTCCACAAATTCCAATCATTTTCCCATCTTTATTTGGACTAAGCATCAGCAGGTTCCCCAAAACTGCCACTGTGCCTGTCTGTATGCGAGGACCAAAAAAAAGCCATTTAACTTCATGAACTGATGGGTATTTTGAAATATTTAAAATTAGCACAACTGCCTGGAGCTGTTTGAAATGTAAATTCTATTTTTGGTCTCTTTTCTGAAGGAATCAGGGCCTGCCTGCATCCCTCTCAAAGAGCCAGGGATCCCAAACAGCCCCTTTCATTGGGAATAATGGGGGTGTAATGAAACAATGCTCAAAAGTAATGAACCAGCCCAGCCTTCTGCCAATAGGTGAAGAGGAGATCTGATGATTTTAGTGTGCCAGAAAAAAGTTAAGATGTTGGTAGGGCCTGTGGAAATGCCAAAAAGGAGAGAGGCTTTAGTCTGGACATATGAGTTCCTAGAAATACATTTTTCAAGTATGGAAAATCAAGGGAAGATGAGGCAGTGCAGCTTCAGGCTTGTTAAAATATAGTAATTTTTCATAGAATCATGGGGTGGTTTGGGTTGGAAAGGACCTGAAATTGTTCCCATCCCCTGCCAAGGGCAGGGACACCTTCCACTGTCCCAGGCTGCTCCAAGCCCCAAAGTCCAGCCTGGCCTTGGGCACTGCCAGGGATCCAGGGGCAGCCACAGCTGCTCTGGGCACCCTGTGCCAGGGCCTGCCCACTCTTACAGGCCAGAATTCCTTCCCAATATCCCATCTAACCCTAAATCTCTGTCAGTCTGAAGCCATTCCCCCTGTCCTGGCACTCCAGACTTTGTCAATGGTCTCTCTCCATCTTTCTTCAGGTGCTGGGAGGCCACAGCCCTGGAGATTTCCCAGGATAGGAAAAGCCCGTGGTGGGAGGAGGAGAGCAAGGCAGATGTGCACAAAGCAATCCTTGTCCTGCACTGTTGGTGACTCCCTGGTGAGTCAGTCCATGGCTGCAGTGACAGGACAGCCCTACAATCTGTCCCCATTCTGCTGCCTGTCCCCTCTGGGGTGAGTCCAACGCTCCTCCAGCAAGGCTGAAGAGCACCAACACCAACATTCCAAGGCCTTCCCATGTTCCTGGAGTCCAAGGCCTCTTTAATATCCATCATTAAGGATGGTGACACCCATCTGTATGCTCAGCAAGCTGCTGCTCTCCAAGGGCACGGGCTGGGATGTGGATATAAAGCAGGGAAGAGCAGAGATTCTGGAAGTGCTGGTACCTCCGTGGTGTTCAGGGAAATGAGCAACTGCACAAACATTTCCCCAGAAACGGGGGGAAACTCAAAATCCCTCTGGTAAATGACAAACCCCGAGGAGTTTTGGAGAAACTTTTTAAGGAAGGTGGACACATTGCCCACTGTGCTCACCTAGTTCTCCCAGAGAATGAGGGAGAGGACAAGAGGAGCAGCCTCAGTCGTGCCAGGGCAAGTTCAGGTTGGATATTAAGGGAATTTCTCCTGGAAAGGGCTGTCCTGCCCAGGGCAATGGTGGAGGTCCCATCCCTGCAGGGGTTTAAAAACTGTGTGGATGTGCCAGCTTGGGACATGGTCAGTGGTGGTCTTGGCAGTGCTGGGGAATGGTTGGACTCAATGATCTCAAGTTCTTTTCAGCCTGACTCTTTGATTCCCTGTATTTTTGGGATTGAAAAATAAAAAAGGAGTCAAAAGGAGCACTCGGGTCCAAGAGGTCACATCCTGCATCAAGACATCATTCCCGGTGTCCTGTCCCTCCATCCCTTGTCCCAAGTTTCTCTCCAGCTCTCCTGGAGCCCCTTTAGGCACTGGAGGGGCTCTGAGGTCCCTCTGAGGTCACTCTGGAGCCTTCTCTTCTCCAGATGCACAATTCCAGCTCTCCCCTGTGTGGGGATCATTTAACAAAACCCTTTCTATTGCTTTTACCATGAGCCAAAAAGTAAATTTTGCATTCCAATCTCTATTTCTAAACCCACTTTCCCCAGAGTTTCAGACTCCACAAGAGGGTTTGGCTACAGGGAGCACAAAAGCAAGGGCTGAAGCAGCCTCATTATTCCCCTGAAAATATCACCAAATAAAAGAAAGTCTCTTTGGGGGGAATTCTGCAGCAGAGGAGCTGTATGTTCCTGCAGAGAACATCTGCCCGAGTCACAGGGTCCCATCCATGCCACTGGCTTCACTTCAGGCATGGAAAAGGATTTTTCCTGAATTTATTACAATTCCAAATTTTCTTCTGGGGGCCCACCTACGGAGTTTTATGTGCACATCACAAGTCAGCTCTTTAACCACCACACTGCACTGAGTACCCAACCATTCTTTTGGTAATGAACTGGAGTTGTGTGAGGTGCTTAATTAATTAATTTTGAGTATAATTTTGGGGCACATGCGAATTAAAAAGGCCCAGGGACCTCCAGGTATATTGATTCCAGACCAGCATATGTTTAGAGGAATACAAAGTCTGTTCTGGTGGTTCCAAATCATCCAGGGCAACAAAAAGCACCCATACCACCCCAACCCCTTTGATGCTGCCTGTGTCTGTGTCCTGCACAAGTCCCTTTGTTTATCTGCTTTTCATTACTCTGCTAAAACACCATTATTGGCACATCTCAGGATTGCTGCAGGCACCATCAGAGTGGGAGCAAAGCACTCGATGAAACAGAAAAGCATCATGTAAATGAAAAACCCTTCATGCACTGCTAGAACTTGTTAGGACAAAGCAACTTGGGAGGGAAAAAAAACCCCACTAGATTAGATTTGTCTCATGGTACAAATCATTTAAGGCTCTAATTTAAAGCAAATATTGTCAAAGCATTTCTAAAGCTGTTTAAAAACACAAGAAACACTGCAAGGCAGCGTGTTCCCACTATTCCAGGCTGAATTTTAGGATGGGGAGTCTCAGCCAGCTCCATTTGCTGTTTTTACTATTGAAATTTGGGGTGTTGTGGGAATTTGGTCAACATCACACTCACAGAACCACAGAATCCCAGGTTTGGGTTGGAAGGGACCTTAAAGCCCATCCAGTGCCACCCCTGCCATGGGCAGGGACACCTTCCACTGTCCCAGGCTGCTCCAAGCCCCAAAGTCCAGCCTGGCCTTGGACACTGCCAGGGATCCAGGGGCAGCCACAGCTGCTCTGGGCACCCTGTGCCACGGCCTGCCCACCCTTCACTCCACTGATCTCCTTCAGGAACCACCACCCTGGCACTTATGGGAAACCCACAAATCCCCTAATGTTGGTGTTGGTCCCTCCAACAGGGACAGGCACTGCATCCCAAAACCATGGAACAACCAGGGATAATGCCGCATCCAGATGAGATGCATTAATAATCACTACAACAACAGCAGCACCAACATATTTTCATGCTGAAACTCCTCCTTGAGTTTGCTTCCTGGGAGAAGCAATCCTTATTTACTGCTGTTTGTGGATAAAGAGCATCTGGAGGAGAAATAACCCATTCCTATCCTCATGAGGAAACAACCCCAGAAGAGCCATGCTCCTGAGCATTCCCAGCAGGCTGCAGCTTCCCACGGGAGCCCTGCTCCTGAATTGCTCACCAATCCCTGGCAGCTGTGGCCAGAGCTGCTATTTAATGGATTCCCACCATCCCATTTCTCTCCCGGCCCCCTCAGCCCGGTGGCATTCAGAATGCAAACGATGTCCCAACACAAAGGATATCACAGGAGGGGTGAGGTTTGTTTGAGTCACCTCACTTGAGAGATCAGCTCATCCCTCTTCCCATGACACACAGCTCCTGCTGCTCAGCTGCCTTCCCTGAGGGAGTTCACACTGGGAAAGGAAAAAGGCTGGATTGATCCGAGTGTGGTGCTGTGTTCAACCAAGGAGCCGGGCAGGTGATCAGAGCTCACCCACAGCCACCAGGGAATCCAAGGATCATGGAACTGCTGAGGCTGGAAAAGCCCTCCAAGGTCATCAACAACTTCCCCCACACTGGCAAGGCCACCAGTGTGCCCAAGTGCCACGTCCACACATCTTCTGAACACCTCCAGGGATGGGGACTCTGTGCTGCCCTGCACAACCTGTGCCCGACGCCCACCTTGTCCCCAGCCCAGAGCACTGAGTGCCACCTCCAGCCCTTCCTTGGACACCTCCAGCCATGGGCACTGCAAACCTCCCTGGGCAGCCCCTGCCAAGGCCTGAGCACCCTTTCCATGCACAAATTCGTGCTGCTGTCCAAACTGAGCCTCCCCTGGCACAGCTCGAGGCCCTTTCCCCTTGGCCTGTCCCTGTGCCCTGGCAGCAGAGCCCGACCCGCCCTGGCTGTCCCCTCCTGGCAGGGAGTTGTGCAGAGCCACAAGGTCCCCCCTGAGCCTCCTTTTCTCCAGCCTCAGCCCCTTTCCCAGCTCCTTTTGTATCAAAATTATCCCAAACTAGTGGCTTAGGGTTGGTTTTTTTGCCATTCCAAATCTAAGAAAATAAATATTACCACCCCAGCGAGAAAAAAAAAAAAAACACAAAATATTTCCATGTCTAACTGATTCATAAACAGAAGGAGTTTTTTCATTCTTTAACTGCTCAAGCTTTGCTGTGACCCCACCTGGGATTCAGCCCTTGGGTCTCAAATTTCAAGCTCCTGGTACAGTGAAATAACCATAGCACAATCCATGGCCACCTCTGTCCCCATGTCTGGCTCCAAGGGTCTCCATGCAAGCATTCCACAGGCCTTCCCATCTTCCTGTGCTTCCATCTGCCACCTGAATATCCAACCTTGAAATGCAGGGATTCATTAATGGATTGAGAAGTGGGAAGAACTCCAGGCAGCCAGGCCTAGGGAGAAAATCTCTTTGCCAATGAAACTTGTGCCAGACCAAGACATAAAAAATGAGAGGAGGAGGTCTCTGCAAAGCCTGGAGGGAACAGGCTGCGCACCCAGGGGCTAGGGCAAGGGCATTTTGAGCCATCTGTGGCAGCTCTTTGGGTCCCCTGGGGCTCAATCCTCTCCAGGATCAAGGCCACTCCCTTCCTGAAGGAGAGCTCTACGCAGATCTGGAGCAGGGCTTGAACTCCTGGGGAGGGTGAGGGGAAAGGGAAGCTGGAGTGGGAGCTCCTGAGTGCTCCCGTGGCATGGGCAGCACAGCCCAGCCAGGACAGGGACAAATTGGGGTGGGAAACCCCTGCCCCAGCCCTTTCACACTCCACCAGCCCCCAAAAAATCCAGCAGGGCAGCTCATGTGTAGGGACTGAAGTGACACTCTGATATTGCCATTCCCAGCAATATTTGAGAGAACTGATATCAGATTTATCAAAAAATCAGGGCTGGGGGTGGGGAATCTCATTTAGAGCCGGCCAAGAGAAGCAGGATTTCCAGCAGCTCCCATTCCCAATGCCCACAGGGGAGAAGAGATTGCATTGGAGTTATTATTTCCTCTGCTTTTGTCCAAGTTGCAATTAAAATGCACTTTCCAGGACCTTTAAAGCTGTGAACAGGAGCTCAGAGGGTGCCTGTCCATGGATGCTGCATCCCGAGGAAGAGATAACAGGAGAAAGGATCCTACCCCCAGGTTCTTGTGGAGATAACAGGAAAAAAGAGCTCATGGGTTATCCCACTCCTGCCCTAAAAGGACACATCTTCCCACAGCTGAAAGGATTCACAGCCTTCTCTTTCATGTACCCCTTGCCTTCTTCTCTGACAAATCAAAATCCTGACCCAAACTGCAGCCCAGGATGTGAGGCAGGAATTAAGAGCATGGAAAGCAGGGATGGGAGACATAGATAAGGCACTCAAGGAACAGGCTTTGTACTCAAACCCCACAAGGTGCAAACCACCTGTGTTTGCCAAAAACAGTGAGGAAAATAAAAGGGAGAAACTCTGCCACAGTGGGAAAAGATGGACACCCTAAAATGGAACAGCAATTTTACCATAAAGGAGTGTACTTCTAATTTCAGCATTTATCTCATTTTATTTTTATATTCCAATCCACTCCTAGTTGAGTTACTAATGATTAAGTTATAAATATTAGAATTGAATTCAAATATAGCTGTGTTTTCAGAAGAAGAATAAAATATTATTTTGCCAATTTTTACAGTTCATACCTTTAACCTCTCATTTAACTGACAGCTTCAAAGCTGGGCCATTACTTGTAATTAAATCATAAAAGGCTCATGAACATGCAAATATCATCACGTGCATCATACTCCTTTAATCAATTAAACAGGGAATTTCATGTGGTGCTCAACTGAAAAACTACCCCCAGTCCCTAAAAATCTTACCAAATCCCTGGAAAACCCAAAGCAGCAAATGACAGATGAAGTTTGGTGCTAGCACAGGAAATTACAAGTTCCACTGGCACGTCCTGTTTTCCCAATGAATGGCAAGGAACCTCCAGTATTGCACAAGGAATGTTTTTATTGCTGCTGGCTCTAAAAAGAAGGATAACCTTGCAATATCAATTTCCAGGAACAAAGATGTCAAGATAATGACCGAAAATGCACTTAAAAGCTAAAATAGTTCATCCCCTTGGTTTGCAATGCTCCTGGTTAACCAGATTCAGAGGAATTAAATCTGGACAACACTTCCAAGGATGCACAGGGTGGGATTGTTGGGGTGTCTGTGCAGGGCCATGAGTTGGAGTGATGATTCCATGAGTTACTGTGGAGATGGAAGGTCTTCGGGTGGCTGCAGGTGATACAAGAAGTTTGGCCACTCTATTTTTTCCTCTGGCTACAGAAATTCCTCCCCATCTTATTCCCAGAAGCAGGAGTAACGACTGACCGTAAAAACCTGGATTTCTAATTAAATCTAATTATTGAACTCCAAAGGTTCCACCTGCCTGAGCCAGGGGCTGGCTTTGTTTTAGGATTTAACCAAGAGCTGTGGCTCAAATGCCAAACTCCCCCCACTCCCTGTGTGGATGCAGTATCCACTTCCTAGGCTGGCTGGATGCAGCATTCCCTCCTTTTTCCCAAATCCTTTGTTTCAGTGATGATCCCACAGTCTGTTTCATGCTAAGTTCAGCTGGGAATTCAATAAAATAACCACTATTTTAGCCAGGAATTGTTCCCAAGCCTTGAGCAACACCATCTGCCACCCGTCCTCCTCCAGATGTGCAGGAATTTCTCAGCAGCCCTCAGCACCCCCACAAAGGTCTCGCCAGCTGTCCCAGCTTATTTGCATTTTTAGCCCAGATTTGTCTTAATTTCAAGCAGCCAGTTTCATCTGGAGCTGTTGTTAATCCTGCAAACCAGTCCAGGGAATGCTGCCAGATCCTGGCAACCTCACCTGACACCTTTCCATTCCAGAAATTCATTCCTTCATCCCTTCCTTTCCATGCCAGGTGCATGCCCTCTCTCCTTCTCCTAAATATGAACACCCATCAAAGCCAGGTGAGATTTTCACCTGGGGTTGGCTGAACAACCCAGGGGGGCTTTGGATTTCCAGCAGCAGAAAGGAAAATCCTGCAGGAGCTGGGGGAATCATCATATTAATGAAAACATATAATAGATTCAACAATATATTTCTGCTGGGGGTTTATTAGTAAAAGGTCTGACATTGGTGACATGGGGTGATGAGCTCAGTGAGAGGATCCCGTAGTGGTTTGGGATGAGGGGACCTTACAAACCATCCTGTTCCCACCCAAGCTCTCGTGGTCACTCCTGGCTCTGTCAGACATGGACAGCCCAACCTGCTCCACTGGCATAAATAAAAACCTGAGTTTTTATGTCTTCCTTTTCTCTAATGTTGGCTAGCTTGTCCTCACACCTCCAGCTGTGGAAAATCTCCTGGAATTCACATCCCCACTGGGAGTGTCAAAAGCCTGGGTGAGCTGCCAGACTCGGCCTGGAGATGGGGTTTGGGATGTTGGCTCCTGAGGACATGTGAAGTTGTACTGATGTAATTAGAGCAGAGGTATAATTAGGTTTCTCCACTAATTTGGCATTTGACACAGACCACCCCAGAGACTAAGGATGATTTTGAGGCAATTTTCTCTACTGACACAAACTCACCTACTTGCAGCTGAGAGAAAAACGGAGTTTTTAAGATTTATGGCAATTATGTGAGTTAGAAAGATTTACAAATGGAATTTCCTACAATTTACAGATTTGGAAAACTGCTCAGAGGATGCTGCTTCCACATTTTTTGGTTAACAGGTCACCCAAGGGGTAAAGTACCTGTGTGCACAGAATCACCTGTGGTTGCACCATTTCCTTTGTGAGAAATGGATCCCCCAAAATTCCCTGCAGGTTTTAAATGAAGGCAAGAAAAATCTACCTCTGTTTAAAGAATGTTATTTATAAATGGCATCAAAAAATAGACATTTATGAAAGGATGAAGCTGAGGGGTTTCTTGCTGCTTCAGAGGAGTGGCTGTGTTATTCTTGCCTTTGAAATAAAGCAGGAAAACAGGAGGGTTCAAGGATTAATCTTGTGTTCATTCAAAAAAAAAAAAAATTGTGTTAATCTGCTTTTCCCCCCTCCTCTTTTTCCTTTGAGCTTCCCAGCTTTTCCCCACCTGCTGAACCAACTGCAGCCCCAGCTGAACCTGTGGAAGTTGCAGGACAAAACTCTTATGAGCCCATCTATTTGAGGCTGATACACACAAAAAGATGATTTTCAGCCTTTAATGTGTTATTATCTTCCTGGTTTGTTTGCTTTCCCCCTTACCCCAAGGAATAAATCGGTGCTTCCATTTAGGAGGAAGCACAAATCATGTTGTCATTACAACAGTGCTAAATCCTATAAATTTTTATGCTGTGATGAAGCATCCAGGCACTTAGGGAAGGCCCTGGGAATTGAAAACCAGGAGCTGAAAACCATCTCACTCCTCTGTTTTTTTAACAAAGATTTCTTACTTACCCCATCCTCCCTTCTTGGGAATTATCTGGGATCCAACTAGAGAAATTCACTGCCTAAAAAATCCCATTGCAGGATGGTTTTAAGGAGCCAAAACAGTCCCAGGATTTTCTTCTGCTCTTCGAAATTCATCCAGGTGGATGCTCAGATTAAAGAAACGCCCTAGGCACACCATGGAATCACAGAATCCTCTAGGATGGAAAAGCCCTCTGAGGTCAGAGCCCAACCAGCACTGCCAAGGTCTAATTCATGTCCCCAGGTGCCACATCCCACATGGCTTTTGAACAATTCCAGGGATGGGGACTCCATCCCCTCCCTGGGCAGCCCCTTCCAATGTCTGGCCATGTTTTCCATGAAGAAATATTTCCTAATATCTGACTAAACCCCACACAACCCCTTCTGGAAAGCCCACCATGCCTTAAAAGCACCTGTGGGATGATGCCAAAGGAGCCATGTCACCCCAATTTTTCAGCCTTCTGATTGTTTTCATATTTCTCCTGGAGTTTCTCACTAATTGTAAGATAAACAAAGACTGATGTTTTGTAAACAACATTCTTTCTAGAGGGAAAAACAAATTGATAGACTTCTGAGTTGACCACTGGGGTCAGAGAGGTGGCCCTCTCATCCCCCAATCCTTGATCAAATTCCAAACCCTATTTAAACCCCAATTCATAATAAACTCTCTCTTTCTCTCCTCACTTCTCAACCTGACGGGTGAGTGTCGTTCTTTTTGTGTCCTGATTGCAGCAGAGCCAGGCAAGGGCTCAGGCTGGATCTTGTACTCTCTCTGCATTATCCTTGGGGATGGGGATCTCCAGGGGTGACATCAAGAGAGGCTGAGGTGGCCACAAGAGCTCCTGTGGGCACAGGCTGGTCCTGTTTGAGTGCTGAACAACAAAAACAAAGTCTTTTGACCAAAATTTTGAAGGACACCACGGCCAAGAAGGAACTTTTTGTTTCCGTGCCCAGGGAAAATCAAATGCTGTCCTTAACCCCAGACCCTGCAGCCCCACAGTTCTGTAACTTCATTGCAGGATCTGGTGACAGAAGGGTTTGAGATCACCCGAAGTAATAACAACCTCCTCAGAGCAGGAGAGGAAAAGCAACGAGTTCTGGACATGAACCTTGAATTCACACCTGCTCAAGCGTGACAAGGCTTTGATGACAGCATAATTACCAACACAATAACCACTTTTCTGCAGATAATCCCTTTCATCACCCGCAGGAGCCTTTTATGCAGGGCCACAAGCGTTTCAAAGTAGCAGCAATTGGGAACAAAAATCAAGGCAGAAGCTTTAAAAATATTTCAAACCCAAAATACTGGGTTCTGTCTCTGAAAAAATGTTAATGGATTAAAAATGAAAATATCAAAAAACAAAACCCAAAAAAAAAAAAAAACAACAAAAAACCCCCAAAAAACAAACAAACAAACAAAAAACAACAAAAAACCAAACAAAC
>VXBB01022096.1:146772-178040 GCA_013399915.1 Illadopsis cleaveri | reverse complement strand
AAACACCACCAAACTTGAACAATTCTCTTTTTCCTATTTGTGGAAAATCACCTTTTTCCCACTAAGCTCCATCACCATCATCTTTTCAAGGAAGATTTTAGCCAATGAGACTCTCATGGCTAATGAAAAACTTAATTATTTAAAATGCACTCAAGCTTTACCAGAAGGATTTGGCCACCTTCAGTCTGAGGTTTCCCCTCTGGGATATCTCCCAAGGTCTGCCCAAATGGCACTGGGAAGCTTCAAAAAACAGGGATAGGCTCTGGTACATCTAAAAAAATTCAATTTCATCTGCCTTGGAGGGAAGGAAGGAGGCTTCCCCGGGACAGGTTTGTGGGCTGGAACAGGAGTGGCTGCTCCATGCAGAACCAGGGAAAGGCACTGTGTGGGGAAGAGGAAGGATTTCTCTCAGAAACCATGAAGAAACTGGCACTAAAAGGAGGAAGAATGTAATTTCCAAAGCAATTAATACCCTGTACTAGTGATGAGATAAAGCTGCAGTTGTCAGCATCATTTTTGGGAAAACAAGAGAAAGGCTGGGCCTAATGAGACAAATTTAGTTGAATACTCCGCAGATAAACCCACTTCTGACTGAAGGCACCTCAGCCAGTTGCTGAAGCATGGAAATTGAAGTCCCTGAAGCACTGCACAAACACTGACAAATTATCTCATTTTATCAAAACAGCCCAGGAAGGAGGGATTTTGCCAAAGGCAACCACAGTGAGAGCCAGGAGAGGAGCTTAAGAGGCTGACATCCAGGCCAAGGGATGATCCTTCATCATTTTGTAAGGAATCACTGCTTGGAAAGCTGCTCCCAACTAAAACATAATCATGCAAAGCCCTCCTGCCAGCAGCTTTCCAAGCTTGGAAAGGAAACACACAGGAAGAGATCCACTAAAGGATACCACATTCCCGGGTAAATTCCTGCCACGTGCTCCATAAAAACACCTCCTGCTCTGTGGTTTGGCACTGGAATTCACAGGGAGTGAAGGAGTAGGGACACAGTTACTGTCTGATACTCGGAATTCTTCACAGCTAAACTGATCATGGAATCCCAGAAGGGTTTGGATTAAAAAGGAGCTCAAAATTCCATATTGTTCCAACATGGACACCTTGCACTATCCCAGGGTTCTCCAAGCCCCTTCCAACCCGGCCTTGGACACTTCAGGGATCCAGGGGCAGCCACAGAGCCAGGATCTAAGGAATGAACCCTGTGCTGGCTTCAAGTCACAGCAACTCGTGTGAGGCTGCACCTCTGCCCTGCTCATCCCCCAGGGACTGCCAGAGCTGTTCTTGCCACACCAGGGATGCCGGGAGCCTTGTTGNCAGCCTTCCCAAGGCATCAATAAACTATCCTAGCATATTCCACACATAAAAAAGCTTTGGAGTACCCAAAGAGCCCTTCTTGAGCTCCCTGAAGCAGAGGGAGACTGAGGAGACACTCACTGGGATCTGCAGCTCCTCCCAGGGGCAGCTCCAAACTCTGCTCTCTGTGACAGGGACAGGACCCAGGGAATGGCTGGAGCTGTGTCAGGAGGGTTTAGGTTGGAGATCAGGGAAAGGCTCTTCCCCCAGAGGGTGCTGGCACTGCCCAGGCTCCCCAGGGAATGGGCACGGCTCCGAGGCTGCCAGAGCTGCAGGAGGGCTTGGACAGCACTGCCAGGGATGCCCAGGGTGGGATTGTTGGGGTGGGACAGGAGCTGGATCCCTGATCCCTGTGGGTCCCTCCCAGCTCAGCACATTCCATGATCCCAATCACTTTGGTCTGCAGCTGGTGACTGAAAAAAGCTGGGAATGGCTCTGAAAATGCTGCAAAGCTACAGCCAAGAGCTGCTCTCTGCCTCCAGCCATGACTGGAGGAAACAGCAGCACCCAGAAGGGATGTGGAGAGCAGGAATGCTCCCAGCGCCACTGATTTAGGAGCTCCCACTACTCCAGTGGAGGAGAGGAGTGGGAACAGCCCCAGGGAGAGCACGGCTGTGGTTTGTGGGTCACACAGAGACACAGCTCCTGGCAGCTGGGCCGCTGCCAAAACGACATTTAGCACCTTGTTCCCCTGCAGGCAGAGCAGGGGTATGCTGCTGATTCCATCCTCACACCCTGGAGGAATCACAAACAGCCCTTGGAAACAGCTCCTCTGGAGATGAATATTTTAAAAAAATTACCAAAATCATAGAAACTCACGCAGGTTTTTGACCTGTGTCAGTCACAGGCACCCAGCCCTGACTCCTCCAGTAAAATGAGTCCCACTCCAGCACCAGTCAGCACTTCCAGAGACAGCAGCTTGTGCCAACTCCCTGGCATCTCACTTGGCTGGCTGAAAGATGGCAAAATAACCCATCAGCACTGGGACCCACGTGGATTTCAGCTATAAAACACAGTTTTACACCTGTAAAAGTCAGTCACTGCCACTGAGCAAAGCATGGCTATCCCAAAATCCTTCCCTGCTGCTCCAGGAACTGCAGCAAGATGGGAAGAAGCCACACCTTGCTGCCACTACACCTTTGAGCTGTTTGAAAATGTTAAGAAATTGGATTTCTTTTGTTTTTTCCTGAGTTACAATGAGTAAAAATTTGAGAATTTGGAGAATTCATTTAGGGATGTGGAAGAAAGGAAGATTGCCATGCTTCAAGCAGAGACCTTTTCATTCCAGCTTGAGTGATGCTGGGCAGGGCCAGGGAGCCAAGCACTTCCCTGGAAAGGGCACCCCATGCAAACCATTGAAGAAACCTTGGACTGTCATCCCAAACCTCTTTCCAAACACTTCCACCACCAGCAGTGCTATCAAAGTCCTGGCCCCTATGTAATTAATTACCCCTTCTCATTAGAAAGGGGAAAACACAAAATTATTTTATATGTCAGAGCTTCACCCATGAGGTCACAGAGTGGAAAGAGAAATGGGAGCCTTTTCTGGAATACTTAAAAAAAATGGGACTTTAATGGAAAAGAAAATATTGTGTTCTGGAGTTTTTAATTTTACTGTGTTGGGGTTTTTTTGGTTGTTTTTGGTTTGGGGTTTTTTTTTTTTTTTTTGGTTTTTTTTCAGCTCCATAAGTTGTGGATTTCCTCCCCACTGTTCCTTCTGCAAAACTTAATAACACCAGAAAAGTGTTGTGTGGCAGCAGTAGAGCAGTGAGGAGCAACAACAGCAAAATTACTGGAATTAATCAAAAAAGAGCCATCTGGTGTGGCTAAACCTCAATAATCCTTCTAAAACAGGAAAAATCTGGAAAGGCAACTTGAAGAAGCAAAGCAATAAATACAGAGGGGATTGGAGGAGTAAAAAGGGGTTGGGGTCTGGGGGAGCTCCACACTATTCAGCCCCTGGTTAAGCACCCTGGGGGAGAAATGCCTGGATTTGTATTTCCCCGTTTCCTCCAAGAGTCCTGATCAAACCCAATCCCAGAGCTCCTGAGAACTGTCCCACAGCAGGACAAGAGGGAATTGCAGGGAATCCACCAAAAGCTGCGTGGGCAGCAGGGGAGGGGGGGATTCTGCCCCTCTGCCCCTGGGCTCAGGTGAGACCCCACCTGCAGAGCTGCCCCAGCCCTGGGGCCCAGCACAGGAGGGACCTGGAGCTGCTGCAGAGAGGCCAGGGGAGGCTCCAGGATGAGCAGAGGGATGGAGCAGCTCTGCTGGGAGGAAAGGCTGGGAGAGCTGAGGGTGTTCAGCCTGGAGAGGAGAAACTTGGGATGACCCATTTTGTGGCCATCCAGGGCCTGAGGGAGCTACAGGAAACATGGAGAGGGACTGGGGATGAGGGATGGAGGGACAGGACACAGGGAATGGCTTCCCACTGCCAGAGGGCAGGGCTGGATGGGATATTGGGAAGGAATTGTTCCCTGGGAGGGTGGGCAGGCCCTGGCACAGGGTGCCCAGAGCAGCTGTGGCTGCCCCTGGATCCCTGGCAGTGTCCAAGGCCAGGCTGGACTTTGGGGCTTGGAGCAGCCTGGGACAGTGGGAGGTGTCCCTGCCCATGGCAGGGGAGGGGAATGGGATGGGATTTAAGGTCCCCTCTAACACAAACCATTCTGGGATTCTGTGATCCCAAAGATAGAAATGAGGATTCCTTCAGAGATGACCCAGAGTGACCAGGAGCCTTCACCCTTCCCTCTTCCTTTCCTCTCTCCATCTCTCAATGGAAAAGGAAGGATGTTTTCCCAGCAGTTTCTCATATGGCTGCAGTCTCTGTGCCCATCTCCCCACAAGGGCTCCAGGCTCCCCCTGCCTGCAGCTGACTGATCCCAGCCCAGGGGTAACACCGGGCTGCACACACCCACCCCTGGATTCCACCTCCTCTGGATGTCTGTGCACAGCCCAGCTGTGGAAAATGGATTTGTAGAGGATTCCCAAAGCCTGACTGAAAGCTCACAGAGTCTTGTACACCTGTGTGCAAACTCTGAGATAAAATATAGTGACTTAAAAAGGCCATGGGATAGAGAAGACATTGTTGAGAGAGAAATTGAACTGGAAACAAGTTTCAAACAACGGCCTTGCAAACAGACCAGATTTTGGAGAATCAGAACTGTGAAAGATGCATGGTAGCAAAACCACGTGGGGTAAAATAATCGGTGATTGGTGTTAGAGGTATCAGCAGCATTGTGTGGCAAAATCTAATTAGGCTGAAAAACAGTTATTAGGTATTATAACAAAGAAATAGTTTGGCTTCTGAGAGAATGGCCTTGAGTTTTACATCCCTTGTGGTTCACCCTTCTACAAGACTGATAATGGAATAAAATCTTTTAAAACACCTCTCAGTTGCCCCATTTCTGCAGAGCTGGGTTTTTCCAACATCCAGCTGCTTTCCATGCACACACAGAGCAGCAGCTTCCAAGGTTTCCTGGGGAGATCCAAGCCCTGCCCCGCTGAGCAAGAACAAACCCTCTTATCTGGGAGCAGGCTCACGCTTGGATCACAGGCACCGGACAAATATTTAATTAAACACTGGGGGAATATGTAATTAACAGCCTCTGTTTCTAATTAGGAGAGGAGACGATGTGAAGGCAGCTCAAGGGAAAAGTCACCAAAGCTGCTGCTACTGCTGCAGTCATGCCTCGGTGCAGGGGAGAGCCCTGACCTGGTATTAGCAGAGAATTTGGGTTAAATCACGTTATATTAGGNATTATATTATATTATACTATATTATTTTTATTATAAATATAATTAAATATTATTAATTAAATTGTTGTAATATAATTAAATAATAAAGCACATCACATGTGTCCCACCCCACTGTCACAGGGCACATCACGTGCAGGACACTCTTCCAAGAGGGCAGGACTGGGAGGACACAACCACTGAGGGTGTGAGGGGAAAGAAAACCCAACACCACCAAGAAAATATCACCTCAAACCACCTCAAAAGGCTGCACGTCCTCTTTGGGCTGCAGCTGACTCCTGCAGCCATGGGCTCTGGGAAACCTAAAAGCAGCCTGAAAAATCCCTCTTTCCATGACAAAGTATCAGGTTTTGGATTCATGGGGCTGAAATTTAATAGGCAACCCCACAGAGATGTCAGTTATTTAACAATTCAATGAAATCCTGATTTCTTTCACTACTTATGTGTGAGCAGCTGACAGACAGTTTTCCAGTGATACTCCCTCTTCTCCTCCAAGAGCCAAGTGTAAGGATGGGGATTACAAAAGCACCTGTTTAACATGCTCAGTGCCCAAACCAATCCAGGAATTCACCAGGACAAGACAGTGGATTTTTTTTTAAGCCCTATTTAACCCTTCCACTCCTAATAAAATCCAAAAGATTCCTGCTCTTCCACCTCAAACAATATTGTGACATGCTGCAGATTTGGGCTGATTCCCTCTAAAAATGAGTTACCACCTGGCAGAAAAGTTCATACAAAGCCATGTGGGAATGTGTCAGGAGAGTGGATATCCCTCTCCAGTTCTCAGGTATGTCAGGACTTCGCTTGGGGAGTGAGTTCATCCATTTCACCTACACATACCACCAGGCAAGGAAATAAACACCCACTGAATTTACTCGTTTCCCCTGGGCTCCAGAGGGCAATGACTGCACCCAGGAGAAGCAGGGGAGGCAAGGACAGGGGTGGGGGCAGCACAGGGGATGGGGCTGGTGCACAGGGATGTGCAGGAGATGCTGGAGCACAGGGCAGGAAAGGAGGAACCAGATTTCAGTCATACCTCAAATTCCAGCCCTCTGATGGGGAGGGGAAATCCCAGAATCCCAGGATGCCTTGGGATGGAGGGACCTCAAAGTCCATCCCATTCCACCCCTGCCATGGGCAGGGCCACCTCCCACTGTCCCAGGCTGCTCCAAGCCCCAAAGTCCAGCCTGGCCTTGGGCACTGCCAGGGATCCAGGGGCAGCCACAGCTGCTCTGGGCACCCTGTGCCAGGGCCTGCCCACCCTGCCAGGGAACAATTCCTGCCCAATATCCCATCTGAACCTATTCTCTGTCAGTTTGAAACCATTTTCCCTTGCCCTGTCCCCCCATCCCTTGCAAATAGTCTCTCTCCACGTTTCATGTAGCTCCTTCAGGCACTGAAAGGCCACAATTATTTCAGCCCTGAGCTTCTCTTCTCCAGGCTGAACAATCCCAATTCCCAGCTTTTCCTACCCAGTTATTTCCTCCCCCACCCCGTTTTAGTCTGGAGAAGACCATTCCAGTGGTGCTGCACCACTGTGGGTTTGGGGTGGACTGCAGCAAAGGTAGAGGAAAAGCAGTTTCCATTTTGGGCAGCATGGCACAGTTTGTGTCTGGAAATCAAATCCATTTTCAATGAGTTATGGAGGCTTCTTTGTTTCTATGAATTATTCTCCTGCAGGGCAGAAAACACCATAGTATTCTTCTTTTTGCCATGCTTTCTTTAAAAAAAAAATAAAATTATTTTATGGGAAAAGCAGGCTCCCAAAAATGAGATATCTGGCAACTCTATTAAATGTATTTTTTCTGACTACACTTCCAATAATATTTTTTAGGTTTCTGAGGTGAAAGACCTTCATTTCTTCTGGAAAAATCCAGTTATTCCCATCCTCAGGATCTGGTGCTAATCCAGGAATCTCATGGACACCGTTGATGCTGTTTTACACCACAACGACACAGACTCCCAGATTCAGCAGGCTGAAAATGACTCCTTTACTTTTGGGATGTGTCTCCCTTTTATACTATTTTACACAGGCCAATCTGATTGGTGAAACAAAGACAAACCTCTTCACTCACATTGGTCAGACCAGAGGGACATCAAGAACTCCCTCCTAGGAAAAGGAATGAAAACAAAGTGATAGTTACAAAAACATTTCTCCTGTTTACAGAAAATTCCCTGGGAAAAGAATTTCAGAAAACCAAAACATCTCAGGCATGGAACCAGGGCTACATGCCTTGCTGATTTCACTTTGCTGCCAGGGGAGGGCTGGGACACCTGGAACCAGAGGCTGGTCATTCCCAGGGGTGTGAGCATCACTTTTAGGACTCACAAGAATTAGGTGACACAACAAATTAGGTGACATATCAAAAGGGGAAATGACAGCATGCAATGAACTGCTGTAGAAACTCCAAAGCCAGCTGGAAATAAATGCAGAATTTATCAGAATAAAATGTGGAGGCATTTGGAGCAGCATCTGCCCTGCTCCTTGCATGAGCTCCCTTCCTTCCCATCAGCCTGGGGAATGCACAATCCCTGAGTGGCACTGGCACCTCATTATCCAATTAAAACGGCTCATTTTTAACAAAGAAATAACGTTGGAATAAAAATTATTAGCTTAATGATTAATTTGAGCTGCTCACATATGAAATAGCTTCGCAATTAATTTGGGGAGGTTGGCATGTTTTAAGCTCCTGAGCGTAATTGTGACAAGTGGCGTCGCTGGGGCTCCTCTAATTAATTTGTTAATGTGAGCACAGGGGGGTCACCCCCCTGCCAGAAGTCATGGGGGAAATTATGTATTTTTTAAAAGGAAAACAAACCACTCAGGAACAGTTTCCTGACATCTCTTCTGTAGCCAAGCAGAGGGGTTTTCCCTCTTCTTCCAGCAGCAGAGCTGCCTCCTGCTTCTGTAGGAGGAGGAACATACTGGATCTGATCAGGTAATGAAGTGGTTTGATTTAACAGGGACATCAACATTCCAGGTCAGAAACAGCCAGCACACAATTCCCAAGGGGTTAACCTCTGGAAAAGGCACTTTTAGGTCAAGGCTGGATTGTTGGAATGGTTCATGCAGGATTCTCCAGGATTGCTTGGAGGGAAAGGTGTGGATCTCTCCCAGCAGAGCAGCCACAGAGGTGCCGTGCTCCTCATGGAATCAGGAGGGTTGGAAAAGTCCCCCAGGGTCACCAAATCCAATAATTGACCCAGCACTGCCTGGTGCCCACAACTAAACCATGTCCTCAAGTGCCACATCCACGTGGCTTTGAGCACCTCCAGCCATGGGCACTGCAAACCTCCCTGGGCAGCCCCTGCCAAGGCCTGAGCACCCTTTCCATGCACAAATTCCTGCTGCTGTCCAAGCTGAGCCTCCCCTGGCACAGCTTGAGGCCCTTTCCCCTTGGCCTGTCCCTGTGCCCTGGCAGCAGAGCCCGACCCCCCCGGGCTGTCCCCTCCTGGCAGGGAGTTGTGCAGAGCCACAAGGTCCCCCCTGAGCCTCCTTTTCTCCAGGCTCAGCCCCTTCCCCAGCTCCCTCAGCCTCCCCTGGTGCTGCTGGCATCCCTGACATCCCTCACAGATCTCACACGCCCAGAGCCTGCTCGGGGATGGAAAGCAGAATTGTTTTGCATTCCTGCTGCATCTGGAGATCCCAGCTGTCAAACCCTCAGTGCCTGAGCTCTGCCTCTTTCCAGAGGTAACCAATTAATTTTATGATGCCACTTGAGAGGGCTGGAGATGGAGAGTTACAGAGCATCTAATGATCAAAGAAAATAGTGAATAGTATAAATAGAGATGTCCTCCCATTCCCCATTCCCCTATTGATACGCTTTCTAATAAAGGACACTTTCTAATAAAAGAGTCTCCAGACCTCCCTGGGAACGATCCCATTTTCATATGAAAGGCACGAATATTGCATTTATCATCATCACTGGTGACTGAAGGACACTGACAGGGACACGAGGTGCCTCTGTGCAAGCAAAAATAGAACAGGGGATGGGCTTTTCCCAGTTCACATCCCACCATTTCCATCAACTCTTTTTTTATTTAACGTTGTGGGGATAACATCACCTGGGAGAACCATGAATACAGCCTGGGTGTGTTCAAGGTGTAACTGAGACTCATGGACTGGTTTGGGTTGGAAGGGAATTAAAGATCATCTGTTCCTGCCCCTGCCATGGGCAGGGACACCTTCCACTGTCCCAGGCTGCTCCAAGCCCCAAAGTCCAGCCTGGCCTTGGACACTGCCAGGGATCCAGGGGCAGCCACAGCTGCTCTGGGCACCCTGTGCCAGGGCCTGCCCACCCTGCCAGGGAACAATTCCTGCCCAATATCCCATCCAGCCCTGCCCTCTGGCAGGGGGAAGCCATTCCCTGTGTCCTGTCCCTCCATCCCTTGTCCCAAGCTGTGGGAGGAATGAGGTGTCCCCAGGGCTGCTGTCACTGTCCCTGCCCACGGCAGAGTGTGGGACAAGAGGTGGCACTTCTCCCACAGCAGCACAAATGAGCTGGGATGTGCAAGCCCCACTAGAGAATTCCATTCCTTTGCCAACACCACTGGAACAAAGGCAGAACTGCAAATAAAAACCCATTCTGAGCTTGGCACTTCCTGCTGCAAACCCTGATTTGTGAATATTGTTCTGCACAACCACTGCTAGATTGGCCCAGGGGTGCAACACCAGGGGTGCATTTGCTCTGCTCCTGGCTTTTTTAATTTGGGGTTCATTTCCTACAGGGAGAAGGAACGTTCCCTTTGAGGGTGATATTCCTGTGGCAAAGCTGCCTTTCCAATTTAAAGCCCACCTCTGACGTGAGGGATTGACTCATCCACACCTGTCCAGGGCATTTGAACGAATGGCAGCCAGGAGATATTTGCCAAAAAATACATGTATTATTTGCCCCAAAAATACATGTATCGTCCTTCCTACTGCACTCCTTCCATGTCAAAAATGTTCTTTTTTTCAGATTTAGGAGTTGTTTTACCCATCTGCTTCCTGGGAAATTTAGAAATCAAAGACCCATCCTGACTGCTGCCTGCCAGGAGGATACAAGGAATTCTTTCCTAAAAATAAGTAACCTAAGTGGAAAAGTTCTTCCCAAGACTTTTTCTTTGAGAAGAGTGAGCTTGGAAAATCTGGGGAAATCCCCACACTGTCATTTTCCTGTAAAAACCATCATGTACAGATGGAGCAAGCCCATCAAATGTAGGATAGCAAGTGATTCCTGTTCCCTGAGTGCTGCACAGAAATGAAAACCCATGCAGGAGAATATGCCTGTAAAAAGGCTGTGGAAGGGGAAAGAACATTGGGAGTGGGAATTGAAGCCTGTATTAATCAACAAAAGCTTTTGGAGGTTTCCCCCATCTCTTTCATCTCTTTTCCAACATAAAAAAGTTCAAGAGGAAGTTATTTGGTTCCAGGTTGGATGGGGCCTGGGGCAGCCTGAGATAGTGGAAAATGACCCTGTTCATGCAAGGGGTGGGACTGGATGAGATTGAAGGTCCTTTCCAACCCAAATCATTCCAAGATTCTGGGATAAAACAGAAACTGCAATTGTTATTGGAGATGGGAGGCAATGAAAGGAAGCCAGGTCTGTATTTGGATTGCTTTTGGGTTTCGTCCTCCCCACAGCAGAAGGGATCATACAACACTTCATGTTCTGTTCTGTGCAACTCCACTGATTTTACAGGACAACGCACTAAACACCCTGAGTGAGATTTCTGGTGCTTGCATGAGGGATTTGAACAGCCAGCTGCTGGGGAAGCTGAAATGATCTGTAAATATTCAGCTTGTGAGGGACTTGAACAGTTGTTCTCAGTGAAACAGCTCCACAAAATCCAAGCTGCAGGATCCTGACCTGCTCCCCTCCTGCCTTCTCCCCCAAATCATCTGGGTCACCCCTCAGGGATTAACACAGGGTTAAAGCTGCTCGTTAATTAATAGTCCATCACTCATTTATCAGCACATTCACTCATCAGAAACCCCTCATCTGTTGTTACCTGCCTGCAATGGAAATACTTTGAGCAATATAAAGTCCCCACAATCAAAGGTTGTTGCATTCCCAAAGCCACCTACTGCTGGAAGCAATGGTTTAGGGGGAATTACAAAGATTCCTCCTTACAAAGATTTATCTTTACTGCAAAAGCTCTGAATACACCCATATTTCTCAGCAAAACAGGGATGGAACATCCAAAATTTTCCATAAATGCTTTCTCTTCCCAAGCTGCCTTCAAACCAAGCAAAACCCCCTCCTATTTCAACACCATTCTTTTTTCTACTGCCACACTTATTTGCACTATTTGAAAAATATTTCCCTGGGACGAGGCACATTTTAGATCTCATAGCAACAGAAGGATATTCTCAGCCTAATTACAGGAATTCTTAAAATTAATAGAAGCAAATCAGGACATTAGCCTAGAATTTTATCCATCTAAAGGTGGGTTGTGTTGAGAAGTTAAATTCAATTATCTTTTTTTGATAACAGATTAACTGAGGGATCAGTGCAACTAATGAAACACTTAATGAACAGGATTAAAAGAGGCAAAAAAAGGAAAGAAATCAGGTGACCCAAGGCCACTGGAGATTTATTGAACATGGAGATGTATTGAACAGGAATGGAAATTTTGCTCCTTTTCCCCATAGAAATTTAATTCCCTGACTGACGTGACCATGGGAAGGTGGACGGAGCTTTCTCAGCAGGGAAGATCCTGGATGTGCTACTTGGTGTCCCCAGAACCTCATTCCTGTGCTGCACACCAAGATTAGGGTTTCCAAGGGCCACCACACCATGGATCACCATGGACCAGCAGCAGCAGTGGGTTCTACCAGAAAGTGGCTGATTCTCTGTGCAAATCCAGTGTGCTCCAGGGTGGATCTCCTCTCCTGGTCCCCAGGGCCACAGCCAGGTCACACTGTCACCAGAGATGTCCAGTGGGACACACAGCCACTCACCCCAGCCTGGGCCATGGAAATGTCATGGAATCTCGGAGTGGTTTGGGTTGGAAAGAGACTGAAAGATGATTCAGTTCCATCCCCCTGCCATGGGTAGGGACACTTTCCACTGTCCCAGGCTGCTCCAAGACCTGTCCAACCTGGCCTTGGACACTGCCAGGGATCCAGGGGCAGCCACAGCTGCTCTGGGCACCCTGTGCCAGGGCCTGCCCACCCTGCCAGGGAACAATTCCTGCCCAATATCCCATCCCTCTGGCACTGGGAAGCCATTCCCTGTGTCCTGTCCCTCCATCCCTTGGGAAGAGTCTCTCTCCATGTTTCCTGTAGCTCCTCCAGGTCCTGGAAGGTCACAGTGAGATCACCCCAAAGCTTCTCCTCTCCAGGTGAACAATCCCAGCTCTCCCAGCCTTTCCTCCCAGCAGAGCTGCTCCATCCCTCTGGAGTCCCTTGAGGCAGAGCTGAACGTGCTGCACTCAAACACAAGGACAAAGCCACAGAGGAACAGTGGGTGGCCAGAGAGCAAAAGCTGAGACATTCCTCTGGGACATTCCACTGGGACATGAGGACAACATCAACTGAAGCAGGAATTCTGCTCCATCCCACCTTTTCTTTATGGTAATTTTGCTGTAACACCCCACTGGAGAGGCTCATTCCCATCCTTTCCACACATCCCACAAAGTGCACCAGGGATCCTCAGAGCCCACATGCAGGAATTCCCTGGGGGAATGCCCATCTTCAAAGGGGATTCAGAGCCCCACTCCCGTTCAGGATTTGAGACTCCTGCCCTAAATGTATGAAAAAAGCTCATATTTAGGTCTCCTTCACAAATAATTTCCTCTTGCCCTCCTTTCTCCTGAAAGCTCTTGGGAAACTGCTCAGTGTTTTCTGTGACTCCAGGTGTGGGTGGCCCAATTTCCAATTTCCTTTCTGTGCACACACCTCCAACAGGAGGACAGATAAAACTCAAGAAACTAATAATACCTAAATAACCCACTGGCTAAACAAACTGGGCTTCCCACCACGTGCCAAACCAGCTGCGGGCCTCAAGATGCTCTGGCAAATAAAGAACCTGCTAAAACCACGTGTAAAAGGGAAAGACAGAAGCAGGTGAGCTCCCACACTCCAGAATATTGTTTGTCCTGGTATCAGGGGCTCACCAGCCAGTCCTGTCTCATTTGCATCATTCTGCAATTTATCTGCTAAGAGCACAAAATCATCAAAGTCACTGGGGGGGTCTGGCAGCCAGGCTGGGCTCCTCCCCTTTGTGCATCACTGGCTGCAGCCTCTTCTGCTCCCAGCAGTTATCCCAGCAGCTGGGACAAAACAGCTAAAAATACGGAATTTGTCATCCCAAAATGAATCACTGGAATAATTTGGATATATGCTGAATGCAAAGCCAAAGAATTAAACCACGAAGGCACATGTGCACAGAGAGGGTCTGGTACAGGGGCACGTTTGCAACCTTGGCACAGGGAAAATCCAGCCCTCATTAACAAACCCCTTCACATGACTGACTCTGCTCCTTTCTCCACTCTCACATCTTCATTTTCCTGTTGCCTCACAAGACACCATTGCCATTGCTGCAAACATAAGGCACAAGCAGATTTAGAATCACAGAATCCCTGAATGGTTTGGCTTGGAAGGGACCTTAGAGCCCATCCAGTTCCCCATGGGCAGGGACACCTTCCACTGTCCCAGGCTGCTCCAAGCCCCAAAGTCCAACCTGGCCTTGGACACTGCCAGGGATCCAGGGGCAGCCACAGCTGCTCTGGGCACCCTGTGCCAGGGCCTGCCCACCCTGCCAGGGAACAATGCCTTCCCAATATCCAATTTAAACACATTCTCTGTCCGTTTGAATCCATTCCCCCTTACCAGGAAATGATGCTATGACACAGGAAGTTGGCACAGCCACAAAATCACCTTAGGAAAATCATGGGTTAATTTCTGTGTGCACTCAGAGAAATAAATTCTGGTCTGTGTTCTGATGATTTATTGTCTTTTAAATATATGGGCTCATGCAGTGTAATTGGTCGTGGCATATTTTGCATGATGAACACAACAAATTGGCTTTTGTGGAGCTGTTCCAAGTGGTTGTTCAAGACAAAAAAAGTAATTAGTGAAAGCAGCGATTAGTGACAAACTAAATGGGGAAAAATGGTTTTAACCAAATCTACTGTGAAGTCTGCACCACACAATTTTACTGAAGCCTCTTGGATTCCAGTTCCTTCCCAGGACTTGTTGAATTGCCATTGCATACAAACATTCACAGCCCACTGTGTGCAAATAACAGTTTAAAGAACAAAACGAACCATTTACATGGGAGTTGAGAGCACTGACTTTGTCACCAGACAATTTTCAGCCCATTTTAATATCCACTTCATAAACAGAGGCTTTGCAGAGAGTTTAGGAAAAGCAACTCAGACTGGAAAATTGTTTTTAAAAAACAGAGCTGCATAGGCAAAAAGGCATGGCAAAAAGGCAAAAATAATTTATATTATATATATATTATTGGATCAGGGAAAAGCTGGAGTGGGAAAGGACCTCAAAGCCCATCTCATCCCACCCCCTGCCAAGGGACACCTTCCCCTATCCCAGGGTGCTCCAAGCCCCATCCAACCTGGCCTTGGGGACTTCCAGGGATCCAGGGGCAGCTCCAGAGTTTCTCTTCCCCAGGCTGAACAATCCCAACTCTCCCAGCACAAATCTGAATTTCTCAGCACAAAACATAAAACAATCTCCACACAACGTCAATGCACAAGATTTAAAACGGGACCATCATAAACCATCCATAGGATTTTATCAGCAAGGAATTCTTTCCTCTGGCAAACACAACCTGGAATTGCATTGGAGGTTTACAGGCTTAGTCCAGACAGGCAAAATCCTTTGTTGGTGTGTGCTCCAACTTCTGGCAGCTCTGAGTCTCCCCCACTGCCTGCCCACACATGGAATCTCTCCACAGGTCTGAAAATCCTTCTTCCCCAGCACCCAGCCCCTCTGTTTCCAACACACACCTCACACGGGCTTGGAAACTGAAGACAAAAGTAACAGGGGGAAAAGATCTTGCTCCAAACTGGATGCAAACCCAGAAGGTGTCAAGTTTGGACAGGGTGGGATTGTTGGGGTGTCTGAGCAGGTCCAGGAGTTGGACTGGATGATCCTGTGGGTCCTTCTAGCTCAGGATATCCCATGACATACATAGCTCTGAGAGGATTAATTGCATGGATGTGACAATCAGCTTTTAATGCTGATCAGGACAGTTCCCAAGGAGAGCAGAGAGAAGCTGAACAAGCCTTTCCCAATGGATCTATTCCCAAAGCCTCGCCTTCGTTATTCGAGGCCTGAACATTTAATGAGTGGCCAGGATTAACTCCAGCAGGGTGTAAATGCAAGGGGGAAAGCCCAGCCCATCCCAAGGCATTCAGAATTCCCTCACTGGTGTCATGACAACAGTTGTTTGTACATCCAGCTGTGCTGTTTGTCCCAGCTCGTGGAATCTCTGCCATTCCAACACACATAAATCTCCTGGGACATGGAAATAACTGCAGGATCATTGACGAGTTCAGATGTCTTTGGACTCAAAAAGAGTGAATTTACAGCAGTGATTCACAGAATGTTTTTCCATACAGTGAGAAAAACTAATTATTACTGCACTGAAATTCATCACTGCCATAAGAATTAATGGAGTTTGAGGAGCAGTGAAGTCACCCTGAGATGTTGCCTTAATTATCCTGTCAGTCTTTACCAGTTTCAGTCTCTGCAGTGGTTAATAAAGGTTAATGCCTCCCCTATCCCAGAAATATTACATGCAACTTGACAAATATTGAGGGAAAATAAGTTAGAGAAGCCGCAAAATAACTCCACATTACAGCAAAATTCATCCACAGAAGGTCTCCCAGACAGGCCACTCTCCTGGGGAGGGCTGGCAGAGGTTGACTTTTAATGTCCTTAACCTTTACAGCCTAAAATTCCTAATTTTAGAAAATGTAGAGTTGAGTGACTGTGACTTCCAGCCCCAGCTGGAGTCCCCAGGATTTCTGGGGTGTTTCCAGCGGGCTCTGGAATGTATCAGATGTTGGAATCCTTTAACAACATCAAGCAGCTGAAGTAAGTTTGGGTATAACAAGACCAGCACATCCCACCACTCAAACCCACAGGAGAACCACTGGGATGAGGAATATTTCCCCCTCTTCCATGAAGCAAACCTTGTGGAGACAGAGATCCCAATGACAAATCTCTCTTGTTGGCCTTGCCAGCAGGGAATGTGTGTCCTGCCAGACCCTCCCTACCAACCCTGCTGTGACACATGGCTGTCCCCAGCACAGGAGGCACCTGGAGCTGCTGCAGAGAGGCCAGGGGAGGCTCCAGGATGAGCAGAGGGATGGAGCAGCTCTGCTGGGAGGAAAGGCTGGGAGAGCTGGGATTGTTCAGCCTGGAGAGGAGAAGCTTTGGGGTGACCTCACTGTGGCCTTCCAGGGCCTGGAGGAGCTGTCAAGAAAGATGGAGAGAGACTCTTTAGAAGGGCCTGGAGTGCCAGGACACAGGGAATGGCTTCCCACTGCCAGGGGTCAGGGCTGGATGGGATCTTGGGCAGGAATTGTTCCCTGGCAGGGTGGGCAGGCCCTGGCACAGGGTGCCCAGAGCAGCTGTGGCTGCCCCTGGATCCCTGGCAGTGTCCAAGGCCAGGCTGGACTTTGGGGCTTGGAGCAGCCTGGGACAGTGGAAGGTGTCCCTGCCCATGGCAGGGGATGGCACTGGGTGGGCTTTAAGGTCCCTTCCCACCCAAACCATCCTGGGATTCCATGACACTCGTGTGGATATGACGTCAGCCCCAAACCTCAGCACCTTGCAGAGAATAAATAATGTTTTACCAAGATTAAACCTTCCTAGATGGAGATGCAGCTGTGAAGTGCTTCCAACAGGAGGGGCTCACCCCATTCCCAGGGTGGAACACAAACACAAGCTCCCAAAGCCACCAAGGCCTGTTCCTGCCCCAGCATCAGAGCACTGGGGACTTGATAATTAAATCAACAAGGACATTTTCTTTGTGGAGGATTATTTGTGCACATCTCCAGCAGCCTGGAACATTTGGGTCTGGAGGAATTCACACCAGTGTGCGTCAGTTCTCTGTTCCCAGCACACCCCAGAGCTGTAACACCCCAGTGCAGCAGGAATTGCAGCGGTGATTAAAAGACATTAACGCTGTTCCAGTGCTAATGTGAGGGCTGAGAGCAGACACACCATGAATTCAGAATGTTCATGGCCCACACAAACCCACAGCAGCTCATTAGCTATGATAGAACATTAAAAAATAAAGAGAAGGAATATGGAAATGAGTGTTTCTTTCCACGAGGAGTCATTTCTTTCCCCCGTTCTTATGCTGTTGAAGGATAAACTGATATTAGAGGGCAAAACTGGGAACACTTTGCCTTTATCAGATTAAAGCAATTACAACCTGCTTATAAAGGTGCTTTCATAACATTAGTTTTGTTCTCAGAAAAGAAGACTCAATTTGCAAACTAAGTTGGAAAATTAAGATTGGTTCCTCCAAATTTACCATCCTCCAAAAAAAACTCACTGCCTGAGAAACTGCTCAGTCTTCCTGGTTGATCTCAGCTGTAAAGCTGCCCCAGAGGAATTTAAAAGTGCACGTTTTCAATGGATCTCTGCCACCTCTCCATCTTCCCAGCACAGAGAAGGGGACACTCCAGGGAGACCTTAAAGCACCTGCCAGTAGCAAAAGGGAGCTTACAAAAAAGAGAGAGAGGCATCATTTCCATGGTTAGACAGGGATGGGACAAGGGGAAGGGTTCTGAACTAAAAGAGGTGAGAGTTATGGGATATTGAGAAGGAATTGTTCCCTGGGAGGGTGGGCAGGCCCTGGCACAGGGTGCCCAGAGCAGCTGTGGCTGCCCCTGGATCCCTGGCAGTGCCCAAGGCCAGGCTGGACTTTGGGGCTTGGAGCAGCCTGGGACAGTGGGAGGTGTCCCTGCCCATGGCAGGGGTGGCACTGGATGGGATTTAATGTCCCTTTCAACCCAAACCAGTCTGGGATTTTATTAAAATGACAAAAAAAAGAAAAAAAAAAGCCACAGCCATCACTACCCCGCTGGGGTTTTACTGGGTGACAGATTGGCACCAGAGCATCTCTGTGATAAACACATCTCTGTGCTAGAGGTACACCAATTTAGGTGGGAAGCAACCCCAGGAGTGCAGCATTGGGAGCACCCACCACAAATCCAGCAAGAATGGAACCACTGTTTTCCAGACACTAGTGACAAAGTCATTAAAACACACATTAATGCAACCCCAAGGGGCACGGTGCTAATGAGCCTGCTTGATTCCATGCCTGGGTTTACATCTGTTTTTCATATATTCCCACTGAAGGGCTATGGAATATATTCCCATGCCCACTGGAGCCAGTGCAGCACATCCCTGCTTTCCTCCCGCCAAAATGCCGTGCTCCAAAAGCAGCTGAAGGACAGCCTGCCTTGCCAGCTGCTCTTGGGGCTCTGCATTTCCAGGATGTGGGAGCAGCACCACAGCAGTGTATGATCATCCTGTGTCGTGCATCCCATCCCAGACCTGCCTGCAAGCTCATCCCACATAAATATTGATGGCAATCCTGGAAGCAAATGTGTTTGCACAGGGTTAATTAGGGGAAAATACATTATCACTGATGTCTTGCCATGCTCTTGTTAATAACCAGGAGGAAATGAGGACACAGAAAAGCCTGGGACCCTCCCAGTTTCTTGCAGTAGCTGATGGAGTGATGAAGCATTTTATTTGCCCATAATTGAGGGGAATTATTTTAGTAATGAAGCAGGAGTTGAATATTAGCTGTTAAATACAACCACCATCATCTTCCTGCACTTGGAAGGAGGATTTCTTTTAAACCCCAAAAAACTCCAAGGTAGCAGCAGCCAAAACAAGATTATCTCCTTTCCCCGTGCTCCATAAAGCTGGGGAATTACTGAGTCTTTTCAGATACCAAAATGTTTGTCAAGCAACAATTAAAAACGCACCAGTGATTAAGCAAACACCATAAAGCTTTTACAATTCATTTGAAGCAGGCAAATATTTGTGCAGCCAAATAAAAAAATCCCAACCAACACTGAAGTATTTGGCTCTCTGAAGATTCAAAAGCCTTCATTTTGAAAATGGATTTTTAAAAACTCCCTTTAAGTCTCCAAGGCCATCCAACCTGGCCTTGGGACACTTCCAGGGATGGGGCAGCCACGGATTTTGTTCAATCAGAAACCTGTCATCAGCAGTGGCACACAAATAATTATTACTTGCATTTACAACCAAGAATCTCCATACAGTGCTGATTGTATGGGATAAACCAGCTCCTTCCCAGGAAGTTTCCAATCTCAGGCATGTAAACTCAAATTATTCCAGTTTTCCAGACACCTGTGCTAAAGGGTAGGAGGGCTTATCCAAAATCAAGCTTCCAGAACAAAGCAAAAATCTCAACTCAATCTGAAACTGTGAGCATCAGATTTCCAGGTGTAAACTGGTGTACTGAACTCCAGGTACAGTATTTTTCTAAAGCCAGGGTTGCCCTGTTTATAAAAGAGAGTTGGGTAAAAGCAAACGCAGGTCCAACCACTGTGGTCACCACTACGTTTCTCTTTTATTACATCTAAAATGGCAGCTTATATACATTTCTATATAGTTTACAAAGTCAGTAGCTTTTTCATTGGCACACAGCAGAGAGAAGAATGCAAACAGACATTGTTGAACTTACTTTTAAGGTAGCTAACACATACTTACTAATAACTCTTTACAATGACCTTCACAAACCCCATTATCTTGCTGTGACACCTTAACATCTAATTTCTAACTGTGCCACAACTTCACTAAGTAATTTTAACTGCGTCAAAGGCTTGAGGCCTCCGGTCAGGCCTCAGCTGGAGTAAATCAGGTCTGGGCAGCTCATTCTCAAGAAAACCCGCTACATTTTTCCCTCCAATAAAAATACTGGAGGGAAATATGTTTTTCCAGGTGTATTTTTCCCTCCAATAAAAGGAAATGCCATCCCCTGGGAGAGATGGGACAGTGGGGATGAGCTCTGCAGGGTCCCTGATGTCCCCACCCAAACTGGGCCCTGTCCAAACAGCTCCAAGTCTGAAGCAGGAGAGCACTTTAAAACTGTCCAATCTTCCCTAAATACCACAATGTAGAATAAAGAGGATGTAAAACACTTTTCTTGGTTTTGTCAGCACTACCTGCAGCAGCCCTGAGCACTCTCCCCCTCTCCCATGTGCTCCCCTCCCTCCTGCCAGCAAGTACTGATCCAGCTGCAGGGAAAAGTGCACTCTGAAGCCAAAAATCACCCCAAAGGGGGGTTTAATGTTTAATCCAGACTCCTTTCCAAAGCAGCTCCTACGTCCCTGGACACACAGGTGTGCACTGGAATAACAGGGGATGGACATTGCCTTCATCTCCTGGGGAACAGCAGGAGCAAAGGTGGGATCCCTGACCCCCCACACCTCCCAGGAAGGCACTGCCAGAGCTGCCAAACTTCCCTCCTAACTCAGGACAATGCTCAGGACACGCAGCTTGAGAGACTGAGGTTGGACATGAAGGAAAACTGCTTTTCAAAGCAGGTGTCCCTCCGGGTCAGGGCACTTCCAGGGTGCCAAGGGTGGACAAGGGTGCCAAGGCTGGCTGCCTGGCAGCCTCTCTCCCAGAGGAAAGCTGGAGAAGCTTTCCTGAGGTCCTTCCCCACCAACACAAGCCCAGGATCAAGGCAGGTGTCTGATTGCCACAGGCAGAGCACCTGAGTTTCTCCTTGTTTCCTTGAACCGGCTAAACTCACCTAAACTCCCTCCATTTCCCAGAGAACAAAGGCAACTGTGCCGTGTTACCAGAGAGTGTCTGACAACAATAAATCTGTGTTTAGGGTCTCTCTGCAAGGGAAGAATCCCAGCGGTGCTCGGAAATGATGAAGGATTACAAAAGCAGAGGCAAGGTCTGTTCAAAGAACAAAAAGAACAAAAAGGACTCTGAAGGGGTTGAACAGACTCCTCAAACAGGGAACACAGAATCTAATCAGATGGTAAACAGCCTTTAAGTGAAGAATGTGCCTTCCCAAGGAGGAAATGGGCCAGGAAGGCAGGAGAGGAACATCCCAGCAGCGTCTGTGCTGTGGGCACTCAGGTGGATCTGGGCAAAGCCCTTGGGAAATGGGGCTGGTGACATGGTCAAAGCCACCATGTGGCATTTTCACACCCACTCAGGCAATTCATCCCTCTCCAGGCAGCTCCTGTGACCCTCGTCAGCGAAAGAAAATCCAAGTTGAAAAGACAAGCTCGGAGCTGGGTGCATCTGTGAATTTAATCAGCCTCTGCTCCTGCCCTCTACTACAGGTAAGTCAGGCAGAGTAACCTCAGAGCTGAAAAACAAACACAAGAAATAAAGACAATTCTATTTCTTCAAAGGCAGCCAGGATTGTGCCTTGTTCAGATCTCTGCACTTCGTTCCCAGCGCTGTCAGATCACTTCAGCTGTCTGGAGTTCAATGCAAATATCTGCAGTTCACCTCAATTCCCATCAAAAAGTCAATCCAGGGTGTCCAGGATGTGTCAGAGGAAAAGAGAAGACAGATTGAAGGTGGCACCTGTGCCTTCTGCTGTGTACAGAGGCTGTGGACTGCCCTGAAAAAACAAAGAACTAACAAAACATAGCTGAGCCTCTTCCCACGCTCCTCATTACTGCAGTTAATTAAAAGAGAGACACTATTTAAATCTCATTTCCTCCAGCTGGGCGTCAGGCACAGGCTGCAAAGGGCAGAGCTTCAGCAAACCCATTTCAAACACTACTGACTTTGATATTCTGGAGTAAAGGGTTTTTGCAAATAACTTCAGAGGAGTGAATGCAGTTGTCAACATTTCTGTTGTCTGGATGAGTTTTATTGCAGCCTAAAGATAAATAAAAGCTCTCCCATTCCGAGTCCATTCCCAGAGAAGATGCAATTCATGAAATATAATGAGTTTTTCAAACGTGTGATACAGAGAACTTGTTTGGTACTTTTTTTTTTAATTAAAAAGCCTATCTGCAGTTTTGTCAATTTACTTGGTATCCAAATGCTTTTAACACTGGCACTTCAATACTATGAAATCCATCTTCACCAGGGAACTTCAGAGCAGATAAACGCCAGTAAACTACAGCCCTCTTCAGCATCCCAAACCTGAGCAAATACTGGAAGCCTTAGAGAGCTGGGAAAGGGGCTGAGCTTGGAGAAAAGGAGGCTCAGGAGGGACCCTGTGGCTCTGCACAACTCCCTGCCAGGAGGGGACAGCCAGGGGGGGTCGGGCTCTGCTGCCAGGGCACAAGGACAGGCCAAGGGGAAAGGGCCTCAAGCTGTGCCAGGGGAGGCTCAGCTTGGACAGCAGCAGGAATTTCTGCATGGAAAGGGTGCTCAGGCCTTGGCAGGGGCTGCCCAGGGAGGTTTGCAGTGCCCATGGCTGGAGGGGTCCCAGGAAGGGCTGGAGGGGGCACTCAGTGCTCTGGGCTGGGGACAAGGTGGGCATCGGGCACAGCTGGGACTGGACGATCCTGAAGGTCTTTTCCAGTCCCAATGATTCCATCATGGGAATTGTTATTATTATTGGAATTATTATTATTCCATCAATTTGATTATTACTGCATCATTGCCACAAACAAATGCATTTAAGGTCACAAGGCTGATAGCATGGAGGAGATGCCAGCTGGTTTGTCCCAGAGCATTTGCAGCTGAAAAGGCCAGGGAGTCTGATGAGAGAGCACACAGTCCCCAAAAATACACCGGGATTTTCTGCTCCTCTCCAGAACTCTGCTTCTTTTAGGAAGTGTAACTGATGTGTAGCATTAATCAGTATTTCAAACTGACACATCAGAGCAGTGATACAGAGCTGTGGCAGAGGGAGGCTCAAGCTGCCCTACACAGCCTTCTCCTCACTTGAAACATCTCCCCACAAAGCCTGGGCCAGGTAAAAAAATCCCACTTCAAACGACATCCCTGAAAACGAAACAAGACACCAACTGCCCGCGATCAAAGCCTGAGGCAATCAAAGCATGGCAAGAGTACCAGCAATAAGGGTGGAATGCTGAACGCTGCCCAATGAAGAGATTTCCTTTTATCAACACGGGAACTGCCTGCAGAACATCTACAACTGCAAGGCTGCTCCCTCTTCCCTCAGGCTGCAGTTTCACCCCTGGCAGCAGAGCAGGGTGGTAAGCAAAGTCACCTTTGTGCCCTTAAAAACCTTCCAGGGACCTTCACTCCCACAGAACACGGGGATCAGAGGAGCTCAGCTGGAAAAGGCAGGAGCCTCCACAGCGCCTCTGCTTTAGGCTCAGCTTTGGCTGGAGGAGCAGCCCAGCCCTTTACTCTGCTATTTTCCCTCTCTGCCCCACTCAGGTGAGACCCTGACTGTAGAGCTGCCTCCAGCTTGGAGGTGCCCAACAAAAAAAGGACCTGGAGATGCTGGAGCAAGTCCAGGGGAGACCACAGAGATGCTCCGAGGGCTGGAGCCCCTCTGCTCTGGAGCCAGGCTGGGAGAGCTGGGAGTGCTCACCTGGAGAGGAGAAGGCTCCAGGGAGAGCTNCCAAGGCCAGGCTGGATTTTGGGGCTTGGAGCAGCCTGGGACAGTGGAAGGTGTCCCTGCCCATGGCTGGGGTGGAATGGGATGAGTTTTGAGATCCTTTGCAACCCAAACCATTCTGGGATTCTCTGATTTCCCCTGATCTGGTCAGGGGATGTTCAGACACAAGGGGAAGATGTTTTCCATTGATCCAGCCCAACCCCAGGGGTGCCCTGCCTTGTTCTGAACCTTGCCATAGCTAACAAGGCCTGGAGAACAAGGAAACCTTCACCGACATTATACCTGTGGAGAATTTAAAAGAACAATTTCAGTATTGGTGTTAACACACATTTTTCCTCACAGTAACCCCATAGTACTACGAAAGATGGAGGGGGGGGGATAATAATTAAAATTATTAAACAATGAAACCTGCAGTAGGTTTAACATTGGAAAAAATCCTCTGGTTCCATGTGGGCTGCAGAGACCTGGAGCCCCATTGCGGCCTGAGAAACAGAGGCAGCAGGATCCTCATGACCCAAAGGGATCAGCCAGTGGAGATGGTGCTGCTACACCCTGGTTGAAAGCAATAAAAATTGAGTAACTTTTACTGGATGGTACCATATTTGAGGTCATTTTAGGGAGATTGTTCTAGGATTCCTTTAATGGAAGTTCATTGGAAGTGACGGATTTGGGATATAGGGAAGCACAACTCCTCCAATACAATCAATCAAATATTTAAATTAATCCAGTGTCTCTCAGAAAGAAACATTGAGTTCTGATGGGCAAAGTAATCTTTGTAAAGTCTGCTTTCCTGGACAGCAGGAAAGGCAGCTTGGGGGGATTTCATGTCATCATGGAGCTTCTAAAAGTGGCTTTAGAGAACAGAAGGCCATGGTTGCTTTGGTTCTGAAACACAAATTGGTCAGTTCTGGGTCTGTCTTGGTGCCAAGTGGCATTTTGTTCCCAGATTTCCAGCAGGAAATAGTCTAGAATGAGAAATTGTATATAATGTGGGGCAATCCAGCCCCTGTGCTGTCTGTTGCATTTTAATCTGCAAAGAGATCACGTGCTACCCAGCCCATAAACTAATATTTATGGCAAACATTGCATTGCATCCCCTTGTTTATCAAACTCTGCCTAAAGCAAAGCTTTACTGTCGACAGCAAAGTTCAGTCACCTCATTTCTCACAGCTGCTCTGGCCATATTTCAAACATCAGCAACATTTTCAGTGACATCCATAAAAAGGGATGAAATGGGAGCTCTTATGAGCTAATTATCTGACATCTGCTGTTAATATTAACTAATTCATCAAGGGCTGCACAGAGCAAGTCATTATCTCCTTATAACCGTGTTTAAGTGATGGGATCTCAGCTCGTTCCACTCTGCAATTAAACCAACGTGAAAAATATCAACAAAATTATTTCCACAGAAGCACTTCACTTCCCTGGCGTGGTGATCACCCTCCTTCTGTATCAGACACAGCAAACAGGGTTTTGTTATTTATTGTTATTTTATCTGCTTGGTCATACAGGTCTACAGAGTTTCTATGCATGGATTAAACACTGAAAGATTTTCCCCATAAATGAATACCCAGTCTTAAAGCTGACCATGATGCCAGAATCTCCAGGTGTTCACCAGGAGCAGAGAAGGCTCCAGGGAGAGCTCAGAGCCCCTGCCAGGGCCTAAAGGGGCTCCAGGAGAGCTGGAGAGGGACTGGGGACAAGGGATGGAGGGACAGGACACAGGGAATGGCTTCCCACTGCCAGAGGGCAGGGCTAGATGGGATATTGGGCAGGAATTGTTCCCTGGGAGGGTGGGCAGGCCCTGGCACAGGGTGCCCAGAGCAGCTGTGGCTGCCCCACCTCTTCCTTCAGCTCCTCCTTTAAGGCTTTAGAAAAGAAGACAGGAAGCAGAGCCTGGGAAACTTGTGAATCCTGGAATCCCAGGATGGTTTGGGTTGGATGGGACCTCAACCCCCATCCAGTGTCACCCCTGCCATGGGCAGGGACACCTCCCACTGTCCCAGGCTGCTCCAAGCCCCAAAGTCCAACCTGGCCTTGGACACTGCCAGTGATCCAGGGGCAGCCACAGCTGCTCTGGGCAACCTTATTCCAACACATCTGAGGATGTTTCAGGTACACAGTGATCCCAGGAGGTGAATGAACTTTTCATTCTGTTTTCCCTGTTTCTCTTGGATTACTCTGTCCCTCAGTTAAAATTCAGTTAGGATTACCCATCCCTGTGCCACAAAGACACCATCCTGAAGACGCTCCTGAAGAAGAGGAGGGGAAAAAAAATCCTGCTACACCTTGTCCATTGTCCTCAACATCATTTTCTCATTATCATCCCCTTGGAGGAATAATCCAATCCCATTTTGTCACATTACTTGCAAAACCTGTAAAGGTCACAGCAAAATACAGGCAGTGAAGGGTGAGTTTAAATTACATTCTCCCAGGACATACCCATCTATATTCCATTTATCTCCCACCAGGCACAGGACTGGCTGGGCTATCCTGGGTTTCTTATCTCCATGTAAAATCAGAGAGATTTTAATCTAACACCATCTAAAGTCAACTTCCTTCCAAAGTGTGTTTTAAGGAAAGCTGAAGAAACTTTACCCTGGCTCCTGTGATTGTTGGAGGAATACATCTGAAGGCAACATCCTTCTGCAAGGCTTTTAACGAGCCTCCGCAGTTTTAATTGGCAACTCACTGCTGCCTTCTATTCCCTCACAAATTATCCGTGTTACCAAGCTCCTAGTAAAGTTCTGTCATTCCTAGGGCTGCAGCAAGCAGTGCACAGGACTCCACGAAAACAAAAACAGCAGAGGAAAACTCAAACTCATCCAGGCATGGCAAGGGAAGGCTGAGCTCCCGCCTTAATCCCCCTGCGCCGCGCCGGGTTTTGTACAATTAGTGCAGCTGGCAAGCACAGCAGCTTGAGGGACTCTTGTGCTGCCTTTTGAGGGCCAGCAAAAGGATTTACATAATTTAGAGTTTAATAACTTACAGACTCTGCTTGCTTTTTTATTTATTTTTTTTTTACTAATAGTTCTCCTGCAGACACAGGCTGGTGCAGAGTGCGATTCCCCTGAAATCATCAGCCTCACACAGAGATGTTTCTAGGGGACGGTTTTATTTGAGTTTTGCCCCCAAGAGAATCCATTTCAGGTGTAAAGACCACTTCTAAAATCAGCAGAACATGCTTAGAGGATGGAGAATCTGATCCTACCACAAAATCCGCCCTAAATCAGTTGCAAAAATCTGCTCCGCACGTTATTCTTCAAGAGGAATGAGGGCTTCTGCACAATATTAACAGCAGATTAATTTCACTTCCTCCTACATTTTTTCTGTTATCAAAAGGAAGAATCACAATGTTTTAAACACAACCTCAATTCAGCTGGAGGCATTTCTGTCTTTTTTGCCTTCTTTTTCTGACCTCTCATAGCTCTTTTTTCCAAACATGTCTCTAAAAACAGAGGATCAGAGACATCATTTTAGATGCAGCCGTAACAAGTGATGTTTTCCTCATTCTGAGCCTAATTATTTGTTGGAACTAGGGAGGAAAGTCTGTGGTTCTGCTTTGAATTGCAAGGAGCATCCAGGTTTACATGCAGGCACTTGAGAACTCTGGATAATCAATACAGAGAGAAGGAGAAATTAGCTGCTGATTTGGATTTCACTGAGTGTGCAATGGAAGGTGATCTGTGAACATCAAGGAGTCAGAAAACCTCGAAAATTCAATACTTGAAGCAGACTGACCAGTTCAACCAGAAGAAGAAAAAGCAAACCAAAAAAACCTCAACCCCCCCTACTAATATCTGGAAATGTAAAGCAAACACTGGAGAACAACCAAACAAAAATCAGATGTCAAAATTGTACATTTATCTTAAAAGAATGTCAAGAGCTGTGTCTCTGCCCTCGCCAGGGCTCCTCAACACCCAGAGTTTGGCTTCTTCCCAGGCCCTGCTTGAACTCAAACCCCACTCTGCTTTTATTTAAGACTGCAATAATAGGGAAAAAATATGTTAATAGTGCTCCTGGGGCAGGCTTTTCAAAGCCCAGGATTGCCTTATTAAAGAGGTTGTTGTGAGGCAGGAGTCAGATCAGAATCATTAAATTTTAACACCTCCTAAATTCTATTGCAAAGACAAAGCCTTTCCTCCAGTGATTTATATTTGAAGTTTGCTCCTGCAGAGTGAGCACGAGCTGAAGAGCCCATGTGGACTAACAGTGAGTAATGACACTAAAATCTTCATTATTTACAAACCAAAGCCAGGGTACACATAAAACCCAGTTCCAGCAGGAGATGTCAACTGAGCTGACACCTCATAATGGCCCAGCTGCCAGGCTGAGCTCCACACCCCAATAAATCCATCCTTCACTCAGCCTCTGCTGCAACTTCATCCTCAGAAAGCAGCACTTAATGTCCTCGTAATGAAGTACAGCAGGCACATCAAAACACACTCCTGACACTCTGGAGACGATGGAAAGCTCTCTCCTGAAAATCAGGAAGCCCTGAGTGTTTCTCCAAATGGGAGCTGGATGATGCTCCCCGACACTTCTTCACCACCAGTGCAGACTGAGTGTCTGTTCTTAACTACAGTCACCAATCTCATTTCTCCCAGAATAAATCTTGGAACGATCAAATTATCCCCAGGCTTAAATGGAGTATTTACCACCACTCACCTTTCTGGGGATTTACCACATTTATTGTTCCTTTCCCAAAGGAACAAGCAGGTGTTTGAAGCTGTGCAGGATCAGCTAAGTCAACACCATGCCCTGAGGGGATGTGAGCACCTCCACAGCCTCGGCTCAGTGAGGGCAAGCTGCAGCACTTCCCCAAGTTCATCACAACACCAACTGCACTGATTTGTGCACTAACAAGAGAGAAAACCCCTCAAAGTCCCTTGCTGGCCCCGGGAAAGCGATTAAAACTCTAATTCCACAATGCTGCTGGGAAAGGGCCAGAGGAACGATGAACACAGGTTCCTCCCCCTTGAGGCAAGGACTCTCTGAGTAGTGACCTTACTACTGCCCCCAGTTTAACCAGGATAAAGGGATTTGGGACAACTGAATACCACATGCCACTCTGGAGGTTTGCTCAGGAGAGGAGCCTGAGGGCATGGAAAAGGCAGCAAGAGGAAAACTGCCAGGAAAACTTGGTGTGTGTAATTCCCTGTGGGAGTGCAAGAGCACGACCAGGTGAGAATGGCCACAGGAACAGAGCAGTTATATGGGATTCCACTCGTGGGAGTGGAGGATAAAGTGCCTTTCGAAACTAAACAACAGCCACCCCCTCACTGCCTTTTCTAGGATTNGGAGTGGAGGATAAAGTGCCTTTCAGCTCTGCATTCCTAAGGGGAAACTAAACAACAGCCATCCTCTCACTGCCTTTTCTAGGATCTGACCTTTCTCTCTGCTCTTTCCAGCCTTCCCCAGCTGTATTTATCACACAGACCTGCTGCTTCTCTGAATTTTCACCGTCACCTGAGGTACCCCAGCACTTGTGAAATGATTGAGGTGAGGACAGAGAACGTCAGTCACGTCCTTCAGCTGTAAAGAGAACAGCACATCCTGCAGAAAATAATCCATTTATCTGTTCCTGCTTTCTCATTCCTGCCCATTTGTTCTTTTCCTTTCTTCTCTCCTTTTGAAGCACAATTAGGTATTTGGAAAAGGCTTTCTTCTGAGCAGGAACTCACACAGCTCATTATTCTGGCACAAGAATACCCCTGGTTTGTATTATTCCAGTTTGTACCTCCTGTTTGGATTACTCTGTGCCATCGGTACCCTTCTAACTCCTTCCCCACAGCACCTTAAAACCACACAACTCTTTATTATCTCTCTCTGCTTCAGAGATCACCATAAACTCTTGTCCTCAAGATCAAGGACAACTGTGATATCCTATATCCCAGATCTCAACTCTGCATCTGAATTTAAACAAAAACCTATTTAAGTCGTACATAGCAGTGTGATTTACCTCCTCTTCTTATTGGTGTAAGCCAAGGCTTGGCCCAAAACATTCAAAAAAACCAGATAAGTGCTGGAGAGTTTAGAGCAGGGAGTCAAGTGCCATCCATTTTTTTTTTTTCCTGATTTATTTTAGTCAGCTAAGTGGGAAAACAATGGCCTGTCCTGAACAAAAACTAAGCTCAGCTTACTGAGTTTCCCTTGAAGACTTACACAGGTCAGAAAGGTTCTTCTAAGCAATAAGAAAATAATTATCATGAGATTCAGCAGGAATTGTAAGGAAAACTGTGGCCTAAGCTTCAGGCTCCTCTGCATGGGGCAGGACTGAGTGACTGAATGAAGCATTTCCTCTGAGTCTTCTTCACACAGAGTGGCTAAATTCCACACCAAAATCCATGCCCTAAAGAGCTGAATTCACTGAGAAAGTGAAACATCTTAAAAGAGGCTGCGACTTCCAAGTGAAGTGAAGAAAAAACATCTAAAATGCTCTTACTTTTGACAGTAGCTGTCCGGGTGCAGTTGTAGAGGATGGCTAACTCCCCAAAAACTTTGCCAGGTCCCATGGTGCAGAGCTTCACTCCCTCTTTTGTCACTTCAACCTTCCCATCTGTGAGAAAAAGAAGAGAAAATATACCACTTTAAAAGGGCAATTAAATAATTTCAGACATTTTAAAAGGAAGATTTTTTAAATTTTTTTCTTACTTTTAAAATGTATTTAATACAGGCCAGGTTGGACAGGGCTTGGAGAAACCCAGGATAGTGGAAGGTGTCCCTACCCATGGCAGGGGGTGGAAGAGGATGAGCTTTAAGGTCCCTTCCAACCCAAATCATCCTGGGATTCCACACTGCAAACAAAAAAACTCCAGAGTCCTACAACTTCAAAAGGAATTACATGTATTATGAACGAGTGCNGTCTAATGGAAGGTGTCCCTACCCATGGAAGAGGGTGGAAGAGGATGAGCTTTAAGGTCCCTTCCAACCCAAATCATCCACACTGCAAACAAAAAACTCCAGAGTCCTACAACTTCAAAAGGAATTACATGTATTATGAAGGAGTGCACATATACTCAGCAAAAGATTAAAACCAACTGTTGCATGCAGAGACCCTCAACACTGGAGTGTTTTTTAGTGGAGCTTCTGTACAGTCAGGACATACTCACAGTACACTAAACTCAGTGTGAACTTGGTTTCACCTCTTACACTTTCTGGTGAAATTTCCCCCAATTTTCTGTGTTCAAAGAGGAAGAGATTTAGGTCTTTAACACCACACATGAAAACGGCGGTGTAATTTTGCTCATTTTCCCTGAGAAACTAATCCCCGAGAACACTCATCCACGAATAACAGAACCATTATCAAAAAGAAAATTACTCTGACCTGTGGCTATTATTTAATTCCCATCTCTCTACCCCTTGCCTTTCTGAAAATCTCGTTTTATGAGGGGAAATCTGCTTTATCAGCTTACCTGCACCATGCCAGGAGGGATGTGTGAGGAGGGGTTAAAATCTCAGATTGGATGGAAGGAAAGGAACTCAGGACCATACCTGGGAGGTTGGAAGTGACCAATCTTTTAGATACTGGAGGGTTTGAAAAGCAAGATTTGAAAAACAAGAGCCAGGAGAAGGAAAGAGGGGACAGATGTGACGGGGCCACAGAGTTACTCCTGCCAA
>VXBB01022096.1:124202-146745 GCA_013399915.1 Illadopsis cleaveri | reverse complement strand
AGTGTACCCCACAAAAAAAAAAAAAAAGGTGGGGAAAAATAGCAGCAAGGGTTTTGAATTGTAGAGGCCACTAAAAAGTCTCCCCTGACACCCCAAACTGACAAACAGCTTCAGGGGTCATGGAACACAATCAGAGAACTGAAACACGGACTCATTTAGGTTGGAAAAGATGATTATTTATCAAGTCGAAAGTGGCTGTTTGGTAAATATTATGACCTAAAGGATACCTGGGCTGTGGGAGTGTAAAATGGCAGCAGTGTTTTCTATAATACAGAAGCAGAGTTGGGGGGGGATTCAAATACCTTCATTACAAGTTAATTTTTATGACTATTTTTATAAATGTTTGGTTCATTTCTTCATATTAAGTATCAATGTAACAAGAAGCACAAAAATAGGTGTTTATCTCAAGAATGAGGAATATCAACCTTTAGTGGGGCCTCACACGCTTCAGAGATTCCTAAATTATTTTCAAGAATATAATTTTTTGTTTAATAGAACTGAGTTTCAGCAGCTTTTTCCGCAAAAAAAGCTCTGTTGGATAAAGCTCTACAACAAAAACCTGCAAAGAGACTGACTTTACCTGATTTATGGCTCATGGGTTCCAAAGAAAGATGGACAATTCTGAGCAGTAACGCACAGATGGGATCACACTATTCCCAAGTGTTGGGGAGCACCAGAAACATATTGCTGATGAAATTAAAATACTTGTTTTAAAAGTACGGAGAAGATTTCCCAGCACGATGTTGCAGGTATTGGCAAGACTAGATAAAATGATATTCTGTGGTTTGGTAATTGATGTGCTCTTTAATTACAATTTCTTGTCCTGGAGAAAGCCTCCCTTTCTCCTGCTGGGTAACTAAGCAATCTGGAACTTTAAACACCTCACCATAAGATGCCCAGACTGCGAGCAAAATTCACCTCTCATGGAGTTAAAAGGTCAAAGGACTGCTGTAGGATTTTTCCCATTTTCTTCACGTACCTGGCAGCTCACACAGCGCAGTTTTCCACAGAGCCAACAAACTGTTCTGCTGTACCAACCAGATAAAGGAACCCAATGAAATACAACACAATATTGATCAGTTAATGGAGATACATCTGCAGCTTGCCTTGGCATCTCCATCAGACAAACACTAAATAATGCACAAGATGCTTCTCTCCAGGCAGGAGAATCAGAAAATGCTGCATTTCAGTCTAAATATTGAGCATGATTGAATTCAACATTATATTTAATTTACAGCTTGAGCTGATTTTGGGGAGCTTCAGTTGGCATACAAACAATGCACTTTTCTGTCAGCTGTAAGAAGTTATTCTAATGTGTATGATCTTTCAAATAGAGCATAAAATAAAAATCTTAGTGTCTTCAGTTCCCCAGTTCCAAGGGCTCCAGCCATTCCCCTTCCAGGATGAACATGAGAAGGTGACCAGAGTTAAGAGTTGATAAAAGAGATCGATGCCTCCACAAGCCACAAGCCTGCTCCCAACAGAAATACCTCCAAAAACCCCTTTAACCAAGCAGAACTCAAAATATTTTGGCTTCTGCAGACACTCAAGTCTCGGTCCTTTATCCTTGGACACTTCCAGGGATGGGGCAGCCACAGATGCTCTGGGCACCCTGTGCCAGAGTCTCACCTCACCATGTTGCTTTGCAAGATTCCTGAGAGATTCACTAAAACTTTATGAAATTAAGCTTTTCTTATGTAAAACTAGTCCTAGGAGTTGGAATTCAACGATCCTTGGGGATATTCCATGGAATCCAAGAGGGAACAGCTTCCCAGCACACATCCTGAGCCTTGGGCCTCTCAGCCACAGCCTCACTTTCCCAAATTAAACTCTGTGTGCTAATTACATTGTAGTTGCAAATTTAATTGTGGAGCAATTAAAGTTTTAATTGCTAAGTGGCTGCTTGATTTCAGAGCCAGTGCGATGAAGATGTGCTAACACTGGCCTTTGTTTGAAAACACAAACTGATAATGGTCCGCATTATTCATGGAATTATTCACGGGGTCGTGCCCCAGCCACCAGCAATCTTCCCCTCCTCGGTGCCTGTGGAGAATTACACTTCAGAATGAGGAATATTCACAGTATTAAAACCAAAGCCAGGATTTAAGGGATTTTTTTATCACAGCTCTTCTTAAAATAGGCTGACAGTGAGTTACTCCTGGTGCATCTCCATCCCAGTTTCAGGAATCGTGGAAATAGTTCCTGGAAAATCATCTATACATGGAAAATCATAGAATGGTTTAGAAGAGACCTTTAAGGTCATCGAGTGCCACCCCTGCCATGGGCAGGGACACCTTCCACTGTCCCAAGGTGATCCAAAACCCGGCCTTGGACACTTCCAGGGATAGAGAACCTGTGTCAGGGCCTGTGCTCTGGTAAATTCCTGAATAACCTCCCAGGATGCCAAGTTAAACACGGATCATTTTAGCCACAGAAGAGGAAAAATACAGATGAATGAAGCACATAAGAACAAAGCAGCATCAATTTTGTCCCCTACAACACCACCAGCACAGCACAGAGGTTTTGTTTTGATGGGGACATTGGCGGTTTTGTCACTCTGAGCCCAACCAATTAAACCTGAAATACATCTCTGGCTGAACTGCATCCATGTCCCTCAAATGAATGGAAGCATCAAGTAAATTGCACTCATGTGACTCTCTCAATCAGGAGGATCATTTTTTTCCCCCAGTAATTAAATGGTCGTTTTCTCTTTCCGGGCACAGAAGAAAACTGATTAAGTTGACCTGAGGAACTTATCAATCTGTGTATAATTTATATAATAGACTAGATTTTTGCAATGCATTATCAGCTTTCCCTTTTTCCCCCCAGCACAGGGGAAAGGGCACTTACTGCTTCAAGCCAAAATCTTCCACAACTCCCAAATCCAAACAAATCTGAATTTTAAAGATACAAGAATACACAAGAGGGTATCTGAGAACCCCAAGGGGATTTCTGTACAATAAGAGTTTCTTCTGTTGTCCAGTAAAGGCTTTAACAGCAGGAATGAGCCAGGGACATTCCTACCTTGTATTTCTCCATACTCAGGAGACCCCTGGAAGACTTAATTCCTTATTTTCAGTTGTCTATCCCAGCAGTGCCTCTGCAACATGGGTAAGAGCGATGGATTTTAGTATTACTCACATTACTGGGCCCTCTCCAAGTCCTGGACCCTTAGGGATTAAAAGAAAGGCTGGTTCTCCCATGAAGGCACTAACTATTCATCACATTCCCGTGCCAGCTTGAAAAACACAAACACTTCTAGTGAAAAATGAGGAATGTGAAAAAGCAGGGCTCAGCACGAGCTCATGTATTCCTGGGATATCAATTTCATCTCACAACTCCAAAAATGCCAGGAGGGGTGGGAGGAGGATTCCCTCAATTCAGTGCAGGATTCATGAATGACTATTCAGTATTTGATTTCTTCTGTGCCTGTTTCACACTTGGACTGCAGTTTGATTTGCTGGATGCTATTCAAGCTCTGCTCTGAAAACTGAGGAATGATTGTTTGCAGAAAGTTTTCTTTAGGAAATATCACTCTGGATCTGCAGATTTTCCTGAACAAGGTTGAATATATTTCAAAAATGGCACCTGAGACGAAGCACAAGTTACCCTTCAACACAGCAACAAGCCCCTGTGAATGTGGGAAATGTAAGCCCTGATAGGTTTCTCCCTTACCCAAATTCAGGGAAGTTCTGACAGAATAACTACATTATCAATGAGGAAAAAATAAATAATGCATATTTTGCTAAATTTTAAGTTGTTTTCCCACTGCAAATTGTTGCGAGAGTGCTTTGAATATGGAGAAAATAACATTTTTCCTCAGGTGTCTCCTTGGGAAAAGCCAAATAAATTCTGATAGCATTTTCCAGGCTTTTTTTGTTTTAAGCTGGCACCTGCAGCAGGAGTTTAGAGCTCAATCTTTTAGAGTTGTGCAAATGAAGAGGAACTGAACATGGGGCAGCTGGTCAGCCTGGACACTGATGGCCCTGTGGAGCCTCATCCGTATCCCATTCCCAAAAACCCTCCAGTGAGCTTTACCCTTGTTGGATAAAACCCAAGAGGAAGGTAAATGAAGCAAGACCTGAATTCTGACTCTCAAACCTCCAGCTTTAACACTACAGCTACACTACAAGTCCCTTCAGCAAATGCATTTGGAGTTGAATAAACTGATTTAATTCCTCTCAGACCCTCTGGGGGAGGCAGTCCCAAAGTGATAGAACTGGGGCAGTCACTGGGGCAGCCTCCCCAAAACCAGACCCTGGAAATCCACTTGCTAGGGGGGGATTTCCAGTGCCAAAGTTTTTTACGAGAGTCTGACACCAGCACAAACCCGTGCTCAGGTGCCCAAAAACCAGAAAGTATTTACCAAGCTGGCCCCACCTCCCTGGCAGGAAACTTATATCCTAAAACTACCAGAAAATGACATCCTAAAACTGCTTTTTAACACTGGCTTTTAAGAAATAGTTTTGAAACTAGGCTTGAAGCCATGAATCAACGTGCACCATGTCTGCAGCCTGAAGCAGTGACTTCAGTAACACCTCTTGGATTTAAATCAAGGCACACTCCAGAGAAAGGATTACTGGAGATAAGAGCAGAGCTCCATCCCAGTTTCCACCCTGGCTGCTGGAGAGTTCTGAAAAGCAGGGAATGGAAAGAAAGGAGGTGATTGCCAAAATCTGTAACAGCAGCCCGGGGGCAGTGAGGGGCTAGGAGAACTGAGAGCAGCTGAAAAAAGGATAAAGAAACTTCCCCTGGGCTTTAAAGGTAGGGACCAAAAGCTAGATGAGAGGAAGGCACAGAGGACTGAGGGCCAGAGTGTGGCAGCCTGTGGAGATCCCAGAGTCACTGGGGTTGGAAAAAACCCTCCAGCATCCTCCAAACCAAGCTGTGCCCCACCTCATCACCAAACTGCCTTGAAAGGAGAAGTGGAGAGTCCCTAATTATTGCAGCAGCTCTCTTATTAGAAGGTAAAAATTACCTGAGGCNACTCATCCTTATTGGATACAGCTGCTACTCATCGCAATAGAAGGTGTGGTTTGCTCAGTTTGATTTTTGAGGAACTCAGGGAGTTAAGCTGAAACTCAAGAAGATCTGCAGGGAGTGGGAAATGCTGGCAGTTTATCCTCACACAAGCTCCCTTATCCCAGTCCTTCTGAAACCCAGATGTGAACAAAATGTGATCAGAGAGAAGGGATGAGTTTCATATTTACCCTGGATAAAATACTGAAAAGCTCAAATACCCTTCAGGGCACGCCTGTCTAATTTGCCTCACTCTTACCTCGATAAATAACAAGTTTCAATCTCAAAAGCAAACAAATCCAAATGAGAACTGCTTTTCCCCCAAGCATTCTGTAGAAGGACACAGCCTGCCCTGCCAAACTGCAATGTTTGTCCCAAATTTTGATTCAGCACCTCTTAACCTGGAATTACAGCTCCAATTTCAGGAGTGAAAATTGACCCTTTTTTGGTATTCAAAGCCTTTTGTGAGCAAAACCCCAATTTGTTTCATTTTCACAGCCCTTCTAAGACACTTGGTTAAAATAATTCCCCTTAAAATACAGAGATGTTCCCAGTGGACTACACTGAGAAAAGACTTACTTTGCTCACCTGCCCCAAACAGCTGTTAGATCCTGCCATCCAAATTTATTTCCTAGTTGCAAACCTCTTCTCTTTCACTTCAGAGCCATCACTTTCATTTCCTGGCTTTTCAAAATAGTTTGGAAGCATTTCAGCATGAGAGAAAAACAGCCGTAAGTTGCCCCAAGGAAAGTTTAAATTGGATTTTGGGAAATATTTCTTCACAGGAAGGGTGGTCAAGCATTGAAAGGGTCTGCAGGAAGAGGTGGAATCACCATCCCTGGAAGTGTTGAAAAGCCATGTGGATGCAGCATTTGGGGACTTAGATTAGAGGTGTCTTGGCAGTGCTGGGTTGGACTTGATTGTGGTGGGTTTTTCCAACCTTAATGATTCTATGTCAAAATGTTAACCAAAAAAACCCCAACCAAAAACAAAAGTTGAAGCCATAAACAAATAAAATTGAGGAGTCCATTTTAATTTATCCTTCAATTAAACCAAAAATAACTTTTAATGCGTGATTGCTAAGTGATACTGGGACATGTAGTCACTGCAGTCTCATATCAAAGATAACAGAACAAACCCAGAGGCTGAGATCCCCTAAACCAGCACAAACTCTTTCCTTTCTTTCCCTTTTTACCCAGGATAATCAGGGGCTTGAAAGGCAGCGATAAAAGAACAGATATATTTAAAAATCCTGAGACAGCCACTTCCTAGAGAAGCTGTAACTCACAGAAATAAAAGATTAATATTGATTAAAATTTACACAGCCATAATATTTGACACTGTTCTGCAGGTGCACGCCCACACATCAATCTGCCTGGAACAGATCCCTCAGCTCAGTGCCAAACACCGACAGCTCTGGAAGGAAATCCCAGAAAAACTCCTCAAGGCAAATCCTGAATTGCTCTTCCAGCCTCTCCCTCCAGCCACGTCCTTGAAGGAGGAGAGGTGCTGCAATAACCAGAGAAGTCTTTCCCTCCTTCAAGCCACACCACAATAATTGTGTGTAGGGGAGGTTATTTAGCCCAATTTTAGCCAAATGCTACGATGTCATAACACTTTCTAAGGCCACTGCATCTTTAGTGATGTTGTACATGCTCACAACTCTTTCCTGTGGTAAATAACATGAGGAGATGGCTAAATCCACCTGAGGGACACCTGGGGATTAGGATTTATTTGGTCCTTCCAGCCCATAGTGTTTGACCAAACGTCTTGGGTTGCAGGATACAATCAGCAGTATGTATTCTATTGCTCTCTGTTAAAACCAGGCGGGGCAGTGTTCTTTATCTCTTCCACCACCCACCACTCATCCACCCTTCCCCTCCCAAGGGGATATCTGCTGTTCATGGGCCATCCAGGCTCACTGCAGGGCTGATACAATTCCATCATCCCATGGGGAGATGCTCCACCCAGGGGGAGGAGCCCAGCATTCCTACCTGGATCAAACCTGGCATTCAGAACAGCAGCACAGCCTGTTTGCACTGGATTCCCAGAGGGAGACCAGACCCAGCTCAGCCCCACTGGACCTTCAGAGGAAAACTCCACCCTTGTACAGGATCATTGCTCCAACAGAACCACATCTGTCACTGCAGGAGGGCTGGATTGGACTGACACCAACACCCTGACCAACAGGGTGTCAGGTTGTGTTCTGACTCTGGCAGTATTTTCTTTTGGTTTGGTTGATTTTTTGTACTACTATATTTTATTTTAATTTTTCTAGTAAAGAACTGTGATTCCTATTCCCATATCATATTAAGGAGAGCCCCTTAATTTCAAAATTATAGTAATTCGCAGCGAGGCGGTTTACATTCTCCATTCCAAGGGAGGCTCCAGCTTTCCCTGGTAGAAACCTGTCTTTCCAAACCCAGACACCAAAGAGCCAAACCCTTCTCTCACACTGCTCCAAGTGCCAAGTGACTGCAAGGCCGCATATCCCATTCCAGGTCTCCTGTTCTCAGAGCACAGCTCCTCTCTCCCCTATTTTCCACATTCTCTTGGCAAATAAATGCCAGGGATGAGGCTGAAGGGGCTGGCAGGGAAGGCTGGGCAGGCAGAGCTCTCACTGGAGTGACTTGATGCAGCAGGAGAAGATCTCCACTAAATCGATGTTTTCACCTGACACCTGCCATGAGCTCAGCTCTGAGTTACACAGAAGCAGCAGCACCTTTGGTGCTTTCATTCCTTGTCCAGGCACGAGGGGGTTTGAGTAGCTGGTCAATGAAACTTTGCAGGTTTCTGACAGCAAAGTGATCCTGGCAGAACAGGCACTCCAGAATTTCACTCTGCTTTTTCTCCCCTGAAGGCAGTAAGGGAAGGGTTTCTTTGGAAAACAAACCCTTTCCCATTTAACAAAAATAATTCTCCTCCAAGAGGAGCTCTGCTCAGATTCCCAACCACCTACACAGCACAGTGAACATAGGCTTCTCCACTGGGAAAGAAAGGTGCAGGCAGGACCCTCAGGAGCTGCTCTCATTCCCATTTCATCCTGCAGCCTCTCAGGGAGAGGAATGCCTGAGATTTCCTTATTTCACCCCAATATTTAGTCCACTTTGCACCTAACTCTGATTTCAGACCTCCAAAGCATCCTGTGGGGAAAGAAAGGACAATTCAAAGCTGTTTTCTTCTAGGAAGAGATGGAAAAATAACATCAGGGGCGCAACCCAAATCTTATTAAAAATAGGCCAAGTGGATCATAAATCATCCAGAACAATCAAGAAGAGTAGCAGGAATATGAAAAAGTGTCAGCAGCAAACAAAGTGGGGATTTCTTGGAGACCCTCACACGCCTGGAGGGTCCAGGCTCCACCACAACATGGAAACAATGACAGCTCCCTAACAATGATTTCACTGCTTCAAAAGATTCTGCTCCCTTATTGCCCCAATTCCCTCTCTGTCCCACAAATGACTCCTCATGGCTTCTTCCAGAGCTTTTCGAGGACTGTTTCCTTCCACAGAACTCAAAAAAATCCAAAGTTCACTGGGAAACAGGAAAAGGATGGGAGACAGGTTGGATTAAACAGAATTTTTCTGCCTTGCCTGTGCCAAAATACGGAGCTGAGTTTCCCTGGAGGCCACGTAGGGATAACCTCACTCCAGTCAGCAGAGAAAGGGAATGGTGGGAGTGTTTAGGACAACACTGGGAGATCAGTAATTTGGAAAAAAAAATACCTGTGCTATGAACTTTAGGAGGTTATTTGATTCAAAGAATAATAAAACAGGAAGAAAGGGAGAGAAACCAAATACGTAAAATAAAGTCTTGGTTCTGACAGAGAGAGAAAAGGGGAATTTATCATCCAAGGGCTGTTTGTTTGGATAATCAAACGCCATCAGCTGAGAGTCAGGGTGGCAGCTCTGAGGCAAGAAACCAGGGCTTAAACCACACTAAACAGAGAACCCCGGGATGGTTTGGGTGGGAAGGGACCTTAAAGACCAGCACATTCCTGCCTCAGGCAGGGCAGAACCAGGCCAGGTGTAAGCACACAAAAATCCTCCTTCAAATCTCGATTCCACTAGAGCTGTTTTTAACTTTTGTTTTTTTCTGGAAAACCCAACACTGCTGACCCCACGGTGGGGTGTAAAACACACCCCAGCAAAGCCTGCCCTGTACTGTCAGGGATGGATCAGCCCAGGAGGTGGATGAGGAGTTCTGAAGCACCAAGACTCTTCAGAAAAGAAACCGTGGCACAGGGGAAAGTGGCATTTTTGGGAATAGATATCCCCAGGGATGGAAACCAGTTTATTTGTTCAAACAAAAAACAAAGGGCTGTGAGGAAGTTTGGACCCATTTTATACAATCTTGGGGAGCATCCACAAAAAAATGGAAGTAGGAACAATTATTTATTCTTATGAGGCTGGGTGATCACTGCCTGAGCAAGAAACTTCTTGAAAGTACAACCTCTCGTTCCAAATCCAAGTTGACAAATGGGCAAATGACAAGATTGGAAACACCTTGTGATATAAAGGGACGTGATTTCTCTGTCAAATGTGTTTGAAGTCTCTTCTGAAAACACAACAAATTGAGTTTTAATTACTTTTGCATACATCAAGTCTGCACTGAACTTTCAAGCAGCAAAGCTTCATTTCACTCGCTGCCGCTGCAATTTGCACCACTCCAGGTTAATGTAATATCTACTCCCCACAAATGTGGAATGCATTCTCTTATGAGCTGCTACTTCATGTTTGCAAATCAGCATGTTGGCTGGGCTCAGCAAATGTGATTTATTACTGTCTGGGACATGAGAGAGCAGCAGGAATCAGCTTCTGATGATGGAGGGAATATAGAGTGACAAGTCCCATTTGCTTCTGAGCTCTGCCACCGGTCTTGACTGTGGAAAAGGGGGAAAAAAATCTGATATTGCTCTCTCTGGGCATGCAGAAAACAAAGCACTCAGATCTGATCATCTGCCTGCAAACAATTTCTCAGCTCATAGGCAGTGGCTTTGTGTGACAAGGTGCCCTGAAGAGACTTTTCCTCAGCAAGCCAGGAAGTTTTAGTAATCCCGGAATATCAAAAATGCCAGGGCCAAAGACTAAAGCCAATCTTATCAAGTACCAGTGCCCTGGCCAACAAAATCAGGGTAGGAGTTTGGAATTTGGATGGGAAACAGGTTTGGCCTGTTTGGAATTGTTTTCACATGGCAAACACCTGTTTTCATGCTGCCTCCATTCCCACACTGCTTCCTCACACCGTCTGAGAAGCTGAATCCCAAAATCACACAATCCAACACAGTCCTGGGTTGGAAAGGACCTTAAAGCCCATCCAGTGCCACCCCTGCCATGGGCAGGGACACCTTCCACTGTCCCAGGCTGCTCCAAGCCCCAAAGTCCAGCCTGGCCTTGGACACTGCCAGGGATCCAGGAGCAGCCACAGTTGCCCTGGGCACCCTGTGCCAGGGCCTGACCACCCTCCCCGGGAACAATTCCTGCCCAATATCCCATCCAGCCCTGCCCTCTGGCACTGGGAAACCATTCCCTGTGTCCTGTCCCTCCATCCCTTGTCCCCAGTCCCTCTCCAGCTCTCCTGGAGCCCCTTTAGGCCCTGGCAGGGGCTCTGAGCTCTCCCTGAAGTCTCTGTTTTCCAGGTGAACACCCCCAGCTCTCCCAGTCTTTCCCCACAGGAGAGCTGCTCCATCACCCTGCCCAGCAGGAATTTGTCCCCAGCATGGATGCAAACACTCTCACACAACTTTTTTTTTTATTCCTTTCCTTGCTAAACTTTTCCTCAGTCTCCAACACCCATTTCTCAGAAGGCAGGAGAAGAGGAGAGACAGGATGATCAGGGCTCAGAGAGCGCTTTGGGTGTGAAAATCAGGAGAGATTTCCTGAACCCATCCCTAATTAATCTCCACCAAACACATCAAGGGCCGCAGGGCCTGGGTGAATGCACACAACTGTACAAATCAAAGTTCACAGGAGTCTGAAGGCTGGAATTGCAGAAGGGAACACCACTTAAGGATGAATACCCACAAAAGGGGTGGAAAGGTTACAGATGAGAGCTTCTGAAAAGAAACACAGAGTTCATCTGCATTGTTTTCTTTTCTCTGAAAGTGCAGAGGGAGATGAGAGGAGGAGGACACAAAGCCAAAAAAGGTCCCAACACTGAACTTTCACATGGATTTCTCCTCTGAGGGAGATGATTTACTCCTTTTCATTGTATTTTTAAGAACAAGCTCCCAACTCTTTCCCAAAAGGACATATTAACTTCTCTTCCATTGTGCAGTTTACATAAAGTTGGGTTTTTTTACTTCTCCAAGTGGCCTTTCATCTACAACCTGGAATTGTCCTGACATTTCTGCACGTTTTTAATATCAAGCACATAATATTCTATTGAACACTAAAGGACAGTGAAACTGTGCCTTGCAAAACTCAGCAGAGCCATAAATTCAGATGATGATCACGGGTGTTTCGTATTTGTCATCGAAGAGGTGCAAAGTCTCTCAAAGAGAAACCCTGTGAGGATACTCCAAACTCAGCCATGGGAGAAAGTTGTCCTCCCCAAAAATCAATTCATCATGCTCTGGATGAGCAAGCCCCTTTCCAACAGATAGTCTGATGATTAAATATCACCTCCTCAACACGATTTACCCCTCGGAGATGGAAAATGAAAAATTTGTACCTGACGAGTTGTTGATCCATCCTTAAGCTTTAGCCTTGGCAAATTTGATTGTAAAAAAACCCAACGGCAGTTGAGAAGTTTTGCTGGGTAAAACAGGTTTAACCAAGAGTAACCAGGCAGAAACCCTCCTGCCAGGGAGGAGCCCCCCCAGGCTGTGGGGACAATGTGCTCAGGGCTGGGCACTGCCCAGGGAAGAAGTTGTGCCTCCTGTGCAGGGGGAATTGCTGGGCTCAGGCCCTGCCCGTGGCTCTGGGGCCATTGCTGGGCCCCCTGGGCAGAGCCTGGGCCCTGCTGGGAGCCCTCCCTGCACACAGGGACAGCCAGGCCTGAGGGCCCCTCTCAGCTGGGGCTCCTCTCCAGCCTGAACAGCCCCAGCTCCCTCAGCCTTGCCTGGGCACCCACATGCTCCAGGCCCTTCCTCAGCTCCACCAGCTCCCTGGCCCTGCTGTGCTGAGCACCCAGAGCTGGACACAGCACTGCAGAGGTGCCTCCGGGCCTGCCCACAGGGCCACCATCCCTCCCTGCCCTGCTGCCAATGCTCTTCCTGCTGCCCACCACACAGATGGAGTGTGAATCAGGAGAGGTGCATCACGCATTTCACAATTCCCACAAGGAAAGCAGGACAGTGCCTCCGTGCCTGGAGCAGGATTCAGGTCTGGATTGCTCCTGCTCTCACTTTCTGGCTGTCAATAAGGACAGGCTCAGTGCCAGAGGAGCTGCAGGAAGGGAGCTCCTTGTGCTGCCAGCTGAAAAGGCCAGGTCTGAGCCAAGCCAGAGGTGTCCTGCTGAGCCATTAAGGAGGAGACAGAGCTGGCTGGCTGACAGCACAAACCCGCTCTCAGCTGCTCCTCCAGCCTCCCTCAGGCCGCTGCTGCCTTCAAGAGCACAGCCACCACAGGGAAATGCACAGCACGAGCACCTCACGGACTGAGAAGGGATTTGCACCTGCTAAATAAGGTTTTTAATCCACCTGCCTGACTGCCACTTACTTGTCGGAGGATCTGACTGTGCCAGGAGCTACCTGGCAGTGCACCTGAGCCTGGAGCAGCTCTCCCAAGGATGCTGGCCGCCCACCTGCTGCTGAGGAAGGGGGACATCACCAGGGCTGAAGGCTGGTTCATTATTCCTTGGCAGATAATCCATCCCAGGGATCAGGATTAAGGAAAGGATCACCTGGAGAATGCTCTCACAAGGCACAGATGCCATAAACCTCTGGTGTCTGACAGGGAGAACGTGCTCACTGTGTTGCTCAGCAGTCACTTTGCCAATGGCAGAAAGCACCAGGATTCTTCTCTCTCATCCCTCACAGAAAGCCTGGGGACAGCAAATGACAGCTGTGACAACAGATATAAACTGTACCAAAGGTCTGGGATTAAGCACCAAAGATTTAAGCCCAGCCGACCCAGAAGACAAGCTGCTTTCCTGCATTAACTACACACTTTCACTGGGAGGAGGGAAAAAAATTCCCATCCAACAGGCACTTGCAGGCATCTTTGGGAGCTCAAAAGCACAGCCCCATATATTTGAGGGCTTCACATTTAAAAAAAGGGAAGATAGTCATCCTTCCTGCCAGCAGTTTGTTTGCCAGCCTGCCTGCTGGATTTAGATTTATATTTGGAGAGGAAACATTACTTTCAATACCTTGAGATGGCACAATTCAAATAGGAAATAAAAACAGCAGGAGAAAAATAAAATATAGACACCTGTATGGATTGTCCAGCTAAAGCATGCCCTGGGAGGAGGAGGCCATGAAAACCACAAACAACCAGAAATGCCAGTCTGAGCACGCTGGTGTGTAAAATACCACAGAATACCAAGATCATTTGGGCTGGAAAATCCCTCCCAGCCCATGGAGTCCCAGCTGTGCCCAATGCCCACCTTGTCCCCAGCCCAGAGCACTGAGTGCCACCTCCAGCCCTTCCTTGGACACCTCCAGCCATGGGCACTGCAAACCTCCCTGGGCAGCCCCTGCCAAGGCCTGAGCACCCTTTCCATGCAGAAATTCCTGCTGCTGTCCAAGCTGAGCCTCCCCTGGCACAGCCTGAGGCCCTTTCCCCTTGGCCTGTCCCTGTGCCCTGGCAGCAGAGCCCGACGCCCCCTGGCTGTCCCCTCCTGGCAGGGAGTTGTGCAGAGCCACAAGGTCCCCCCTGAGCCTCCTTTTCTCCAGGCTCAGCCCCTTTCCCAGCTCAGCAGTCACAAGGTCTCTTCTCAATGTCACCACTCAGGAACAAATCCCTGCCATCACCAATGTCACCATCAAACACCTCCTCAGTGTGACACCCTCCTGCTGCTCACAAACAAGAGGTGAGCTGAGATCCCTCTCTGCCTGCTCCCACAGAGCTGCTTGTTGTGGAAACTGTAAGATGGGAGAAAGGGATTCATCAAATCCCAAGGGCTCCAGAAGACAAAAATGAGTTGACAGCCAGAGCTGCTGTGTCCGTGTAACCCAGCGATTTATTCCTACTGGGGAATGTCACAAGGTAGGATCTGCCAGGTCCCTGGCCTGCCCCAGAAATCTTGGAACTCAGCCAGCATTGCCAGTAATCAATCCATCCATCCATCCATCCATCATCCATCCATCCCTCTATCAATTCATCATCCATCCATCCATCCCTCATCCATCCATCCATCATCCATCCATCCATCCACCATCCATCCATCCATCTACCATCCATCCATCCCTCCATCCACCATCCATCCCTCCATCCCTCCATCCATCCACCATCCATCCATCCATTCATCCATCCACCATCCATTCATCCATCCATCCATCCACCATCCATCCATCCCTCCATCCATCCACCCATCCATCCATCCATCCATCCATCCATCCCTCCATCCATCCATGCCTTCTCCCACCAGGAAAAAAAACCAGCACACCCCAGGGTACCCAGGCTGCATCCCAGGGGGGGGTCCATTGACCCCCCAAACAGTGCTGGGTTTATCACAGAGGAGGCAAACAGCTGCTCACATGTCCAATTAACACAGGGGAGATAATAAATGAAGCCCTGCAGTTCACAGGAGGAAAAAAAGCAGAAGTATTCCTTTGTATCTTCATAAATCCCAAAGCGGTTTGGGTGGGAAGGGACCTTAAAAATCATCCTATTTCCATCCCTGCCATGGGCAGGGACACCTTCCACTGTCCCAGGCTGCTCCAAGCCCCAGTGTCCAGCCTGGCCTTGGGCACTGCCAGGGATCCAGGGGCAGCCACAGCTGCTCTGGGCACCCTGTGCCAGGGCCTGCCCACTCTCCCAGGGAACAATTCCTGCCCAATATCCCATCCAGCCCTGCCCTCTGGCACTGGGGAGCCATTCCCTGTGTCCTGTCCCTTCATCCCTTGTCCTCAGTCCCTCTCCAGCTCTCCTGGAACCCCTTTAGGCCCTGGCAGGGGCTCTGAGCTCTCCCTGGAGCCTTCTCTTTTCCAGGTGAACATTCCCAGCTCTCTCAGCCCGTCTTCCATTATTTGGTTCACCTTGGATTACAAAGAAAAGCATTTTTCTGTCTCTCTCCTCCTCTTCCCTTTCTCCAGAGGCAGAATTGATGGGAGGATCTCCAAGGATCCCTTCCCCCTCAGGACCCTTGAGGCTCTGCCATTTGCTCTGCTTTGCATTGGAAGTGTTGGATGTGCCCAAAGCACCAGACAGGTGGAGCTGGGAAAGCGCAGGGATGGGCAGTGGAGCACAGCAGCCTCGGGAAATTGGGAAATTAAAATCTGACTGAATCCCGGGCATATCCTAAACACCCCTGGTTTGCAGACAAGTAACTGGGTACAACAACTTCACCATAAATTCCCCTCTTTACCTGAAAATCCTTTCCCCATCCCAGTTTTAGGTTCTCCTTTAACGGCTTAAAAAGCATGAGAGGCAAAAAACTGAAGTGTTCACTATACACCTACCCAAATTAAATGTCCTTGTTTTCATTTTCCTTAGTTGGATAATTGTGTTTCTGGGCAATTTGGAAAAAAATGAATGTTGTGAAATAAAGGCACAATGTGCTTAATTTGATGCACCTGTTCCATCCCTATTTCCCAGCAAGGAGGAAAGGCCTCTCCTTGGATTCCAGTGGCTCCATGTCTTGTGCAGGATGTGGCCGGGGTGNCTTAATTTCAAAATTATAATACTTTGGCGGGAGGGAGTTTACATTCTCCATTCCAAGGGAAGTTCCTGCCTTCCTTAGCAGACACCTGTCTTTCCAAACCTAGACACTCCGTTGTTCCCACAACTGCAATTCGCTTTGTGCAATTATATCCATTAAAATGAAAAAAAAAATCCATTTAAATGGAGATATCCAATTCCCTTAAATTCCACTTCAGGGAAGAACAGGCAAGAGCTGAGGGAGCAAAAGGCTAAGCAAGGAGTTGTCTAGAAGGTTTTATAACAACAGTAAGTTTCCATTAAAATTTGAAACCTGGAAGATATTGTTATGAGTGCCCATATTTGCTCTTTTCCAGGGCCTTTGGGTAGGAAAGGAAGTAATGGAAGATTTACTGCTCCGACTCCATGGACTCTTATCTCCCCCACACACACTGACAGGAGCAGAATTCAGAGATAATTGAAACTCCATTGCAGAACAAGAGCTACAAACTCCTGATCAGCATCAGGAACATGAACCCCACTGAGGGGGGAAAATAACAAATATTTCCCCAGCAGCAGGCACGGATTGTTTTACCTCTCTTGATCGTGGAGCTGCTCAGCCAAGGTTTGTTAACAGCAATGCATTCTGAGGAGCCTGATTCCATCCCAAACCACCCTGATTTTTCCATCTTTTATTTGTGTTGAGCACATAACTCCAAGGGCACGGATGAATAATGGAATCAAGGTCACTGTCACACTTCTAATTTATGACTTACAATTGCAAACGAGGGCTGACGATTTCCGTACATTTAGGAATAATTAAGAGCAATTTATTACAGATTATCTCTGAGGAGTGCCACGAAGCTGCTGGCGGGGGGAGCACATTAACTCAATTTTTACACGCTGTTTACTCACAGTTTGTCCCTGCATTTACTCTCCACAAGCAGCTCTTCAGAGCACCTGAATTTGTTGGAACAACACTGCAGAGTTGTAACCTACCACTGATTTTTACTTAACCCATTTCCTACTGGAATTGTTGCCTTGGAAAACAAACCTGCATTTTCTCCCAAGGTTTTTGGGTTCATTTATCAGCCTGGCTCATCCCAGAGATTTAGTCCATGGGTTGGACTCACAACCCCAAAATCTGTCTATAATGTTGGGGGTTTGGTTCATTTCTGGCCTGGTTCATCCCAGATATTTAACTTATGGATTGGACACACAATCCCTAAATCTCTCTATAATTTTGGGGATATCGCAGCTTTTGGGCACCAAAAATTCAAAAAGGATCAATTCAATTCAGTTCATGGAAGATGAGGAGCCACTGGAACCCAAATTCCACATTCCGGAGGGGCAGATCCGCATGGAAAGGGGGTGATGGATCTGCTCAGGGCCAAGCAGGAGCTAAGCACTGTCCAGCCCCACTGAGGATATTCTCCCCCAGGCTATGGGGAAAGGTGGAAAGCTGTAGATGGAAGCAGCAAGTCCCAGAGGGCTGGGAATGGGTGAGCAGGAAGATTTGGGAAGAGAAATTGAAGAGCTGGATGGATTTGTTGGGTCTATCCCAGGCCATCTTTCCCACCCTGCCTGGTGCGCCGGTGGGGGGCTGTCCTGCTGAGAAGTCACAGGACTCACATCCCAACCTATAACCAACCTGAAACATGGAATTTTGGGTCAAACTGGGACACAGGAATTCTGGATTTCAGCTTTGGCCAGAGGCAGAGAAGGTTCTTCCTGCAGATGAGGCCACACAGAGCCCAAAGCCAGGGATTTGTGTTTGACTTGAGAACTTTAACAACATTGTGCTAACAGTTTGTTGTCCCAGTTTAATTGAGCACGAGCACTTAACATTTACTTTTCCCAGGCAATTGAGCAGGGAAAGCTCAGTCCCACATCCACACAAACTCAGCAGATCCAAGTACGGCCAGACAGCCACAGTTTAACGGGAACAGCTACAAACATGGCACTGCCATCCCATCATCTGGGAAGCACAAGGAGTCCCTTGCTCAGATGTGTAAGAGAGGACACAGGACAGCCCCCACAGCAGGTGACAGAGAGAAATTTGGGAATGTTGGGAAGGAATCCTTCCCTGGCAGGGTGGGGAAGGTTGCCCAGAGAAGCTGTGGCTGCCCCTGGATCCCTGGAAGTGCCCAAGGCCAGGTTGGATGGGGCTTGGAGCACCCTGGCGTAGTGGAAGGTGCAGCAGCTTCCACTCAAGACAAACTTTGGGAGAAATACAGCCAGAGGAAGGGATTTGAGAGCTTGGGATCCTTTCTGTGGCCTCAGGCACAGCCCTTGCTTGTAGCATGATGGGTCTAATCACACCCAGTTCTCATTTTAAAGGCTACCAGTGCCAAATTCTTTAACTCCCAGAGCCAAGCTCTTTGGATAATCAATGAGTAACCAGGATAACCAAGTTTTTTGACTCATAGAGCCTATCTGGAGCAGAGAGAAATTATAGCAACTGAAAAAGAGCACATGGCTCATGGGGAGCTGTTTTTCCAGCCTGCCCTCCACCAGTCAGAGGTTAATGCAGCACTCTCCAAGCCCTGCTCAGAGCTGCAATGTGGCTGTTCAGGCACACTCCAATTTGCTGTGATTCACCTGGCACTTAGAGAGTCACTGATCCCCCAGCTAATCCTACACCTCAGCACTGCAGGACAGAAAACACTGCTGGTAGTGGCAGGGCTGAAAATCAGAGCTGAATTCATGCAGTTTGAGGGGGCTTCTGGTTAAAAGCTGCTCTAAATGAAAGGATCCCAACGGGCTTTGCACTTCCCTATTCAGAGAACAGCAGGAAAAAAGGAAGTTCAGGCTGCAGGTTGATCTCTGCAATGGTTCTGCTGTCTGGGAGCATTTACACACAGGGGCTGCTGAGCCAGGAAAGCATCAAAATATGAGGGAGATTTGGGCCTTGAGGAGCGGAAAAAGGACCAGGGATAGAGTTTGGAGTAGGGTTTGGGTTTGAGCCCTGCCCAGTGCCAGCACTAAACCACCACTGACACAGAGCTATGGCTGCATTTGAGTCCTTCCTTCCCTGTGCCTTCCACTGCTGCCCACACAATGACAGCGCCTCGTTTTTCCAAGGGAATCACCATTAAGGCTGGAAAACGATACAAATCTGCACGAGGCCAGCCCGTTATGAGCCCCACAAAGGTGTATCAAGCTCTGAGGGTTAACGAGTAACTTCCCAGAAATGGCTTAAGAATAATTAGTGAGACAGCTTGATTAGAGGTGTTTTGAAAAAGCAAAAAGGTTTAATTAAAGAGAAAATAAACTGTACAGAACAAAATAATAAAAGCCATGCACAGTGCGGGGAAGCCTCTTGCACCTGCTAAGATACATTGAAAAAGCTTTGAGAAGCTTTGTGCTCTCTCTTATGTACTCAACGATTTAGGAGGGTTTTTTTGGCTTGGTGCTTAATAGAAAATAGCCACATTCCTTGAGGGACAGCTAAAGATCCAACAAGTACTTTTGTCCTGGCACTGGGCTAAGTACAATGAGAGAAGCACAGAAGTTTCTGGTTCTTCTTTAAAAGTTCCAGGGGTGTAACTTAAACTCTTTTCTTAATATGGAAACACTCTACTCAGTTGTAGGGCTGCAATGCAACAAGAAAAGACCTCCAAGAACATCAAATTCTTGACAGACCACCACCACATCAAAGAAACCACAGCACAAGTGCCCAGCCAGAGGAATGGGTATGAGGAGCTGCAGGTGTGCTGAGCTGCACTCAGCTCAGCTTTTCCTCTGGGTTTTTTTCCCCCAGTTTTATGGAGATGTAATTCCCACCACAGGCACAAGGATGGGAACTGTGTGTCTGCAACAGACTTGAACCTCTGGGACAGCACCAAGTGAGAAAGGATGAGAATGGGATTTGCAAAATAGCTGCTCTCCCCAGTCCAGACACAGAGAACATCACCACAAGGAACATTTTCGATGACGGAGCCTGAAAGGCAGGAGTTATCCTAGGGGGAGAACACATGGAAGTATGAGGGGCAATAGGAGACACAAGTTTCACACAGAGCAATTCCCAAACCCCAAGGGCTCTGCCCGTTCCAGCTGATGACAAATCACGCTTTAAAGAGAAAAGCAGGGAGTTGCATTTCTATCAAACACTAATTCTGCGCAATGGCTCTCCCTGACAGAAAAGAAAAGAAATAAAAAACAAGGTGGGGTGGCTGTGAAGTGATGCAATCAATACCCATCTAAGGGGCACATTAACAACCACAATTGCCAGTTCATCTTTCCCAATTTGTGTGTGCAGATTCTTAAAAGTCAGAGCTGGAGCTGCCCACATCCTTCAGGAGAGGGAAATCAGGAAATCCTGCGTAGGCAGCCCTTCACTGGGGGGTTGGTTTTGCACCATTATTGATGAAACACAAATCCCTCGCATTTTGTTATTTTACTGTCTTTCCATTGCCAGAACTCCTGCTGGGTTTGCCAGTGGGAAGCACAGGAAATACTGAAGTGAGCAAGTGCTGCCTTGGCAGCAATGAGGAGCCAGGGGCAGCAGCCTCCAACAATTCCAGGTTTCACTGATGCTCTAATACTCCACAGAGATCTCCAGATCTTTTGGGACAAGCCCCATGAAGCTTTTCAGTGCAGCAAACGAGGCCAGAGGAAAAAAAAGGAGGGTTAAGGGGATCAGAGAATCATGGAGTGGTTTGGATTGGGAGGGACTTCAAAGTCCATCCAGTGTCACCACCCCTGCCATGGGCAGGGACACCCTCCACTATCCCAGGTGAATATCCCAGGTATCCCATGCTCCAAGCCCCATCCAACCTGGCCTTAGGCACTTCCAGAGATCCAGGGGCAGCCACAGCTTGTGTGGAAAACTTGCTGCTATTAATCTGAAGCTGTTTTGAAAACTGAGGGAATATTTTGTCTTGCTCCTAAAGCAGCAGCACAAGTTTTACACTTTGCTGGCAGGAAGCACCAACCTTCAGAGCCTGGCTGGTTTTCCCTGGCAAACCCTACCTCTGTTTGCCAACCAAGTGTGTTTTAGTCAACACGACTGCTAAAAGACGTTTTTACACTTTTGTTGCTTTCCCGTTTGGAGAATTTTCCAAAGCCCCATTTGGAGAAGCTGCCAGCTCAGTAAATATTGTTGTGTGCAGAGCATATGTTGTAATAAATACCAGGATATACATTAAAGGAGAGCACACATTAATGGCTGCTTTGTTATTCTGCTGCCTGAGGTGGAATTTCACCTACTGCAATGCCAAAATTTCATTCTCCATCCCCAGCTGTGAAAGGTTTTGCCACCTTAGAGCACCAATGACCACTGCAGAGCACCCCAGATTGTTTCCTAGCTAAGGAATTTGACCTAAATTTCTTCCAAAATATGATTAAAAGAGAGAAGTTTTGATTTTTAAAAATCGTATTTCTGCTTTATTTTGTCAGTTAGACATTAAGAATAACTCACAAATCCCAACTCCCCTGTTAACAGCCCTGCATGACAAGACTGATTGTCCTCTGTAATTCACGGGTAAAAGAGGAATTTTTTAAACTGTGTATTAAATACAGAGGGAACTGAATACAGCAGAAGACCCAAACCTCCCAGAACCTTTCCATGGTTTCTAATCCCATTAGAGCTGAAAAATCATGGACTCATGGATTATTTTGGGCTGGAAGGGACTTTAAAGCTCAGCTCATCCCATCCCCTGCCATGGGCAGGGACACCTTCCTCTATCCCGGGTTGCTACCAGCCCCACCCAGCCTGGCCTGGCAAAGAATTGTTGTTTTTCAGACTCCAAACCAGCACTCTGGTCACAAGCAGGAATTAAAAAGCACATCTTTCATCTTCCTGAAGGATTTTGTGAGCACTGAAACTGCCTCAGGCTGGCTGAGACGTTCCCTGCAGCACGCAAGGATGCTCTCACCTCCCTCCCCATCCTCTCACTTTTCCGAGGTAATAAAACTTCTGGGAATTCAGGCAAAGAGGAGCCCACAAATCAAGCCCTGCCATTTCTTCCTTTGGCTGGTGACAAACAGCCCCATGAAGAAAAGGAAAAAAGCAGTGTCTGCAATAAAACCCAGCCAGCTTTTCTTTTTCTAAGGCTATTTGTCACTCTTCAGGGCATCCGGGAAATAAGCTCAAGGAGTTTCATCAAAATTGATAATTTTGGAGCCAAGCACATCCCAACACAGCATCTGGAGATGCAGACCAGGGAAGTCTTTTATTTCCCCTCTTAGACAGAACCAAGAGTTTTCCTCGAATCACAGAATCCCAGAATGGTTTGCCTTTGAAGGGACTTTAAATCCCATCCTGTCCCACCCCCTGCCAAGCTGCTTCCCTGCTCTCTCACACCCAGTTTTCCCCTGGATTCAAAGTGGTGAAGGAAGCTGTGGAAGCCTGTGGGAAACAAATGTGGGCACCTGCATGGCTGCCCTTGCAGGAGAAAAAATAAAGAAGTATTTTTTAACAGACAGAAGCTGTCCCCTGAAATGAGATGGATAAATCATACTCTGAGAGATTGATGACACCAGCAAGGAGAGAAAACTCGGTGTGGGAGGCAGGGACCATAAATAAAGAGAGAGAGAAAAATTTCCTGGGAGGGTACAACAGCACAGGAATCCAGGTCCGCAGCTCCACAGTCCCTGACTGCTCAGGGAATCCCTCCCTGGGGTCTGTGAAGCAGAGGGATTCCTGTGGAAACCTCAGCTCTGCCTCTGCTGGGCTGGAGGCTCCAGTTCTGCCCCACCTTCAGTGTTGGAGTCCAGGGCATCCCCTTGGATGACCTGGAACCTGAGAAAGGGAGTCTGAACCCTGGACAGGGGGG
>VXBB01022096.1:107346-124113 GCA_013399915.1 Illadopsis cleaveri | reverse complement strand
CGGCAAGGAACAGAAACCGAGACTTCAGGAGCTCCAGCCCAGCTCCAGCCACAGGGATTTGCTCTGTATTTGGGCAAAACCCCGAAAATGGGACCAGCGATGAAGCTGATGAAAATGACCCCATGCAATACCTCTCCTTTTCTTGTGTTCTGAAGAGTGGAACATAAAAATGCTAAAATCCCTCATGATTGATGCACTGATGAGTTGATCAAACAGGACAAGGACTTCTTTATTGCAATAAATGCTGATTTAACTCAGCACATCAGCAGCATTTCCTTGATTTATTTTCATCTTCATCAAACAAAAGATTTAAATTATTCCTCTTTTAATTGCTTAAACCCAACATACAGCCTTAGAAAGTAACAGGTAGACACAGAGAGACAAAAACAATCCCTTTTTTGGCCCTGATTAATTTTAGCCCAGCTAATTTCAGGCAATTACAGCCAGCTGAGGACCTCCTGGGTGTTCAGGGAACAGTGGCTGCTGCCACTTCACAGAGACCCTGTGTCAGTGGCACCCAGAGCTCTGGGCAGCAATGGGTTCTCCAACCTCAAAACACATGGAAAAGTGAAAAGAAACTTAAATCAGCCCTCAAATTACCTGAAAATTACTCATTTTCTGTCTTCATTTATTACTGCAGAGCAACCAGCAGCTTTTTCAAATGTTGCTATGAACCAGGTCCTTAAAACCACAAGCCTTAAACTCAACAGAGTCAGCCAAAGCCAAGAGCAGCAACGTCTTTCAGCTTTTTTTTTTCCCCATACAGCTGTGAGAAATCAAACATTTTAACCTGACTCCATCAAACAAAATGTTTGAAGTGATGTTCAGCGTGTCTGAATGACCTTTGGATTTCAAGCTGGCCACAGGAGAAACACCAAAACACAGATGGGCTTCACCCAGGAACAAGGTCGTGTTGGAGAGAGGGCAGGCTCAACAGAAAGAAATAAAATTATGATTACCGTCCTTGAGCTTAGGGAAATGGAGCAGGGAAATAAAACCTTCAATTCCAAACTGCATTTTACTATCACTGGTATAGGGAAAATTCCAGCACAGCCCAGTGCCACACACAGATACAGCCCAGGGAGTCACACAGCCTTTTTCCAGCCACAGCACCCAACTGACAAAAAGCTGATTGAATCCCAGAATCCCAGTGTGGTTTGGGTGGGAAGGACTTTAAAGTCCATCCAGTGCCACACCCCCTGCCATGGGCAGGGACACCTGCCACTGTCCCAGGCTGCTCCAAGCCCCATCCAGCCTGGCCTTGGGCACTGCCAGGGATGGACATAGCTGCAGGATTTGCCCTCCCAAGCTTCCCCCAAGCCCATGGCAGAAAATTTCTTGCCATTTTGGCACAGGCTCGCCAGTGCCCACATCAAAAAGCCATTTGTAACTTATTACAACACTGCCATTGACTGTCATATCCACTCCAAGTGTTCCAACTTAGGTAAAACGGGTTCCTGGGAAGCGGGTGACATTCCTTCAGGATATAAGAAATGAGCTGTCAAAGCACAGGCAGGGATCCTGTATTCACAGGCTCGCAGTAGGCACAACTCCCACTCAGTGCTTTGAACTTCAGTTGAGCTGGAACCAGCCTCTCTCATCAGAAACCTTTCATTTCTGCGGGGCTCACGAGGAAAATATCCTGATTCCAACCCAAAAATCCCTCAGGGTAGGTCGCCTCTCTGATTTCTGACTGGATGCAAGAAGAAGATCAGAGGTTTGCCAGCCCTAGATCTGCCTACCTTGTCAGCTCCTCGACTTCAAAACAACCCCACAAAGGAACAAACACCACGCACGAGATCCTCGAGGCAGCGCTGACTGAGGGTGCTGCGGGCACACACCCCTCCCTGCTCAGCCCATTCCTTTAGGGGATGCTACAGGGAAAGAGAAAACCCAAAACCTGGGATAATGGGACAAAACTGAAGGGATCAGGCCAGGGGAGATGTGAGAAAGGAATTGTTCCCTGGGAGGGTGGGCAGGCCCTGGCACAGGGTGCCCAGAGCAGCTGTGGCTGCCCCTGGATCCCTGGCAGTGTCCAAGGCCAGGTTGGACTTTGGGGCTTGGAGCAGCCTGGGACAGTGGGAGGTGTGCCTGCCCGTGGCAGGGGGTGGAATGGGACAAGCTTTAAATCCCTTCTACTCCAAACCATTAATTCCATGATTCCATGATCAGACCTGGTTTTACCCAGCTCCTGCCCCAATCCCCAGTGATCCCTGGCTCAACAGCACCCGGATCCTATCCCAGCATCCCTGACTCACCTCTCCAAAGGATAATGGAGCTGCTGCTCCAGATGTCCCCTGAAGCAGGCAATGACAGCAGGTACGTGTGTGACAAATTACCTGCTCTTCCAAACCCACCATTTCACACTCCCTGACTGGGGGGATCCAAACCCCCCACAGCTGCCTGGAGCAGGAAGGGCTCTCCAGGCAAGCCCTGAGAACTGGCACAGAACTCTCTTTGTGTGGGGCTTAAAAGGCTGAGATGTACCTTGTAAAGGTTCTGGCTTCTTTTTCCTTGCCAGGATCAGGATTAATACACGGGAGTTGTAGTTCGTGTTTAGACTTGGATGTTTATTATTTCTTATCTATTTACAGACTCACCAGCCGCGAGCTCTAACCAGCAAGTTAGAGAAAATGAGGTAGAACGGAGAGCTTCTAACTCTTCCCAAGGTTATTTAAGTGATAATTACCCAATAATGAGGTGACACCTGTATTATTTATACTTTTAACCCAATAATGACCACCCAAGGCCCGCAATGTGGACCTTTTTCACCCAATTACAGAAAACCACTTAACCCATGAAGAAGGAGGAAGAAGGTGAAGAAGAAGGGCTCAGACAATGCCCAAAGCCCTCCATCTTGACTCGTACGTATTACTATATACGAAAACCCCAAATTCTTGGTTTCCAGAATTCCAACAGTACCTCAAAGTCTGTCTGGGGGGTGCCAAACACCCCCTCCCCTGGCTGTATGACAACAGCCACTGCAGAGCAGGGAACAGGGAAGGCGCTGGTTTGAAAAGCAATTTAAAAATCTTCCCAATGTCCAATTCTCACCCCCTGGGCCATATCTCTCCCATTTCCCATTGTCAGGTTAATTGCCTGCCAAGTGGCCGCTGGGAAGACTCAGGGAACAGAAATAATTTACCTAGAAACTGATGTTCCAGTTCTCCAGCTGGCACTGGGGTCCTGAGCATTTGTAAAAGGCCTTTTTAAAGCACAATAGCTGCCCTTCAGCTCCGGGGACACAAACCTGCCAATCCTGGCTGCTCCATCAAGCCAGGCTTTCAGGGATGTGAGCAAGCCAAGATCCCACACTGCGAGGGAGCCACAGGCTTTGGAGGGACATTGGCTGCAGCATTCCAATTTGCTGATATTAATTTGAAGAAACTTGAAGGAAAACCCATCCCAGCACCTGCCACACAGCACAGGGAAGGATGGCAAGAGCCAGCCAGGGATGTGTGAGGGAAATGCCAGTGAATCCTTAGAGCAAAAAGGAGAAAGGAGAAGCTCAACTAAGCAAACAAAAACTTTGCTGCCTGTGTTCCCACCTTGCTTCAGTTTTGGTTCCTGCATTCTTCCTGTCATTCCCCCCTCAAATCTCTTCCCCAAATCACTCACCTGCTACTTCAATTTCTCCCAGCTGGATGAGGCTGAAGGAAGTGGGAAATCTCTGCAGGACAGAGTGGCCAGAGACCTCTGCATTTTCAAAAAGTCACTGTACAGCACAGCAGCTGCCCAAGACTGACAGGACCATGACTGATCCTCCCACTGTCCTGGCCTTTACTAGAGAGACCAACACAGCCCTGCCTCCCACTGCCAGCTTCTCCTCCATTTGGGAACCCTACAGGGATGGATGGGCACACCTGAAGAGTGAAGGGCTCAGCCTCAGAACAGCATCACCCCAAAACTCAGCCCTGCCCTCTCCCATGTGCAATTACTCTGTAAACAAAGCGTTTCCTCACTCTTGCCCCAAAGAAAACCAGCTCTGATGCCTCTCAATCCCATTTATCCCTGTCCTCCTCAGGGTCAGACAGCACCTCCCAGGCAGGAATCTCCACCCTCCACCTTTCCACCAAGCTACAGCCCCAGAACTTGATAAGTGGCCTCACAGGAAATCTGGGGAAAATTAATGGGAAGTGAATATGGATTCAGTAATGTAGGAGAACAGGCTAATAAATATCAGAGATGCCAATAAATATCAGAGATTATCTCAGAGTCTCCAGCCTGACCTGGCAGTGTCCAAGGCCAGGTTGGACATTGGGGTTTGGAGCAGCCTGGGATAGTGGAAGGTGTCCCTGCCCATGGCAGGGGTGGGACTGGATGGGCTTTGAGGTCCCTTCTAACCCAAACTGTCCTGCGATTCTAAGTTAATACAGGTATCAAACACTACCAATCAACAAATCACAGAAAACACAAATATTTGCCATTTAAGGCAAAAACCACACAAGAAACTCTTAAAGAGGAGGAGCTATGAGTAAACGTTTTCCAACCCACTTGTTGCTCGTCTTTTTAATAACAGAAAATGATCTGGCTGAGAAAAAATAATGAAGGTGCTGTCAAGGATGCTGCTTAAGTTGATCGATCATGTGTTTAAAGGCAATCCACCCCCTGCTGCCAATCACGAGCTCAGGCAGACAAAAAGCAGCAGTTACAGAGCCCAAAGTCTCACTGATGGCCTTCATTAGTGCTCTGGGGAACCATTACCCTCAGCAGATTTCACTGGAGCTCTCCAGGAGGAATAAACAGATAAAAACCTCTCCTGGAATATGTGCTTGCATGATCCACTTGCTCTGGGATCTCTCCTGGAGCATTTCTCCTCCCAGGTGGATCTGAGCAAGCCTTTTCTCCAGGGAAACAGAAAAGCTGGCAGGGAAAACAGCCAATGCTCCTGAGAAGCTGCCCAGAGAGGTTTCAGACTCCTTATCCCTGGAATTGTCCAAGGCCAGGCAGGACAGGGCTTGGAGAAAGCTGGAGTGGCTTTAAGCTGAAGGAGGGCACGTTAAGGTAGGATATATGGAAGAAATTCCTCCTGGCAGGGTGGGCAGGCCCTGGCACAGGGTGCCCAGAGCAGCTGTGGCTGCCCCTGGATCCCTGGCAGTGTCCAAGGCCAGGCTGGACTTTGGGGCTTGGAGCAGCCTGGGACAGTGGAAGGTGTCCCTGCCATGGCAGGGGTGGCACTGGGTGGGCTTTAAATCCCTTCCAACCCAAACTGGGATTCTGGGACTCCAAGCTGGATGTTTCCAGTTGTCCCTCAGCCCAGGCCCTGCTGATGGCAGCCTGTCCTGAGCTGTCACAGCAGCATGACAGACACTGTCCCCACTGTCCCCTCGCTGTCACGCCACAGGTCTGGCACTCGTGGCTTCCCCGTGCTGCCACCAATCCAACCCGCAGGACATTTCCTGCTGTCCCTCTTCCTTGTCACTTCATTTAGCTCCGTGTGGCCTCACACCACCGGAGGGAGCAGGGGGCACGCGGGTTTCCGGCTGTCAGAATCCAGGGATAAATGAGTGCTCCATTCCCTGCCAAGGGCTCAGAGCACAGGCACCAACAGCCCTGAGATGCTGCTGGGACTGCAATGATTCATCACCTGCCCGGGCAGGGCGTCAAGACAGGACCTTGCCCTGTGACAAAGATAAATTGCCCAGGAGATGAGGCTTAATTCACTCCTGGAGGAAATGTTCCCCTTAAAACAAGGGAGTTATTTCCCACATCCGATGCTACCACAGGAATGCAATTTCAACTGTGAACAGGGCCAGCGGAGGAAGGGCCTGGAGCATGTGGGTGCCCAGGCAAGGCTGAGGGAGCTGGGGCTGTTCAGGCTGGAGAGGAGCCCCAGCTGAGAGGGGCCCTCAGGCCTGGCTGTCCCTGTGTGCAGGGAGGGCTCCCAGCAGGGCCCAGGCTCTGCCCAGGGGGCCCAGCAATGGCCCCAGAGCCACGGGCAGGGCCTGAGCCCAGCAATTCCCCCTGCACAGGAGGCACAACTTCTTCCCTGGGCAGTGCCCAGCCCTGAGCACATTGTCCACACAGCCTGGGGGGGCTCCTCCCTGGGGCTGGTGCAGAGCTGTGTGCACACAATGCTGTGCCCTGTGCTCTGAGATGGCCCTGCTGGAGCAGGGAGGTGGCACCAGGTGCCCACGGAGCTCCTTCAGCCTCAGCCAGCCTGGGATCCTGTGGAGAAGACAAGAACTGGCTTTTCCTACCCACATGGGGAAGAGCTGTAGTAACACCCTGAGGGACTAAACAAGAGAAGACACTACTGGGCCCACTCTTAGCACCCCAAACTCACTCAGCCAGCAGGACAATGAGGAATAAAGCCATGGAGAAATGTCCCACTCCAAGCTGTGAGAACAGCAACAACCCTCCCACGTGGCAGTGCCCTGAGCAGAAGCTGCCGACAAAGGCCTGCATTGGCCATTTTGGAAGTGCCAGGAAACACCACCCAAGAAACCAACCACTGCCATCTGTTCTACCTCCAACTGCTTGAGATTATTCTCTTTACCTTAAATATATCCAAATATATATAAATACCACGCACAGTCTATGAAAACAACACCGCAGAACGCTTCATGCCCACGAGGACAGGGCTGGGTGGCCTGTGGCTCCCAGGGGTGACATCCCAGCCCTTGTGCTCCCGGAACAGGGACATCACTGCTCCACCTCCCTCTGTCTCTGACTCAAGCAGCCCCTCTGCCTCATAAACTATTCCTGCCACGCCATTTCTCACACAGCCCATGTTTTCAGTGGATGTTTTCAGCCTCTCCAGGAGGGGCAGGGTGCAGGTATGTTGCTGTTCAGTGCTGGAACCGTGTGCTGGTTGCCTGGGAAACATCGGATCCATTGGCCAGAGTTTGCAGTGGATCTCAAACACCCTCTCCTCACTCTGTTCAAAGTGCCAGCATGTTGAGAGACTGCTGTGTGCTCACACACACGTGGAGGGTGATGGACACCACGTCCTGTGTTGCTTCCAAGAGCTGGGATGAGCCCCGCCTTGCACCATGCTTTTCCTGACAGAGGAGGCCAGGCCAACACTAAAATCACTAAAATCACACATCATCCAATGCCCAAAGTGAAAAAAAGTCCTGTGTTCCCTCTCAGTCCTTCATTCCCTCTCCCAGTCCTGCATTCCCTCTCCCAGTCCCACATTCCCTCTCCCAGTCCCACATTCCCTCTCCCAGTCCCACATTCCCTCTCCCAGTCCCACATTCCTCTCTCAGTCCCACATTCCTCTCCCAGTCCTGCATTCCCTCTCCCAGTCCCACATACCCTCTCCCAGTCCCACATTCCTCTCTCAGTCCCACATTCCTCTCCCAGTCCTTCATTCCCTCTCCCAGTCCTGCATTCCCTCTCCCAGTCCTGTATTCCCTCTCCCAGTCCCACATTCCCTCGCCCAGTCCCACATTCCCTCTCCCACCTGCTGCTGCCTCGGTGCGAGGCTCTCCCCTCAGCCCCCCCTGCACAGCGCAGCTCCTCTGTTGTTTTTGACTCCACAGATGTGATTAATAACAATAAAAGCCACTGATCCTTTTGGTGGCTGCCTTTCTCTCCTCATTTAAGAGATATCAGAGCGAAGCACGGTGACAGATGGCAGATATTAAAGCCTCGAGGTGAGGAACACGCTGCAGCAGCAGCAAGGAAATTCCTGAGGCTCATTTGTGAGGGCCAGGATGCTCCCAAGAGCAGACAAGTTTAGATGTTTCCTTAGCACTGAGGAATCCTCTTTTCTCCTGGAATAAAATGAGTGAGGAAGTACTTCAAGCAGGCTATTTCCCTGAAAATAACCCTCCCCTTGAGCTGTTTTTGGGGATGATTTTCCAGGCAGTTTTACTCCATTAAAGCAACAAAACCATTCCTCACTGGAGCTCAGGGATCTCTTCTTGCCCAGGGATTTATAAGCTTTGGAACCCAAAGTATTTCTCACTTCCTCTGCCTTACCCAGTTCCTTACAGGGCTCTGATTCAATACAGCCCAAAATTGGATTACAGTAATTTACTGCAGGAAAGTGAAGAGAAGGGGAAAAATAAGGAAAGGAGAAGTCTATCAGTCACCTCTGAGCAGAAAATAGAAGAAGATGCTAAAACCTGGTAGGTGCTTCCTTATCTTATTTATCACATGCTGTTGGGAACAAACTGTTTTTGAAAGAAAACCCGGTGGTGGAAATCTGAACGAAAAATCCTGGCCCAGCAGATGATGGCAGAAATTTCTTGGCTGCTGAAAGCTGAGCAGTCCAAACACCCACTGGATGTTACTGGCAGAAAAACAACATGAAATGACAAAATTCCAATCTAAAGCATCCCAAACCCATTGTTGGACTTCCTGGAGGAGCCCATCTCCACCAGCCAAGGAGCAGTTGAGCAGCAGAATTTAATGCAGAGATGTTTCTCTTTAAAGGGCATTAATAATGGTTTAAAATGTAATTAACTTGTGTCACCAGGCTGCTATTAATTTAAGCATGCACTAAATAGTAAATCCAAACAGGATCTGTCATTCTGCACGAAACCTTCATGGAAAAGCTTTCAGCAGTGAAATGAAAGGAAAAACCATCACAAAGTGTGTGGAAAAGCCACCTCTGGTGATTATTTTCCTCCTATTTTTGTATTAAACACTGGCCCAGAAGCTCAGCACCACCCAACCACCCCTCTGCAGATGTTTGTAGGCTTCTCCCCTTTAATTTCCTCTGTACCTGCCCTCCCCATGGACACCCATAGCCTTCCTCAGCCTTTTCCTGGGCTCAGAGCAAACACTCTTCTCTTCCCTTGGACTTTGGGCAGTAAATTCTGCAATGCTTTGGGTATTTTGCTCAGTGCTTGTCCCAGAGGCGGGTGAAGAACACTTCAGCTTCCCCCTTCTTTAGGCGGTGGGGTTAGGCATTTCACCTCAGGTCTCTGAGATATTTTAAAGGGGAAAACATTCCCAAAAATCACCAGGCATTGTTCCTGGGGTGCTCCTCATTTTTCCAGGAATATCAGTGTGTGGGGTTTGAGTCAATGAGGAATCCAATGGATTCATGCAAAGCCCATCCTGGGCACTCCATGGATTTACAGGCTTAGAGATGTTTTCAGACTCAATTCTGTGAGAACAACACTGAAGAAATACAGAAATCTGCTTTTAAATAATCACAATTTCCTGAGTTTCCTCCAAAATTTCCGTGTTGCTGCTGGAAGCAATTGCAAATACAAAGGATTTTGATTTGAAGCCCATGTGTGCAAGAGCAGGTGAATCAAAGGCGATGGATCATGTTTTATTTTATTTATCAAGGGGGATTTACCTGTTTTCAATCATTATTTTATTGTAATGCCAGCTAGAGGAAGCAAACGCTCCAGCCTTCCTCCGAAGGCTTTCTGTAATTCCACTTTAATTCTGAGTGAACATGAAATTAATTATGACTGAGGGGCAAAACCTGCCTAGAACCCTGCTGGGTTTGGTGATCAAGGGCCAGTTCCAGTCTCCATCCAGTGAGGAGATATTTTAGCAAAGAATCAACGACATCAACTCACAGAAATCACACAAACAACAAAAAAATAGTGAAAAAGAGTGGGAATGTCAAAGATTAGTTGTGTTTTTAAATCATGGATTCACTTTGATCCCGTGACAGGTGCCAAGTGCACCAAAACTTGCACTTGGTCTGTGGCACAACCTCCTCAGCTGCACAAGCCAGAGGGAAAATCTCTCATCTGCTCTGTCCAACAAAAAAATATTATTATGGAGGCAAAGTGACAGGAAAGGAGAGGAGAATGATTGCACCTGAACACATCATCTTGGGAGTGGGTTTGGGTATCTGCAGCCTCCAGCAGGGCTCAGGGATGCCTCTCCAGGACAAAAAGGAGTAGAAAATGCAATTTTAATGGTACTTGTGCTCTGGGAGAGTCTCTCCCTTGTGCTTTTCCATCAGCTTTTAGCTGAAGTGCCATAAAAACCTGCAGCCAACACTGCTGCCTGTGGGAGCAAGCCCAAGGATCACATCCAGCCCAGCCTGCAGGGATGGAAAAGGGGCAAGAAATGGGAATTGGCTGTTGCTGCAAAGCTGAATGGGAATTAAAGGCACACTTCAAACCCAGCAGGTTCAGCCAGCACCTCCAAAATGTTTGGGAACACAGCAATGAACCCAGCCAGCCCAGTATTCAGCTTTTTTGGTCTTTGCCACTGATTGATTTATTTATCATCCACACCAGCCGCTCTGAAGCAAAGGTTCCACAGACACAAATCTCAGAGGAGGTGCCTTCCAAACCTCTCTGTTCTTGCAGGGGATGGCATTTGTAACCCAGCAAATTGGATTTCTCCCTTTGAATCTGCTGGGAAGAGGCAGCTGGGAAGCAGCAGCAGTGCTGGGAAGAGCTGTTTGCAGGATGAGAGAAGAGCCTGATGTCTCATTAAGGGTCCCTTGGTACTTTTTGAAATATAGATGGTGTTAACTCTCATTTCTTGGCTGATTCAGAACTGGTAATTGCTTAAGCTGTTCAGCATTTCCCACCCCACTCTTGCTGCTGGGGGGCTCAGAGCTGCTCCCAGATTTCCCTGTGGAAATGTCCTGAACAGCAGCCCCGGGAGCTGGGAGAAGGTCTGGGATAGACATTAAAGCTTCCTCAGTTTCCCACCCAAGATCTCCAGGGCAGGAGGAGCCCTCCTGGGGCAGCACTGCTGAATGCAGCCAGTGGAGTTCACTTGCACGCCCTACTCCTGGACATCCACACTCAGGAATTTTCCATTTCTCCGTAGCCAGGAACAACCAAATTACCCGCCAAAAAAATGTCCCTTCTGTCAATTATTTTTATGGAGCAAAATTGTACTTGGAGCTGACATTTTGCATTAATGTTTTTCTTCTTTGCAACAATTATCTCCTAAAAAAACCCCAGATCAGCATTCTTCTGATCCTGAACATTTGGAAAAGCTGCCTCCAATCATGATATCTCGGGATACTGTGAAGTGATTCAAACATATTGCCTGGAGATGTCCTCCTGTGCCTTTATTTTCCTGTGTGCCAAACTGATACAGCTCCCAAAAAACACCCAAATTAACCATCCCACACCTCTAAAATGTCTGTGGCTCTGCAGAGCCTCAAACTGAGGGCCAAACCCTGCCAGACCATCTCCACAGGCAGTGGGGACAGGGGGATCAAAGCCTTTTGTTCCTAAAACACTTCAGGAAGATTTTGGCGCAGCTGAGGAGACAAGGTTTTTTGGGGGTTTATTACTTTGTTTTATTCCTTTCAGAGAGCTGTGTGGGATTTACCTCCACANCTGAACATTTGGAAAAGCTGCCTCCAATCATGATATCTCGGGATACTGTGAAGTGATTCAAACATATTGCCTGGAGATGTCCTCCTGTGCCTTTATTTTCCTGTGTGCCAAACTGATACAGCTCCCAAAAAAACACCCAAATTAACCATCCCACACCTCTAAAATGTCTGTGGCTCTGCAGAGCCTCAAACTGAGGCCAAACCCTGCCAGACCATCTCCACAGGCAGTGGGGACAGGGGGATCAAAGCCTTTTGTTCCTAAAACACTTCAGGAAGATTTTGGCGCAGCTGAGGAGACAAGGTTTTTTGGGGGTTTATTACTTTGTTTTATTCCATTCAGAGAGCTGTGTGGGATTTACCTCCACAGCTNTTGCCCTCCTGAGCACCATCCCTGAGGAACTGAAGCAGCAGGACACAGCAGGAACACTCCCAGCACCTTCAGAAGAGAAGGGAAGGGATCTCCTGCCCTCAGAGCTGTTGATCCTCGTTAAAATATAAGCAGTTAGACCAATTAATGAGGTGTGGTCTGCAGACATTTCCCAACAGAACTGTCCCCGTGGAAATGGAGCCTTTAGGAGAATGAACACATCTAAAATATATCTGGACACCAAAGTTTCAAACACCTCTGAGGGCTCACACTGCCTTAGGTAATGACCATTTCCAGCAGCAGCTCTGGCAGAGACAGAAAAAAGAGCACTTTAGGCAAATTGAGATCACACTCCAGGGAAATAGCTGCCTAAAGCACCCTTCCACCAGCAGTGCAGCTTCCAAGGGTTTCCTGGACAGACCCAGACACTTTTAGAACCCTCAGTTTCCTTCCCAACAAACACGAAGTGTTCCCAAGCATCCTGAGGCCTCTTAGAGAAAAGGAAAAGAGAAAGAAGCAGCTCTGTAACAGCCCCACCTTAACACAAGACACTCCTGGCTTTGGGTGAGCTGATTGTGGTGACCTGATTTCCAGGGCCTGAAGGAGAGAGGAAACATGGAGATGGACAAGGGATGGAGGGACAGGACACAGGGAATGGCTTCCCACTGCCAGAGGGCAGGGCTGGATGGGATCTTGGGCAGGAATTGTTCCCTGGGAGGGTGGGCAGGCCCTGGCACAGGGTGCCCAGAGCAGCTGTGGCTGCCCCTGGATCCCTGGCAGTGCCCAAGGCCAGGTTGGACTTTGGGGCTTGGAGCAGCCAGGGATGCTGGAAGGTGTCCCTGCTCTTGGCTTTAAGGTCTCTTCCTACCCAAACCAGTCTGGGACTGCTGCTGTTACAAACCCACACATTTCCAACAAAATTCATCATTGCCTTCACCCCAAAGCACCCAAAGCCAGTGCTTTTATTTCCTCCAAAGAAAGATACCTTGAAATAACAAGGCCTTTATTTACCTCTTGCCAGAAATAATCTTCTTTGTGAGCTAATTACATATTTAAGACCAGACTTTTTTCCACCTACACTGAGACACTCACAGAATCAGGAAAGCTTTCCAACAGGGCTGGTTTATGGGGTTTTTATTGGCAAATAAATGATATGGTCTCTGCTATGTATAAAACTAAATCAACTTTAGAACCAAAACAAATAGGGCTAAAGGGCATTTCTGAAATTCTCTCTGCTTATTTCACAGTAAAGCAAAGAGGGTTTTATTCAGGCTCTCCAGGAGGCTGCTGCAGCCTTTCCTGAGCAAGGCCTGGATTCAGCAGCCACAGCAGGTTTGAACAGTGCAGTCATTGTAGGATTCTCCAACCAAAACCCCTTTCACATGCCCAGGTGCTGCTGCAGCAAGAACCACACCAGACATCTTGGGGGAAAAAAATCAGTATTTCCACAGCAAAGGAAGGAAAAAGCTTTTCTGGTAATTCCTCAGGGCAAAAAACCACATGGGTTGCATCAACAGTTGCCAAATATGCAGGAAATGAAACTGTGGAATTTCTTTTCCTTGAGTTTGTGATAAGGAAATTCATCAGCAGGAACTGAGGGCAAAAGTCTTGTACTGAGGCCAAGCTGCAGGACTGGGAACACTGGGAATCATCACGGGATTTAAGCCTTGGATCTTACGAAATGGTCACCTCAGAGAGCTGGACTTCCCTGGCTTTAAAAGGAATGTGGCTTCATCTATGCTTAATTCCCCAGAATCACAGGAGAGCTGGGTTGGAAGGGACCTCTGGAGATGAACCAGGCCAAGCCCCTGCCCAGGCAGGGTCACCTGGAACAAGTGACACAGGAGCACTTCCAGGTGAGCTTGGAATGAATCCAAAGTGGAAGAGTCAACACCCACCCCAGGCAGCTGTTCCAGGGCTCATGGAAAAGAAATTCCTCATGTGGAGGTGGAGGTGCAGGACAAATCAGCTGGATTGACTTTAGCTGCAGTGACAGTGTCTGTCACAGTGGAAGTAAAACAAAATTCCAGTTCCCTTTGGCTGAACATTCCAGGGTTTGATGTGCAAGTGACATTTCAGAGGTAGAAATCAGATAAATTCTTACGTGCTCTGTTGCTCCCGTGAACAAAAAGCACAGGAGTATTCCCAGTGTATTTCCAGCACTGAGTGGGATTGGGAATTTCTCTCCGACTGGACAAACCGGGCAGGAGCTGCCCCCAAGTTTTCAGTGCACTCCTTGAACTGAACCTAAAGGTTTAACCTAATTTCCATCACAGCAGAGCAAACCAGAGCAGTTCCAGTTCAGAGAGGGAGACTCCACAACCTCCCTGGGCAGCTGTTCCAGGGCTCTGCCCCCACAATGGGAAGAAATTCATCCTCATGTGGAGGTGGAGGTTGTGCAGGACAAACCAGCTGGATTGATTTTACCTGCACAGACAGTGGATGTCACCGTGGAAATAAAACAAAATCCCAGTTTCCTTTGGCTGAACATGCCAGGTTTGACGTGCAAGTGACATTTTGAAGGTAGAAATCAGATAAATTCTCATGTGAACAAAAGAAGTATTCCCAGTGTATTTCCAGCACTCAATGGGATTGGGAATGTCTCTCCAGCTGGACAAACTGGGCAGGAGCTGAGTTTAGAGTGCACTCCCTGAACTGAAACCAAAGGCTGGTCCTCGTTTCCATCACAGCAGAACGGTTCCATTCTGTAAAACCAGCGTGAAGTTTTGCTTTGCAGCTTTCTCTTCTAGAAAGGATTTTATATTCTTTTTTTTTTTCTTCAATAAACCAAGCATTCCCGTGTTCCTCAATGGAAAAAAAAGGGAGGCTTTTGACAAGGAACACACTTGGACTAAATTCCCAGCAGTGCTGTGGTGGTGTCAAACAATCTGGGAGCAGTTGCTGTGTGCTCCTACCTGCAGAGCTCTCATCTTTGCTGCCAAGTGCTGCCATTAGGAAAGAAAATTCCCAAAGAAAATCAGGCACCAGCTGAGCTCGTGCTTCCCACCTTGATGGCCCAGCTAAAGGAAGAATTCCAATGCATAGCCAGCTCCCCAGGCAGATCTCTGCAAAGCCCTCATGGGATTTAACCACAAGGAGAATATTTGGGGTTTTTCACCACATAACCGGACAGAAAACGTGAGAGGAACGTTAGGAGAACACAGTGGGAATAATCCAACACGCTCCCACGGATCCCAGGCTGCTCAAAATCAACCCCAGGCACCTCAGGAGCAGAGCAAAATGATTCCTGAGCAAAGGAAGGAGAAGGAGTCTTTGAAAGCCACGTGCCAGAGCACTGAGGGCTGTTCAGCAGCAAAATGGAGAGAGGGGAGCAAAAAAAAAATCCTAATTAAGAACCCAATCATGTTTTAGCTCTCAGCAAAAATTCCGACTTCCAATTAATTCCTACACATTTGAGCAAAGGGGAAAAAAGAACAAGTGAAACTGTGGCTTACACGAGATTTCAGCTCTCATGCAGAGAGGCAAATCCAGGGTTTCTTGGAGTGTTTGTGCCCCTGGCAAATGATTTCTTGGGAAAGGCAACCTTCCCCAATCCCCATCAAAGAGAGCTTGGAAGAACACAGGGAGAAAGAGCCCAAAAGAGAGATTTGGATTTGTGCTTCTTGCTGTGTTTTGGTGAGAAATGATGGGATTGGGATAACGTGGCACATTCAGGCTATCCATGGGCTCCACATATTTTTGAATTCATCATGGAAAACATTTATTATTTGTTGCTTTTAATAAGGGGAGATACCAAACCCCTCCTGCCAGGAAACCCCTTTCTTTGCTATCACACAGCAACTCCACTTGTGAGAATATTCTCATGTATTGATGGATATTCCCCACATGGCCCAGCTAAAAGGCATCCTGGGAATATTGATTGCCATGAAAACCCAGGAAAACTCAAGTTTCAGAAGCTGTTATTGACACAAGTGGAATGAAAACTGTTTTCTGTCATGGTCACATGCAGCAACTGCTCCCAAACAGTTTGGAACAAACAAATAATCTCTTTTTCTTCTGGAAAAGCTGGTTATTCACACTGTCAGCACTGATCTGCAGATTGGAATTAGCTTCCCTTGGAAACTTCGGTGTGAAATTCTAAAATATAAAAGCAAAAGCTCTCCCAACCCTGTTATTTCCTGACAGATTCCACCTCCCCAGCTTTTCCATGCACGCCCCATTCCATCCATGCATTCCCATCCTTCAATTCCCACCACTGAGGGCCTTGAAAACGTTACATTTTAATGAATGCTGCCAACAAATAAACAAGGAAAAAACCCAACCAACAGGAAACGCTGAGAAGGGGGTGAACTCCTCCTCCCGAGACATATCCCTGGGATTATCCATTTCATTCCAAGTTAAGGGCTATCCAAAACACAGTTCAAAACCCTGAAATTTGTAGAATACACAGAATTAAACCCAAAAAAATCTCCTGTGTGTGGCCAGCTCACCAAAGACTTCATTTTGTTTAATCAACCCAAAAGCTTCTTGCAATGACTCTCACCTGAAAAATGCTTCTGTTTTTTCTTTCCTTCTGCCTCCATCCCTTCCACAGCCCCTGGAACAGCCCATTAAAAATGGAAAGCTCTCCTCCAAAATTCAGGATTTTTTTTCCCCAGGACAGTTTTCCCCTTTTTTTTCCCCCTTTTTAAAGCAGTCTGGGGAGAAAGAAATGTTATTTAATGAAAAAAAAAAATCTCCAGGAAAATGACTTGCAGATCCAAAGATCATAGTGAAAGCTCTGCATTTGCTGCCAGGAAAATAAATTAGAAGCTTTTATTTCAGCAATTATAGCTGCTTTTCAAGGAAACACATTTTAATTTGATGATTTCAATTCCTGCTTAATAGAAAATTAGAATTTTACCCTGAAAGTTTGAGCTTCGTTTTTCCACACCAACTATTACTGAAAGAAAGGGAATCAAAAAGGAAAATCCAAATTTTGCTGCACTTTCCCTTCCCTAAACAGAGAATTCCAGCAACGGAAATTATCACAGTATTTTAAATCCTGGACTCATCCTGTTCCAAAAATCATTTAAACAAGTATATATCCCAAATAACTTCTTCCACAGAAAACTTCATTAATTGTTCTCAATTATTTCTTAAATCCGAGGCTGGTGGTCTTGAAACAAATGACTCAAAAAATAGGAAAAACTTCCCATCTGTGTCT
>VXBB01022096.1:65946-103168 GCA_013399915.1 Illadopsis cleaveri | reverse complement strand
CCCAGGCTGCTCCAAGCCCCAAAGTCCAGCCTGGCCTTGGACACTGCCAGGGATCCAGGGGCAGCCACAGCTGCTCTGGGCACCCTGTGCCAGGGCCTGCCCACCCTCCCAGGGAACAATTCCTTCCCAATATCCCATCCATCTCTGACCCCTGGCAGTGGGAAGCCATTCCCTGTGTCCTGTCTCTCCAGGTCTTTGTAAAAAGTCCCTCTCCATCTTTCCCATCAGTTCCTTCAGGATGGAATGAGGTCACTTGGGAGCTTCTCCTCTCCAGGCTGAACAATCCCAGCTGTCCCAGCCTTTCCTCCCAGCAGAGCTGCTCCATCCCTCAGGAATCTTTGTGGCCTCCTGTGGAGCTGCTCAAACAGATCCACGTCCTTCTCGTGCTGAGGGCCCCAACCCGACACAAACCTTCCCCAGGCTGGTGTTGGAACTTCCCAGTTGGAAGTGCAGCCAAAGCTGAGCCTTGTGGTGCTCTGGAGGCCTTTTCCCAAGCCCTGCCCAGCTGAGCAGAGACAAACCAGTGGGAAATGCCAACAGGAAGGATTTTTCCTCGCTGTGCCTTTTTGCTGACAAAAACAAAACAGTGCCATGAAAACTCTTTAGAAAACAATTGAAGAGGGATCAGCAAATCTCAGCTGCTAATGGAGCGTGTCCCCTCAGCTGCCTCAGGGCCTCGTGCTGCCCATCCAGGGGGCTGGAAGCAGCTCCAGCCCGAGGATTGAGGGATGATCATGGACACAGGCACACACTGAGACATCAGCAGCTCCTCGAGCACTGCAGGAAAACATTGCTGGGCACAGAGCAGAGCAGTGAAACAGATGGACATTTCTGCAGATTAAACATCATGAGGAAATGCCTCTCCTGGGCAGCAAGGATGGAGCAAAGCTTCTCACCTCTGATTGCTGGGATTTAAGGGATCATGTTTGACCAAGGTGATCAGAGGGATGGAGCAGCTCTGCTGGGAGGAAAGGCTGGGAGAGCTGGGATTGTTCAGCCTGGAGAGGAGAAACTTTGGGGTGGCCTCATTGTGGCCTTCCAGGAGCTACAAGAAACATGGAGAGAGGCCCTGGACAAGGGATGGAGTGTCAGGACACAGGGAATGGGTTCCCACTGCCAGAGGACAGGGCTGGATGGGATTTTGGGAAGGAATTGTTCCCTGGCAGGGTGGGCAGGCCCTGGCACAGGGTGCCCAGAGCAGCTGTGGCTGCCCCTGGATCCCTGGCAGTGTCCAAGGCCAGGCTGGACTTTGGGGCTTGGAGCAGCCTGGGACAGTGGAAGGTGTCCCTGCCCATGACAGGGGGTGGAGACAGATCCTCTTTAAGATCCCTTCCCAAACCATTCTGGAATTCTGTGACGCCTGGAGGAGGAAAATGGAGGGGGAGCCAGCACAGCACAGTGTAGGGACACTTGGGATGGCCCCAAGAGGGACCAGAGTCTCCTCACAGCCCCAGCCCCAGAGGTCAGGGCCAAGAGAAACTCTCTGCCCTCAGCAGAACCCTGCTCTCCTCTGAGCCAGGGAAAAGCAAACAGCTCCTCCATGATGCAATTTGGTCTCCACTCTCCTCCAGGGAGAAAACAGGAGGAAAATTACTTTTTTTCTCCGGAACCTGGGGAAAATTAAACTAGGTTTGACCTTTGTCTCTATTCCCTTGTATGCTAACCTTCCTCAAGTAGAGCAGATGCCTTGGGCTGCAGAGTTATTCCAAACTAGAAATCCACATGGTTGGAACAGTGCTGGTGGGAAAAGGGCTCCAGGATGTGCAAGGAGAAGCCTTGTACAGCCACAAACCGCTTCACACCTCTGATCAGGAACCTCCCAGGGCACACAGCTCACTGCACATCCAGAGAAAATAGAAATTAAGCACAGAAACTCCTGTCCCAGCCACTGCTCAAGCCATCCAGCTTATTTTTTAGCAGCTTTTTGAAAAATTCAGCTTTTTGTGTTGTGTCAGTGAATCATTCCAATGGGAAAAAAAAAAGGAGAATTGTCAAAAGGAAGAGAAGATTTGCCTCTCCCCACAGAGCTGGGGTGGATACAAGCTGATCAGACCTGGGCCACTGAAGGGTTTGCCAGGGAGGCCAACAAAGCTATGAAAACATTGCCTTGTTTTGGGGGTTTAAGAAAAACCCATTACAAGACACAAGTACAAAGCTGCAGGAACGATCACTGATTTCTGTGATTCAAAAGAAGCAACTTTAGACTGAAGGGGTTTGTTTTGTTTTCACAAATAATGAAGAATCCTCTTGTTCCTATTCAAAACTGAGAAATCAACATTCCTGGCAGCTTGCTCTGGATTTCCATGGAATAAATCCTTCCCCTAGTTCACATAAAGAGGGTTGTTTGTTTTTTTCTTTTTCATTCTTTAATCTGCCCCGAACATATTTTGTTGTGCTGCTGCTTGGCACCAGGCAGCCAGACAGCCCCCCAGAAGTGTGGAATTTCTGTGTGAGCTCCTGCTCACTGCAGAGGCAGCTGGTGTGATTCCAGCCTCCCTGGGGGTGCACTGCATGTTTGGATACTCTTCCATGCCTAAGGACAGCCTTTGGTCATTTCCTTGGGGAATAAATGGATTTTATACAGGTGAAATAAATATCCCAAAGCCAGGGCTGTGCTGAGTGTGGGTGCACAAAGGAACTCCTCCACAGACTTCCCACACATCACAGCCACAGCAGTGACACAATCTCAGGATCCCTGAGGCTGGAAAATCCCTCCCAGCCCATGGAGTCCCAGCTGTGCCCAATGCCCACCTTGTCCCCAGCCCAGAGCACTGAGTGCCACCTCCAGCCCTTCCTTGGACACCTCCAGCCATGGGCACTGCAAACCTCCCTGGGCAGCCCCTGCCAAGGCCTGAGCACCCTTTCCATGCAGAAATTCCTGCTGCTGTCCAAGCTGAGCCTCCCCTGGCACAGCTTGAGGCCCTTTCCCCTTGGCCTGTCCCTGTGCCCTGGCAGCAGAGCCCGACCCCCCCTGGCTGTCCCCTCCTGGCAGGGAGTTGTGCAGAGCCACAAGGTCCCCCCTGAGCCTCCTTTTCTCCAGGCTCAGCCCCTTTCCCAGCTCCCTCAGCCTCTCCTGGGGCTCCAGCCCCTTCCCCAGCTCCCTTCCCTGCCCTGGACACGCTCCAGCCCCTCAAAGTCCTTCCTGGACTGGAGGCCCAGAACTGGACACAGCTCTCGAGGTGCAGCTTCACCAAATTAAATCCATAGACAGGATTTATGAACAACACAAGAATTTCTGCAGGAAAGGAATGGACACGGAGATTTCCCAGCAGGGACAGGAGCACACAAACCTCACCGTGTGTAAGGAAAGCAGCCACCAGCAAAGATGCAACTCTGCACCATGGAGAGGCCAAAGCAAGTGAATATTTTTGGAAAAAGCGAGGGCAGAGACTCCAGACGAGATCCCTGCCATCCCCCAGCCTGTCTGTGCTCAAGCAGGTGGGTGGGTGCAAAGTTACACCAGATGCCAAGTTATGTTCCCTCCAAATACCCACAAAATGATTCACGGGTACAGCTTAAACCTCTTTTGTGTTTGAAATCATCATGTGAGTACCTCACACCCAGCAGGGAGAGACTTGGAGTCCCAGAGTGGTTTGGGAAAGGACCTCAAAGCCCATCCAGTGCCACCCCTGCCATGGGCAGGGACACCTTCCACTGTCCCAGGCTGCTCCAAGCCCCAAAGTCCAACCTGGCCTTGGGCACTGCCAGGGATCCAGGGGCAGCCACAGCTGCTCTGGGCACCCTGTGCCAGGGCCTGCCCACCCTGCCAGGGCACAATTCCTTCCCAAAATCCAACCTAAATTTCCCCTCTTTTTGTTTGATCCATGCTCCTCATCCTGTCACTCCAGTTCCTGACACAGAGTCCCTCTCAAGCTTCTCTGTAGATCCCTTGAGATTGGAAGCAGATCCTTGGCATCCTTTAAATCTCCACAAAATTGAAGATGTTGGAAATAATCCATCCCATGTTTTCAGAGTGAGTGGGCAGCAGAGCAGTGTGGAGGAGTGAGAAAAGCACACCTCAACACGGTGACTGCAGGGCCACAGGAGCAGCACCTGCTTGTTTCTCTCTGCAGATGAAGCCAAACAAAGCAAAAGATGAAAATAAAATGTTTTATAACAGCATCACTACCCAATGAATTTTTATTTTGTGAGCCCGCGGTAATGAACACTTATTTGGTGAGCCCACGCAAAAAAAAAAGAATAAAATAAAATAAAAAAAAAGAAAAAGAAGACAATTTGCAGACAGCAGCAGAAAAAACCCCAAAAATATAATTTAAATGAACTTTTCCTTCCTCCTCGTGCTGAAGGTGGCTTCCCCAGGATACAGGAAAGGTGTTTGTTCCTCAACATCCCTCTCCAGGTGTATCCCCCCACACCCCAACATCCCTCTCCAGGTGTATCCCCCCACACCCCAACATCCCTCTCCAGGTGTATCCCCCCACACCCCAACATCCCTCTCCAGGTGTATCCCCCCACACCCCAACATCCCTCTCCAGGTGTATTCCACACCATCTCACACCCCAACATCCCTCACCAGGTGTGTTCCCCATCATCCCACACCCCAATATCCCTCACCAGGTGTATTCCNAGGTGCACTCCACCCCATCCCACCCCCCAACATCCCTCACCAGGTGTATTCCACATCATCCCATATCCCAACATCCCTCTCCAGGTGTATTCTCCATCATCCCACACCCCAACATCCCACATCCTGTGTGTTTCTCCCCATTCCACCCCAGTTGTATCCCTCACCATCCCGCAGTCAAAGCAGCATTCTCTGATCTCCCAGTGCCACCAGCACTGGCACAGCTGGAAGCAGCAGCAACCAAAGCAGCCCCTCCTTCAGCAGGGAGCCAAAACCAAAGCAAACCCACCCTGCCCAGGGAGGAGCATGAAGAATTCCTTTGAGGGGGTTTATGGACTTCTCTAGATATAAATATTCCCAGGGTTTGAGGCCAAGGTGTCACTGGTTCATCTCCAGGTTCCATTCAGCAGTTTTCCAGTTTAAATCCAACTCAGTGTCACTAACATCCACTAAAAGACACCCGTGCCAGGAGGCTGCTCTGGAGAACTTCCATGGAGCAGCACAGCCAAGAAGCCAAAATCATCTTCCTGCTTTGGAAGGATCCTGTGAATACCCTCATCCCTCCCATCCCATGGATTCAGCTTTGAGGGACACAGAGCCACACAGAAAACACCACAAATATGAGTCCACAGCTGATGTCAGGGGAGCTCAGGAGCTGCAGCCTCTCCAGGAATATAAAAGCTCCTCCACTCATCTCCAGAAAAAAATCTCCCCCTCTGATCCCTACACAGCAATTACAGCCTGAAATGCTTTGCTTGGTAACTCAAAGCAAATTCTGCCTGAATGGGATGAGTTAAAGGGCAAAAAAAACCATATCAGTGATTTAGCTGAGGCTTTTTTCCCTTGTACACTCTTATCTCAATAATCACGTTGCACAAATACACACACCTGGGGATTTAAACCTCAGCTTCTAGAGGGGAATGCTTGGAGAAATGAATCCAGATGAATATTGAGGAAGTCTCTAAGCTCAGGCCCCTGCACAGGCTCCTGCAGCACCGAGATGAAATTTGAGCATCACCCTCTGGAGTCTGGACTCAGCAGGAGCTGTGACTGAGCCCAGCAAAAATGGTTTTGCACTCTGGACTTAAAATCCTCCCCTCAGCTCTGTCCCAGCTCAGGGGCATGGCCAGGACTGTTGCTGTGGATGGAGGGTGAGCAAAAAAGGGGGTTTACCCCAAACAAAATTGTTTTAGTGGGAACATTAGCGCTGTCCATCCCTTGGAAAATAGTAAGGAATAAAATCTAGTGCCAGGCACCTCTTGCTTCACCAAAATGGGGACAGAAGAGACAAGGCTGCAGGGTAGACTCTGGCCTTGGACAATATGAACTGAACAAAGGGCACAAAGACACCAGCACAGCAAAATCCAACTCATTTGTTCAGTCTTTAACTGAGCATACTTGAAGGGAGCATTCCAAGCCCAGCCTGTAGAGCCTTGTCCAAAGGCTCTTCCTGGGAAACAGGGAAAGCTGGATATTTCTGCCCAGGGCAGTGGTAGAGTCTCCATGCCTGGAAGTGTTCCCAGCACGTGTGTTTGTGGCACCTGGGGACGTGGGTTAGTGGTGAGCATGGTGCTGGTGCTGGTTGATAACTGGACTCGATGATTTTGAAGGTCTTTTCCAACCTTAATGATTCTGTGACTCCATGATTTACTCTGCAAAAACACCTTGGTTCCCTCCCCTCTCTCACACCATCCCTGTGGATTTTCTAGTCTCCCCTTCTTGCCCAATCTCCTTTCAGGATCCTTATCTTTATTTTCCTTGGCGTTCTGGAAACACCTCTGCAACATAGAGCAGCAGGGGAAATGCCCTGGCATGGTTCTCTGCAGAGAAAGGTTTGTATTTCCACCAAAGCCGAGGCTGAGGGTATGCACACCCCAAAATCTGTGTTCAGCATTGCTGGGGGCAGAATGAGGCACACTCAGCCCTGGCTGCCACTGTGCAATTTTCCACGCTGCTGTTTCCCTCCTTCCCTGCAGCAAATTCCCCAGCCCGGGCAGGAACATTATCTCCTCACATCTCGGCTCCTGATTAGCATTCGAGGCCAGGGGAGCGTGAGGGCATTTTTAATTATTTTTTTTTTTTTAATTTTTAAACACAGCAACGTTCCTTTTGCACAGAGCACCAACAGGCTCCCATCTCCCCGCTGTGCTCCAGGGCCAGATAAGCAGAAGTGCTTGGGTTTGTGATGAAAAACAAAATTAAAATAGGGGACAGGCATCACTAAGAGCCTTAACTAAGCTACAGACCTGAAGCATTGATAGAATTCACTCAGATGGCAAAGGATGCTCATAGAACACTCAAATACAAACAGGCATCACTGTCTGATGACTTCAACCAGCTGAGCCAACACTGAGGAACGGGCAGGGCCTGAGCCCAGCAATTCCCCCTGCACAGGAGGCACAACTACTTCCCTGGGCAGTGCCCAGCCCTGAGCACATTGTCCACACAGCCTGGGGGGTCTCCTCCCTGGGGCTGGTGCAGAGCTGTGTGCACACAATGCTGTGCCCTGTGCTCTGGGATGGCCCTGCTGGAGCAGGGAGGTGGCACCAGGTGCCCACGGAGCTCCTTCAGCCTCAGCCAGCCTGGGGTCCTGGGACTTTAAATTCAAAGTGTTCAACAATAGAAATAAATCACAGTGAAGGACACTGGAGCTCTCAGTATCACCAAGAAACCTCCTCAGATGTGAAATCAGTCTGATTCTTGGGAGAGAGACTCTGCATGTTGCTCCAGTAAGTGCTGCAATCCACACACAGCTCAGATTCAGTGTGAAGAAAAGATCATAAAATCCCAGAATCACTGAGGTTCCAAAAGCCCTCCAAGAGCACCAAGTCCAACTTTTGAGCAAATCCCAGCAGGGCAGAGCACTGAGTGCTACATTTACTCTTCTTTTGAATGTCTCCAGGGACTGTCACTCCACCACTCCCTGGGCAGCCCCTGAGCACCCTTTCCATGCAGAAATTCCTGCTGCTGTCCAAGCTGACCCTCCCCTGGCACAGCTTGAGGCAGTTTCCCCTCACCCTTTGAGCTCTGTATCCACCACCATAACTTGAGTCTAATTTGATTTTCCTTTTCCACATTATCCACACAGGAAGGAGCAGAGCAATCCTTGCTTGGCTGTGCTTCTGCAAATTAATATTAAAGCTTGGTTTTGCTGATACCTTTGACAGTGTGGGTCCCTTCCCAGTCAGGATGTTTCATGACTATCCATGTCAGGACAGCAGCTGGGGAACTGCAGCCCAAAACCAGAGATGGGAGACACACACAGAATGTGCCCCTTTTGCTCACTGCCATCACTGGATTTAAGCAGCACAGATCATTAATGAAACAGAGAGATAGGCCTGGCTCTCTGAAATTAAAAAATTGCTATTATTGGTGCTACCAGCTGGATCTTATCTACTCTCATTGCAGGGGAAAAGCTGTCCTTGAACAGCACACAAATCCCTATCTCTGCTGGTTAAGCTAGAAATATCTCAGTCTTGCATTCCCCACTAAAGGAAGTTTTCTGAAAATGAGAGCTCTTAGAAGCTGAATAAAACCTTACACTAAATTACAACAATTCCAGGCATTGCAGACATCAGAAATGGTGGCTTTGAATTTAGGGGCTTCTTACAACTCTTTTCTATGCCATAATGCAATTATGTCTAGCAATTAACCGGATATTTTTCATCAGGGGATCTTTTCCTTTAAACCACCTGAGTGAAAAAAAAAAGGCTGATCTGTGTCTCCACAACACATTCATTGCATCATTTAAGATACAATAAAATGCTTTCAACCCATGGGGGGGAAAGTCTGAGACTTCTACAAGTGGCAGCAGCCTTTTCTGAGACTGGTCCCTTCCAACCCAAAGCAGCCTGGGATCCTCAACAAGCTGTGCCCCTAATTTAGAGGTGAGCCTCTCGTTGTGTCTTTAATGATAAAGGTTCATCTAAGGCTGTCGACAGATCCCAATTTCGCCTCCTGAAGAAAGAAATCAAAACCTGCAGAGCTTTCTTCCTCAGCTCTGCTCTGCTGGAAGGACCTGGAGCTGCTGGAGAGAGGCCAGAGGAGGCACCAGGATGAGCAGAGGGATGGAGCAGCTCTGCTGGGAGGAAAGGCTGGGACAGCTGGGATTGTTCAGCCTGGAGAGGAGAAGCTCTGGGGTGACCCAGCTGTGGCTTTCCAGGCCCTGAAGAAGCTCCAGGAAACATGGAGAGAGACTCTTTCCAAGGGATGGAGGGATAGGACACAGGGAATGGCTTCCCAGTGCCAGGGGTCAGGGCTGGATGGGATATTGGGCAGGAATTGTTCCCTGGCAGGGTGGGCAGGCCCTGGCACAGGGTGCCCAGAGCAGCTGTGGCTGCCCCTGGATCCCTGGCAGTGTCCAAGGCCAGGTTGGACTTTGGGGCTTGGAGCAGCCTGGGATGGTGGAAGGTGTGCCTGCCCATGGGATGGGATGAACTTTAAGGTCTTTCCCAGCCCAAATCATTCCAGGATTCTGCTCAGCTGCAGCTGAGCCCATCCCCAGCAAAGCCAGACAAACATTTGACTCTGCAAACAGCATGGGCAAAGTGTTAAACGGCACAAAACGCTCTGCCAGGAGAGTTCTGTGAGTTGGTTTTTCAAGTGAGCTCTCCCAGGGGGGCAGGGAGAGGTCAGGGCTGCTGCTGGGGAAAGTGGAGGGGGAAAGGAGCCCACAGAGATGGGAACACAGGAGCTGTGACCCAGGGGAACACAGCTTCATTTTAATGAGCTCTTGAACATCCCATCCTGCTCCTGCTCGGCTCCTCAGCAGCCACGCCGGTATTTGTCTGCAGGGTAGAGGCAGCAACAAGTAGCAAACAGCCAAGCCAAACACTGGGGTTTTACAGTACTCCTATAATTACTGTGCCTTCCACTGTCCTCTTAATTGGTGTTTGCAGAGCTGGATCCCTGCAGTGCTGTCTGTGGGAATGCAGCACCCGAGCCAGCAGCAGCAAAGTGAATTGAATTTAATAAACTAAACCACTGCTGCCACTGCCCACAATGGCAAATTCAGGGACTGAGCTCAGATACCTCCACTGGGAGAAAAATACACACTGTGAAATCACCAGCTATTCCCATAGAATCCACAGATTCCTGCAGAATCATGGAAACATCAAGGTTGGAAAAGACCTCCAAGATAACCAAGTTCAGCCTTTGACAGAACAGCATCTTGCCCACTAAACCACATACCCAAGTGCCACATCTCCTTGTTTTTTGAACACTTGCAGGGATGGGGACTCCACCACGGCCCTGGGGAGCCTTTTCCCATCTTNCTGATTTTTAAAAAAGGCAGCTCTAAAGCAGCTAATTTGGGTGATAGGGTACAGCTTTTCAGGCTATTTCACTTCCATACCACACTACACCCATGCAGTGCTCTGATTTGAAGAAAAACCAACAACTTTGGCCATTAGACCTCAGGAGATGTTTAACAAAATGATCTTACAGGTGCTGTTATAAATAAGAGGCTTCAGCAAAATAAAAGAAAAATCAGGAAATTCACTGGAAGAGCTTTAGTAGGCAAGTAAAAAATGTGCTGCTTGTTAACAGACACCAAGCAGGGGAGACAGAGCTCAGAGGCTGAGCAGAGCCCCCCCTGTGAAGGCTCAGTGCCCACAGGCCCTGGATCACAGCTGCTGGGCTGTCACAAAGCTTTGTGCAGGTTCAGGGCTGGCATTCAGAGCCTCAGGTGCTCTGACAGGGCTGTCATCAATCCCATTTTTGTGGCAGAGCTCTGTGTGCCCTGGCCCAGGCTGTGAAGTGCCACCTGGTCCCCTCTGGGGCTGCACACAAAGCCCAGGCACTGTGGCAGCAGCACATCCCTCCCACAGGAACCTCTCCTTTGTCACAGAACACCTCCAGCTCTGAAACAGGGAATTGAACTGATTGTTTTCTATAATTACCTGCAGTGGTGCCAAAGCCTCTCTCTGGGCAAAGCTGAGCTGTCCATCTCTGCCCCATGGAGAACATTTGGTGCTGAGGGCAAATTCCAGTCACCAAGTCCCAAAGTGTCCCCCCATGAGTGCTGCAAACCCAGTGCCCTCAGCCACTGCTCATGTGGCCCCTCCAGACCCTTCCCCACCCCTGTGTCCCTCCTTTGGTCGCTCTCTTACACATTTAGATCTCCTTTTTACTGTGGTGCCCAAACCTCCCCCAGCACTCGAGATGAGGAGATTCTAAAAATTCCAGAGAGAAACTGGACCTCACATGAACATCACCCTGCTCTGAGCAGCAGTGCCAGCCTGAGGAGCTCTTTGAGGCCCTTTCCAGCCCACACTATTCCATCTTGCTGTGATTAATCCCAAATGTGCCCTTTCCCCACAGCACACAGAGGGTAATGGAAGCCTCCTGCTGATCCTGCTGTGTTCTCTGCCCTCCCTGCTCCCAGCTCATGAGCTCACTGCAGAGTCTTGCTGCTTTCTTTTCTATTAAATCCAGGAGTCAGGGATTCTTGCTGGCACAGGTAACTCAGGACCTTCTTTTCTGTGTCTGCAGCACCACCTCTGCAGCCAGCCCGTGCCCTGTGCAGCTCAGAGGGGATTTTGTACCCCGAGGTGCCTGGTGGACCTTAGAGGTGGTCTGGCTGTCCCCTGGCCACCTGCCTGTCCTGCAGAAACCAGGCTGCACCTGCTGAAACGGCTCTTTGCCTTTTCTTATTTGACATCTATTCGCTTGTGCCCCATCCCTTCCTTTTCCCCTGAACAAAGAGTTCACAGTGAATTCATTTCTGAAGAACACACACGGAGAGTTCTCCAGCCCCGCTCCCGTTTGGACACTCCTCTCTGAATTCAGACTGCTGGGAGCACCTGCAGAGGGAAGGAGGTGTGAAAAGATGAACTCTTGCCTTGTCACCTTCAGTTTTAATTAATTGAGGAGCCTTTTTTCCCAGCCAGACCAAAATTGTGCCCCAGATGCCCATTTAGCAGATCTCCTGCTGCTCGTGGTGTCCCTGCTCCACCATAAGCCCTGTGGCTATTCCTGGTTCACCAGCAGAGTGTCCCAGCCTCCCCAGGGTGCTGCTCCCTCCTCATCATCATTCCAGCAGCTCCATCTGATTTGTTCTCCCCTTTCACGTGTGGCTTATCCCCCTCCTCTCCAGCTTTTCCAGGGAAACAGCTCCATCCTCCTTGTGCTGCCCCAAAGCCATTCCTCAGGCACACAGCAGCTGCTTTCAACCTGCAAATTTATACTGGGACATTGCTAAAATCTACTAAACCAGGCCCAGAATCAAGTTCTAAACATTTCTTTTTCCAATTCCAGTCCACGTGGACTTTGCCTAAATCTCCCCTCCCAAATTTCCTTGGGACTGGGTGATTAACTCTTAAACCTCTTTAAAAATCAGCCCCAGTCCACAGGCACAGAGCCAACCACGTCAGAGTGGAAAATCAGCCGTTCCCAGGCAAAGCAAACCATTGTCACACTGAATTTCTACACACCAACCCTTGAGAGAAAGGGAATGTTTAATAAAAGGCTGTTTTCACCCCCAGGGCACCGTGACCATCCCCTGTCACTGATCCTGAGGCACTCAGTGTCAGTGCCAGGGCCAAAAAATCTCGGAGAGGCTCCTTGAGGCAGAGCAGCTGTGGCAGGAAGGCCCCAGGAGCAGCCTGGAGAGCTCAGTTTGTTAAACAGCAGCTCTGTTTCAGCAATTGCAGCCAATAGTGTCAATGTTTCAATTGCTGAACATGTTTTGGGGTTGTTTTCGTAACCAATCAATGCTTTAACACAGCTCAGAGCTGGATTACAGGCCGCTTCTAATCATCTATTGTAAGCTTTGGATCCTCAGGTCTTACCCCAAACAAGATGCTGCTGACACAGGATGACAAGCTGCCTAATGAGCTTTTCTTAACGATTAAAGCACATTAAAAGAAAATTGATTTAATTACACTCTGATCTACTGGAAATCATCAACAGCTCCTCCTGAAAGCATTAGGACTTGTGCTTTTCCTGCACGGAAGGAGGTGAATACCTCAGTAATGGAGCTCTGGTCTCAATTTTCCTGGGGTTTTTTTTTTCCCTCAAGTTCTTAACCTTTAATACTGGCTGTGCATTAGAGACTGTTAGAATAACAAAATTCCCTTCAGAAATTGATTTGGCCGAGAATCAATTGCCAGGCAATTTGCATTGCAATTCGCTATTTCCTGAGGAGAAAAGGGAAGAGCTCCGTGAAATCCGAAACGCAATTCCCTGCTGCCCCTAGGACAGAGCCTGTGTGTGCACAGAGACACATCCCCACACCCAGGCACCTGGAAATATTCCTACTGTCACCTCCTCCCAGTCGCACGGCTGGAGTATTGTGCTCTACTCAAGAGCAGCACGAGGCAGTCCACACCAGAAACCAGTGGGATGCTCAGGGAGCACTGCTGGTGTCCCACCCCCTTTGGGGACACCCAAAAGCTCCACGTGGAATTATTATTTTATTTTCTTGACCTGAGAAGTTATCACAGCTCCATGGAAAGGACTGGAAGCTGTGCCCACACGGATTGTGCCCTTCTCCAAGCAACGAGGAGGCACAGGCTCACCAGACACTGAAGTTCTGGATTCACACGTCAGAGAGAGAACTGAAAAAATATGGAATAGCCTGAGCTGGAAGGGATTCACAGGGATCATTGATCCAGCTCTTGTCNGTGGCCCTCCTTTGGTCACTCTGGAGGGACAACTTTAGATCTTTTCTGCACTGCAGTGCCCAAACCACCCCCAGGACAGGGATGTCCCTCTGTCTGCAGGGCACTGCTGACCCACATCCAACCTGCCAGAGAGCAGCACCTGCTGGGAAACCTGGCACAGTTCTTCCACACATTTGCCTCAAGAGACGTTTGGCTCTCACAAGAATAAAAGCCCATCAAACACAACCATCCTCACACCTTTCCAGGACACCCGTGAGCTGGCAGGGGTAAGGCTGTGTCTGGTGAGGAGCTGGAGCACCCCTGGAACTGCCAACACCACCCCAGGCAGTGGCACCTGCCCAGGCTGTCACTGCTTTATCAGCTCGGCTCAGCTTCCAGGCTCATCTCACACATCTCCCTCACATACTGCTGAGAATGTCCCCACGTGTAGAAACAAAGCCTTGGGGGACCTTTGGGGGCAGAATTCCAGAAGGGAATTGCTTTAATGAGCTGGGGAAGGGGTGACACGTGGCAAATCTGGGCAATTTCTGTGCACGTCTTCACAAGGGTTTGGGACAACTGAGCTGAAGGCAGTAGCAGCACTACAAACCTCACTACAAGCCTTGCTCCCGATGTGGAAAGGAATATCCCACCCACATTCTACCCCCATGGACCAGCACAGAGGCAATCCACAGAAAATCATGGCACAAACAGGCAGCAAAAGCACAACAGCACAGCCAGACACTCCACTTGCTCCAGATTGCTTCCCTTGCCAAAATCCCAGCAAGGGAGACTCCTGCACTCAGCACAGGAAGAAAGGTGCAATTCCAGCCCAGGAATCCTGGGGAGCTGCCCAGGGAGGACCTCATGGCACAGCTGACTCCATGGCAATGCATATTCATGGCAAGAAAAGCTGAATCCACAGGAACAGCCTTCTCCTGGGACACTCCTACCCCCTGTGCATTAATGAGCTTTCAAAAGTTTACCATTAAATACCCAGGTCTGCTCCAAGGGATGCTCCCTGTGCAGCTTCCAGGTATTTATTCACTTAGACATCCTGATGCCTGAGCTGTTTGTGTTAAACTCATTCCAAAGATTGTTTCCATGCTCACTGCTCCCTTCCTGCCCCATGTTCCTGCAGCGTTTCCAGGCATTTCTCACACACACTTCTAGGAGATTCTCTTCGTTTTTGCTCGGATGGATCTGTCCAGGTCAGCCTGAAGTATCCCTAAGGAACAGCACACGGCTGAAGCTGATGCAAGAACCCAAGTTTTCCACTAAAACACCTGCATGACTTCTCAGCCTGGTGTCACCTCATGCAGCTTGAAAGGACCAGAGTGCATAAAACACAGCAAGCTCCATGGAAAACTAATTCCAGATGGACCAAGTGAGGCTTCTTTGAGCTTGAAAAGGCTTCCCCAAGCACCTACAGTGTTTAGTCCTTTGAGATGTGTCTTGTAGGGTAAACTCAACCTAATCATACATGTTAGCACCAAAACCCTGCAAGACTTGAGCCATCCCAGGGTTGAAATCCAAGATCAATCCAACTTCAAACACTTCACTCCATTTGCTGGCCATGGAGAAGGCTCCATCCTATAAAAAAGCCCAGGGAGCCAGCACTGCTAGGAAAAGCAAACCAGAGATCCGGGCAAGGAAGGATTCCCACATTTCCTGGGAATCAGCAGCTGGGACAAACCCCGGGAGGGACTGCCTGCACCCCACCAGATGCCTGACACACAGATTGGGTTTTAAAAGCTCCCCCATGTTCCCAGACCATGTGCACATTTCCCAAACAGGACCTCAACTCCTCGTCTCCAACAGACAAAATACAAACGTGTTTCTAGGGACTCATTTCCAGCAGTTTGCCAATGAGAGGAGGAGCTGAGCTCCAGCATTTAATGCTCTTGTCTCACTTCCACTCACTTCCAGCAAACTGCCTGCGTGAAAATTCATATCCTGTCTGATTTCTTCAAATCCCCAAGCAGCCCAAGGCCAGCTCTTTGCTTCTGCTTCTTGTTTTTTTGGGAGGAGAAGGGAAATGAAGAATTTCACAGACATAGGTCCCGCCTGCGGTGTGGATCAAAGGCTCCGTTCCGCATACGGGCACACAGTGGGTGCCAGGGAAAGGCTGCCAGGATTGCCACGGGGCAGGGAACCCACAAGGGGAAATCTCAGCCAGATCTAAACACCTGCCTGAGCTTCCCTGCCTCCACCAGTTTATAACTCAATCAGAGTTTCAGAGCGAAGGTGAGCAGAGCGATGGCACCGAGCTCCCGATCGACACCGAGAGGGATCCACAGGATTTGCTCTCTTATCCTGGGAGCAGGGAGCAAAGGACATCCTTATCAGCTGCCAGCTGCACTGCTCTGCTCTCCCAGTCAGCATCTGGAGCTCATCACACTTCCAAGGGCCATCCCTGAACCCGCAATTCAGCCAAGGTGGGCGATGCCCATCTCTGGCAGTGTCCAAGGCCAGGCTGGACTTTGGGGCTTGGAGCAGCCTGGGACAGTGGGAGGTGTCCCTGCCATGCCAGGGGTGGCACTGGGTGGGCTTTAAGGTCCTTCCAACCCCAGTTTAGGATTCTCTGATTCTTTATCTGGCACCATCATGTCCTCCAGGGAACAAGGAGGAGCAAACTTGCAGCTCTCAAGGCTTTTTAAAGATAACAAACAAAAGCGGTCACATTTGCACTACCAGAGCCAACTCCAGCTCCTACCCATCCCTACAACACCCTGGGTTTTAGCAAAGCTTTTAAAGGAAGGAAAAATATGTGTGTAACTGGCTTATGAGGCCTCTAGGGGGTTAAGAAGAAGATGGGAAAAACCAAGAAATTCATGTCTCAGTGTGGAAGTCATTTTCATGCCCCACTTTTTCAGCCGGGAAATATTTCTTTTGGAAAACAGTCACATTTAAACTCCTGGGGATTTTTTTTTCCCCTTAGAACAATAAATATTTCCTGTGAAGCAGTGTTCTGAAAATCTCAACTGGTTCAGAGGTCCAGTTTCATACAGATGAGCATCCAAAAGCTCAAGGCTCCTTTGATCTCCACCCCACACTGGAAACCCTAAGAGAAAAAGCTTTCCTGCAGGATTTCCTCTATTCCTAAATTTTTTTGCCAAGGTGTAAACAGCTTATTGCTTTTTATTTCCACCAATAAAACGAGACACAGGAACAATTTCAAGGGAGGAATTCAACTCAGAGTCAGTTAGGACGTACAAAATACAGGGGGAAAACACTCCTTTGCACAATGATCTTACAGGACAAGCTGGAAAAAAGCTGGGTTTAACCTCCTTAAAGCATCCAAGAGCACAGGGATTTGCTCAGTCCGAGGACAGTGACCTTGCACAGGCTCACACCTTCAGCTCAAACAGGAGTGATAAGCAAATATCTGATACCAAGCCCAGAGCCACCCTCAGGCACTTCAACCCCAGCTGCTGCTGCACCACAGTGGGTTAAGCCAAGATGTTGTGTGTCAACATTTCCAATCTTGCAGAAAAGGCCTGAAAATGAGAGAAATCTTCCTCTGCAACACAAGTTCTGGGCACCATTCCAGTGTGTGCTCCTGAAATGAAGGGCTCCCAGAGAGAACTTAGGAAAGGCCCTGCTGGTTCCTCCCCTGCAGCCACCAACCCTCTGACACCACTGATGGGGACAGCAGGGCCCCAGTGTCACATTAATTAATGTCACCCATGGGTTTAGGAGGCCAGAGACACCCATTGAGCTGCAGGATTAAACAATGGAGAAGCTCAACCCATTCCAAAGCACAGAGGAAATTTGTGTCCCAGTCCTGTTCTCCAGGAAAGGGCAGGGAAGGCAACCCAAGTATCCCCAGAGGCAGGAGGATGAGCTGGGTGTGAGCACCCAGCACCTCTGTGCAGAGCAGGGGGTGAAACCCCAGCCAGACATGGGTCCTGTTCATCCCAGGTGCTGAGGCACCTCCCACACACCTCCAACATGGGATTTGTCCAGAGTGACCAGGAACAGGGAAGGGAGGGAGTCTGACAGGCTGGGGCAGCTGGGGGTGCTCACCTGGAGAAGAGAAGGCTCCAGGGAGAGCTCAGAGCCCCTGCCAGGGCCTAAAGGGGCTCCAGGAGAGCTGGAGAGGGACTGGGGACAAGGGATGGAGGGACAGAACACACGGAATGGCTTCCCAGTGCCAGAGGGCAGGGCTGGATGGGATTTTGGGAAGGAATTGTTCCCGGGCAGGGTGGGCAGGCCCTGGCACAGGGTGCCCAGAGGAGCTGTGGCTGCCCCTGGATCCCTGGCAGTGTCCAAGGCCAGGCTGGACTTTGGGGCTTGGAGCAGCCTGGGACAGTGGAAGGTGTCCCTGCCCATGGCAGGGGTGGCACTGGATGGTATTTAAGGTCCCTTCCAGCCCAAACCAGGCTGGAATTCTGTGATTTTGTCGTGTGGGGCTCAGCCCTGCTTTTCCCATTGCACAAGAAGACACAAAACTCATCAGGTGTGGAATGAGGAAACCCAAACCTGACCCTGGCAGAAAATCACCTTCTCAGAGATGCCCTGCAGGAATAGGAACTGGCAACACAAAGGGCTAATTTCAAATACATGAAAAGATGTATTTTTTATCATTTTCTACTATTCTATACTCGCTGTGGGTCAATACATTAATGGGAATCTTGGCTGGTGAGTGAGACTGGGAGCTGGCAGAGCCTGGGGCCAACAGAGACAGTCACCAGGTAGCCAAAGCTGCTGAATTTACCCCAAAACTATCCCTGTCCCTCTCACTTCTCCTCAGTGAGAACACACTGCCCTTCTCTCAGGCTTTAATTATGAAGCTGTTCATAGCAGGGATTTTTAGATGCAACACAAATAAAGACTTTTAACCCAGAAAGTTCACTATTAAAAGAAATTATTCCCGTAATTTTTACTATTTTAACTGCCTTTTTTAGCTGAACAAAATAATCCCAGTGGGGCTGTGCAAACATTGTTCCTTCAGAGGCTCCATGATTTAACAAACCCCTCACCACTTTGAAATGTCCTCTTGGCTCTGCTGTGCCAGCTGGGGTTTGCCTCTTCTTTGCTGAACTCTGTGACTCAAGGCCCAAAAATACTTAAAATTCACCTTATTTTCTCACATTGGTGCATCTGGGGCTGCTGCTGGCGTTGGCACTCAGAACACAGAGCAGAGGGAAAGAGCCATTCCTCTCTCTCCATTCCAAGCTCTGATTTCAAACCTTTCTAACCACGGAGCAGAGCTCCTGCTCTCCCACCTTCCCTGAGGCTGGGAATGCTGCATTCAAACCAAAAATCCCTTTGGGCAGCTGGAATGTTTGATTAGAAAGGAGCAGAGAGGCACAGGAGGAACCTGCAGGAGCCTGACAGGGAGGGACCTTCTCCCACCCCACAGGCTGTGCCCTCCACGAGTTCTGCAACTTGTATTTTGTGTTTTGAGCTTTAATATCCATGGCCACTCAAATAATCACTTTTAGGATTGAGACTTAAGGCAAAAATCCAGTCCTTGGAGGAACACCCAAGGCAGGAGCTCATGGAGGAGAAGGGATGGAAAAGGACAGGTTAATGTCTCTGTGTTCAGTACAGCCCCTCACCAAATACCATTCTGGGAGTAATTTAGTAAGCTTTGGACTTCAAAAAGCAAATGATTTTTGCAAGTCCAGTGATTTTTGAATGCAGGGGTTTATTTTCCAAGAAAAATGTGAAAACATTTTAGGTTTCCAGGTGAAAATGTTAAAAATAACTGCAAAGAATCCCAGAATCATTAAGGTTGGAAAAGATCTGCAAGATCATCAAGTCCAACCAGCATCACCACCACTAAACCGTGTCCCCAAGTGCCACATTCCCACAGCTTTGGGACACATCCAGGGATGGTGACTCCACCATTTCCCTGCACAGTTTGAAGCCACCAGGGGAATAAATAAAATTTATTTCAGTATTTCTTAGAAAAGTGAAATACATTCTGAAATTCCGAGCGCAGTCAGTTGAGAAGGCGGTTTGGTGCTCACACTTTCTTTGGTGCTGATTGTTCTACATCTGTTTATCAAAACTTACAAGGTGACAGCAGCCAAGATGTGCAGATGCCTTTTTTCCTTAGCTGGAAAATGGATATTTGATGGACTGGGATAATATTTCAGCTATCAAGGCAATTGGCTTATTAGCACACAGAAATATCCACAAATGATGTGACATTCCTGCCTCTCTCTGGCACTTCTGCCTAATGCTCCCAGGATTTTTTTAATCCCCTTGGAGCAATTTAAAGAAGGGAAACAGAATGTGAATGTGGCTTTTACCTGGCACCTGTTTCTGGCTGGTTTGGATTTGGTGTTTATTCCATTTGGGCCGTGACTAATTGCTGAGATGCCACACCAGCGTGTCCAATCTTTGTGTACGGAGCTGTATTTTCAACTCTTCTTCAGCAGGGCTTCTTCTTGCAGCCCAGGAATGCAGCAAAATGCTCAAAGCCAAGGAAAAAAACATCACCTTCCCAGCAAATCACCTGAAATAATCCCAGCAATGTGTCAACTAAACCAACAATCCATCATTTTCTTGCTTAGAAGCCTCACTGGTGTTCAGGAAGCTGAAAACCCAAAGGGAGGCTGAATTTGATTTTCCTTCTGAGCTGAGGGCACTGTCCACACTGATATTTCTGACTGTTGTACTTATTACAGGTGACATGTGCAGGAATTTAAGGGCTCCTTCCCTCCACCAGCAGAATGGGAATATCTAATTTGACACTTTCCCTGTATTCCCATTTCTCTGTTTACAACTGAAAACCACTTCAAATTGCCTTTGTTTTTCCTCTAGGATACCACGTGCTGCTCTAAGATGTTGTCCAGAATGGTTGTGGATGTTTTTTTCTTGGAAGTGTCCACAGCCAGGTTGGATGGGGCTTGGAACCACCTGATTTAGTGAGTGGCATCCCTGCCCATGACAGGGGGTGGAAGGAGATGACCTTTAAGGCCCTTCCAACCCAAATCATCCCATGATTGTGTTGTGATTAGAGCTCCTTAATATTTTTAATTTCATTCAGTACAGCTCCCACAGCTCTGGACCAAACACAAAACCTCATCTAATATGCTTTTTAAAATGTATTGATCTATTCAGCTGCTGATTCTGGTGAGCAGGAAAATGGAAATGTTTGGGCTCCTGAGAGGAAAGAAGGGAAGTGCAGGGAGCAGCCCCCTTTTACAGCCCCCACTCTGACCATGCCTGGGGGGCACTGCTGAGGGAGGAGCTGGTAGAAATCCTTTGAAACCCCTTGGATTTGGAGCCTGTCAGGCAGGAGCAGTGCTGGGAAAAGGCACAAGGCTAACAAACCATGGGAAATGTTTGGCTTTTCTAGGGTAGAAAGATGCCAGCCTGCCTAAAGTTCAGATTTCACAGGCAGCTGTTTGGGCTCTTTGGGAAGAGTTTGGGTGCCAAGACAGCTTCCTTTCGGAGCCACAGCTCCATGTCTGCTCCCAGAGGTGGCTGGAGCAGGGCTGGTCCCACCCAGACAATGGGAGAACACAACATTTATCCATGGTTTACCCATGGTTTATCCACAGGGAAGTGCTCCTGGCTTCCAGCAAAGGCATCACCCTGTTCAATATTACACCTGAGATGGATCCTGCAATCCAGTGAGGTCACACTGTCTGCAATACTCCAAAAACATATTTACTCTCCTGGGAGCTGATGGACGTGGAATATAAAGCATCTCTGCAGGTTTTCAATTCCAAAATCAGCAGATGTGGAAGCTTTGAAATCGCTCTGGCCGCAGCATGTAAACCTTTGTAAGCTGGAAGTTGATCCTCAGCCCTCCCAAAATACAGGATTTTATCCATCTTGGGCCAAATCCCAGCTTGGATGTAGTGATGAAGTTTCACCCACACATCAGGTGAAGCCAGTCCTGCAGTGTGAAAAGTTTAAAAGGTGTCCTGGATCAAAGATGTAAAGATCTCACAAATGTTAAAGATTCCAAGCAGATCCCAGGTATCTCAGATCCCTCCAGTACATAAAGGGGATTTACAAGAAGCCTGGAGAGGGATTTTTCACAAGGACCTGGAGTGCAAAGACACAGGGGATGGCTTCCCACTGCCAGAGGGCAGGGATGGATGGGATATTGGGCAGGAATTGTTCCCTGGCAGGGTGGGCAGGCCCTGGCACAGGGTGCCCAGAGCAGCTGTGGCTGCCCCTGGATCCCTGGCAGTGTCCAAGGCCAGGCTGGACTTTGGGGCTTGGAGCAGCCTGGGACAGTGGGAGGTGTCCCTGCCCATGGCAGAGGTGGCACTGGATGAGATTTAAAGTCCCTTCCAACCCAAACCCTCCAATGAATCCATGATTTTATATTATTAGGAAGCTCTAAAGCCTCACAAGAAAGTTAAGGAATGCTCCTGAAAGGATTATCTCAGAGAATAAAATGCACTGCTGAGTGTTTCCCAGGGTGTGTGCTGGACCACAGCAAGCACACGAAGAGAAAAGGGAAACCCCCCTCTAAAATCTCCAATCAGGAGCAAATCCAATGGCTGGCACCTGCTCCAGTTCCATGAAAATCACACTTTGTGCAGGCAGTCCTTGCTTTGGGACTTGGGACACTTGCAGGGATCCAGGGGCAGCCACAGCTGCTCTGGGCACCCTGTGCCAGGGCCTGCCCACCCTCCCAGGGAACAATTCCTGCCCAATATCCCATCCAGCCCTGCCCTCTGTTTAAAACCATTCCCCCTTCTGTCACTATTGGCCCATTTAAAATTCCCTCTCCCCTCACCTCATGAACTCTCATCAGTGACCCTCAAGTGCTCCAGCAGAGGAGATGGCTGAAAAAGTAACAAATATAAATATACACAATACAGACACACATAGACACCAGCTCCTCCGGGTCACGCCCCTGCCAAACACAACCATATGTTAAATGCAACCACAACGAGCATCCCGACAAATTAACGAGCTTATTAACACCAGCACAGAAACACTGAGCAATCACACCCTGTCCTCCCACCTCCAGAGGAAGCAGGAGGAGAATCTCATCCAGAGAAACAGGGGACTTGGATGGAAAACTCCATTGTGCCTGTGGCCCATAAAGGAACCTCGAGAAGCCCTCACTAGTCAGGAAAAGAGAACAACAAAAATTCCCCCAAATCCTTTTGACCTACCCCGAAATCTACCAAAATAATACTCTTTGTGTTTAATCAAATGCAGTGTTTTAAATATGTGCTTCATTTAGCTGGTTGAAAACAAAATATGAGCTTAATCACTCTGGGCAACTCACCTCTGCCATGCCAAAAGAAAAAAGGAATTGACCCATTGTGCCTCCACAAAAAGCAGTTAATTGCTTAAAATACACAGACTGATGTTTAGGAACAGCTTGAATTTTTTCCATCTGCACTGCAAACCATCTGTTCTGCATGAGAGATCTCATGACTTCCCAGGTCCATTTCTAAATTGAAATGGATGTTTTAATGATGAAAAATGGGGAGAAGCAATGAATACTTCATTAAAACACATTATTTCCCTGTCAACTTTCTATTCTACTGACTGTAAGCAAAAATAATGTCTGAGCAGAGTTAATGTCTCAGGTTATCAGAGCTGCAGATGCCTCTTGGCATTTGCCTGAACAAATAAGCTATTTCATAAACCTGCAAACAGAAATGATTCAATAAATTGGAATTTCTTTCCCTTCTAATGAAAACCAGAGTTCTCCAACTCTTTCAATTACCTCCACGGAACGCAAAAGACACTAAAGAGAGGGTTTTTCTCCCTGTTTCCTTCATTCTTAGGACCATAAAGGCACATTAAAAACGTCAATACCTTCACAGAGCAGACTCATCCACACTTCCTTTGGCAAACTGTATTTAATTATTTCAGTAAGATGCGAGGAGATCATTTCCTACCACCATGATGAGGAACCAAATTGTCCAAACCATTCCTATCTATCACACAAATAAACACTTTCTATAGCATTTCTCAGTGTATTTGCCAATTACCTCGTATTTTTTGGACTAAAGCAAGCGTTTGCTGAAGCACAGAGAAATGATAACAGAAATACCCAAGCTGGGCTTGCTTTTGTGCTGAGGCAATTTATTAAAGCAACAAGACATTCCAGCATGCCTTGAAAGTGAAAAACAACAGGCTGGAGGAGAAGGATGGCATTGGAGTTCTGAACAAACCACCAAAAGCCTCGAAGGCATCAAGCAGCAGGGAAAACCAGGCAAGTTCCAAGGTGCTCTGCTGTCCCATGCTTCTGCTTGTGCCAAGACTTCCCAAATTAATCTGATTTTCAGCATGTCCCCTTCTGAAAACACCCAGCAGGAGACTTCTTAAAACCCTCCAACACTGAAAGGGTCTCTCTGGCGCCTTCCCCAATCAATTTCCTCTTCAGCCATCTAAAGGATCAATGGACATTCCCAGGAACCTGAGCCTGTTAACCCAGCTTGGAGTTTCTTATTAAAGCCATTTTATATTAAGAGATTACCAATGAAATAAAAGCCAAACCCAAAAGGTGAGGGCAGCTACCTCAAAGCCAACCCCTGGAAATAACAGGCCAAAATATTTGGGCTTTTCCCTGAGAACCTCCAGTCAAAACAATTCCACACAACCTCCTTAGTACAGATTCCCTGATCCTCAGAGAGGCTTTTGGCAAAAATAATTCTGCTGGTTGAAATGTCAAAATTAAAACCATCCAGGACAATTAAAGCAAATTCACTTTAGCCATCCAGATGTGAGACACAAAACTCTGCCCTTAAGTCCTCCTCCCTGAAGGTTTAGGGAACAGCCCAATACCTGGAATTATTCCCAAATAATGAACATAGCAAGAGCTCCATGAAGGTTCAATGGTGGTTTTGTTGTTTGAAAACAACAAAATTCTACAATTCTACAAAATTCAACAATTCTACAATTCAACAAAATTCTACAATAGGGCACAAAACTCCATTGAAAACCCTGTATTTTAATTAAAAACCTGATTTAACCAGGCAAATTCCAGCTTGCCAACAGGCACAGAGTGATTAGGAACAAGGACTCTTCCTGGATTTCTGCACATTCACGGGAGCAGGGTATGAGGAGGAAAAGGATGACAGCAGAGACGTTGGGCAATCGATCCATAATGAAACAGCTCTAAAGCAATAATGTTTGCCTTGCTCCGTGCCTGGTTCTTTTCTCCATAATTGATTTTGCACTGAAGGTCTCAGATTGCACAAGCAGCCTCCAAATCACGGCTGTGAGGGCCGCCAGTTTCTTTTATTCCTCCTGTATCTTCTCCCAGCGAGTTAATCCCAGGTGGGAAACGCTGCCCTGATAAAACCCAGCAATCCCAGGGCTGGGTTTTAATGAGCTGCTGCATTTTTGCTGTTTCTCCAGCACAAGGACTTTATAAACGAGTTCTCTTTGCCCATGGAGCTGGGCCAGGAGGCTTTAGGTTGGAGATCAGGGAAAGGTTCTTCCCCCAGAGGGTGCTGGCACTGCCCAGGCTCCCCAGGGAATGGGCACGGCCCCGAGGCTGCCAGAGCTCCAGGAGGGTTTGGACAGCACTGCCAGGGATGCACAGGGTGGGATTGTTGGGATCCGGGGTTGGATCAATGATCCCCGTGGCTCCCTCCCAGCTCAGGATATTCTGGTTCTACCCACACCCTCAGCTGCAGTCTGACACTGCCATCTGCACACCTCTGCTGGACCAAAACCCCACACATTTATTTAAAATATCCCATTTCACACACCCTTAAAGCAGGGATTATATCAAATATATGAAAAATCCTTTCATGGCAGTGAAAAATATTACGGCAAGTGTACAGGCCATTGCCAAAGGCAAGGAGCAAAATGGGATCTGATTCCTGGGAGCTGCCAGCAGCCTTTGAAACCAGTTTTGGCACCACTATGAAACACACTTCTGTTGGTTCAGGGAAGAAGAAGCAACAATGGAAACTCAGCTTTTGAACCAGATGTGAAAGAACTTGGGGTAAAACATCTGTCTGTCATTAGAGTTCCTGTGCCGCAGAAATCCCCCAGGCAACCCCAGACGTGTATGTTCCATTATATTAATTATATTATTCACATTATAGCAGTCCCTTCATACAGAAACTGCTGTGTTTCTCTTGGATCCAGACCTTAAACTTTTTTGACATGGAGCCAAAAGGATTTTCAGTTTGGGTTTATTTTCCTTTTAGTGAGTATATTCCATATATAGCCCTCCTTCCAAACTGAGAATTCTTCCATATGTAATATAAGAAGAAAGGCAGGATTTAGAAAGACACCAGCTAAGGACAAAAGAATTCACCAAGATAAATGCAGGAGCACAATAAATTCTATCCCTTCTTTTCAAAAAAAAGAGCAAAATCAAGAATAAAATATTGTCTCCAAACCAGATTGCTTAAAATATTTATTTTTAAGCCAAGAAACCACCAAGCAGTTGTTACTCAGCCTATTCCATCACTTTAAAGAGCTGCATACCTAAAATGCATCAGGTTTTCAAGTGCCCTTTTCACAGAGCTGCCTGCCAAAACTTGTCTGGATTCACATTGCAGACAAACTGTTCTTCCCCTGGACAAGTCACGGAAAAAAATTCCATATAAAAGCAGAGGAGGGAAGGACAGCTGAGACATCCATGGTGAAATCCTGCTTAAATCACACTGTTATTAAACTTTAATGGAGAGACAAGAGGTAGCTGAGCCCCAGCAACAGAGCAGCTGTGTCTGCTGTGCCAGTGCTCGGGGAAGGGATGGCCCAAGGTAACCGAGCTCCTTTCACAGGTTGTAAAACAAGCCTGGGATCTTGGAGACAAATCCTGGGCACTTCCAGCAGTCACTGGCTCAGCATCACTCACTTCCCTAGCAGGAGATTGCCCTTCATTCCTAACTACACAGGATTTGGGTGTAAGCTTTTGGGGTGGGGCTCTGCTGCTACTTGTGGAATCTGCAGACACAGAATGCCACACTGGTTGGGGATGAAAGGACAAGTCACGGAACCCAGTGCCACCCCTGCCATGGGCAGGGACACCTTCCACTGTCCCAGGCTGCTCCAAGCCCCAAAGTCCAGCCTGGCCTTGGACACTGCCAGGGATCCAGGGGCAGCCACAGCTGCTCTGGGTACCCTGTGCCAGGGCCTGCCCACCCTGCCAGGGAACAATTCCTTCCCAGTATCTCACCTAAATCTCCCCTCTTCAGTTCAACATCTTGTCCTGTCTCTCTGTGCCCATGTAAGAAGTGCCCCTGCTGTTTTTCCAGGCCCTGAAAGGCTGCAGTGAGTTCTGCCCTCACTCTCACTGAAAAGGCCACTGTGATTTTTCTCTCCACAAGTAATAAAAGAAAATAGCCAAGAGCCAGAGGACACAGGCGAGGAGCTCTCAGCCAGCTCCCACTGCAGACAAGTCTTCCATCATCAAAAGAAAAGAGAGAATGAACCATTGTCTCCTGACTGCAGCACCAAGACCACACGTTTCAGATCTGCGTGGAGAAAAGCAACACCACTGTTCCTAAATATATCCCAGTCCCTGGGGTGTGGAACCCAGCTCTCCACCTGTCCTTCATTGTGTGAGCCAGAAACCTGAGGAGTTCAGCCCTTACTCAGCACTTCGTTGTGCTCCTGCTGCCTTTCTAGGGAGGAGGGGTTGATTTCCTGGGGTCATTGCCATGGTTCCAGCAGCTGGCAGCAATGCTGTGCAGCTCTGCCCTGTTTTTCTCTGCCTCTACAATTGCATTTCTCCAATTTCTCTGGAATTCCTGGGCATTGATCCCTCTCAGGATGAGGTTTTTAGGATACCAAACAAGGAGGAGAAAGGAGAGTCTGAAGGGAGCCTACAAAGAAGATAAAGAGGGACTGTGGAGGAGGAGCTGGAGTGCCAGGACACAGGGAATGGCTTCCCAGTGCCAGAGGGCAGGGCTGGATGGGATATTGGGCAGGAATTGTTCCCTGGCAGGGTGGGCAGGCCCTGGAATGGATTTCCCCGAGCAGCTGTGGCTGCCCCTGGATCCCTGGCAGTGTCCAAGGCCAGGGTGGACAAGGAACAATGGCGTCCATGGAAGGTGTCCCTGCTCATGGTGGCAACTGGATGGGCTTTAAGGTCCCTCCCAACCCAAACCATTCTGGGATTCCACAATTCCATAACCTTTACCATAAGCAGTTCTGTTCCAACTTGCAGACCTCTGAGGAGATTTTTTTTCTCCTCACAAAATTTGTTACACTGACACTATTTACAATAATATTTCAGGCAGTGCTGGGCAAAGCCATTATTAAAGTAATTATTTTCCAATCCCAGTCTCTGAGGTTTACAGGAAAGCACACATTTTGCTGGGAAATGGATGCTAACAGGGAGATCAACAGGAAATATTCCTAAATGCTTTTCTTTAAGACTGGTAATTAGCATCAAAATCTGTAATCTTTAGGGAAATAGGGACACTCCCTACACAAAAATTATTCCTTTAGGGACACTGACTCTGCCTGTTTGGGTTTTTGAGACCCTGAATCTCTGGAGACTTCCACAGTGAGTTGATATCAGTGCAAGACATGGCCAGGCAGGCCTGATTTCCAAAAATACCAAATTGAGATTACATAAAATGAGTGGGAAGACTGACAAAAAATAAAAAAGCAGGGTTTTGATCAAACAATTTATGGCATTTCTGACTGGGAATGCAAATTAATTCATCTCAGTGACCTTAAAAATGAACTGAAGCAAGGGGTCCTTGGAGGCACAGAGTGAGAAAAGGAGGCTTTTTTCTTGGAGAGTGAGATAATGCTTGGAGCAGAGCTTTTTAATACATTGTGCTCAGTAAATTCAACTCAGGGACAAAACTCCTGTGGAATATTTGATTTCTGGCATGGAAACTACTACACTGAATTCCTAAATCATTCTGCAGTAAATTCAGTTTTGGAGGCTCCAGAACATTTATTTTCCGGATTTGTACTCACCCACTAATCACTTTCATAGGCATTTAGTAACAAATAGAGGCAGTTCTTCTGAAGAGTGCTTTATTTTTCTTTCTCATGCAAGAGCCATGTTCTCTTCCCATTTTTTTCCCATAGGAAACCGCTGATCTTAGCAGTACCCAAACTTCGGAAGAAATGTCAACAGAGACGTGGAAAAAACTCCCCCCCTTCCGAACATAATTTTTTCCTGTCTCACATAATATGTTCCCAAGAAAGCCTGAAATATAATACAGCCATATTTACTTTTGGAGGGGTCATCCAGCTTCTGCAGCGTTCCCCATGGGGTGCATCACCAGGGATGTTTCACCCCAGTGTGTGTCTGGATCCCAGCTTCCAAAGGAGTTTGGGCAGTGAGCAGGAAATGGAGTCCTTCAGCTGGCTGGTGCTTCCCAAAACAGCACTCCAGAGTTTTTTTCCCTACCCCTGCTCCAAAAACTCTCCTTCTTTTCACACCACCTCACTTGGGCTGGCTTTCAGCTGCTAAATCCTGGACAAGCCCTGGGATGGAGAGCCCACAGCCTGTTCAAACATCTCTGCTCTGGCTGTGCCTGCAGCAAGAGCTCAGGGAGCAAGGGATGGAAATCCACTCTGCCTTGCTTGACGCTGCTGATCCTCATTTGGCTTTCCACTCTAATTAGTGACCATGGGGACCAGAGATGTACTAGGGTTGGAGGGATGAAGGAGAAGGAATTTTTCTTCCCCTTGTCCAGGCTGGATGACAGACACTGGAGATACTGGGAATCCAAGCCTTTCCTCAGGCCACCCCAGCAGTCTGGCACAACAGAAACACCTCGTAACAAGGACACCGGGGGAAATCCCTCATTATTTCTCGTCTCTATCTAAAGCCTCCTTCAGTCTAAGCTCACCAACAGCTCTGAATCACTCCCAGTTCGAGTGAAACATAAAAAAAGAAACCTCAGGACGGCAAACACAGACACAGAATCTAAAATTAACAAAAGGAAAACCTCTCCACCGCCGTGGATTTTCTCAGAGCTCAGCGGCCCCAAAGCGCCGACGGTTTCCTCTCCCACATCACACAGAAGGGTCTGCACCCCAGACAGGGCCCGCTCTGAGGCTCCCAGGGGCTGTCCCTCCCCTTTCCCCAGCACTAATAAACATCATTGTGAAAGGGCAATGGGATGTGTCATCCCCATGAGCTCCAGCAGCCCTCCTGCAGTCATCCCACGGTGTTTCAGTGACACCAGACACATCACAGTTATTCCTTCTGCTCCCTTCAAACAGGCTCCTCATCACAGCTGCTCTGCTGCTACCTATGCATGTGCAACTGCCTCAGACAACAGCTGAAAAACTCCTCCAAAATGTGATTTTCACAGTGGAGAGGCTGTGGTTTTACCTTCGGAAGCCTCATCAGTGGACGAAGCTTTGCTTTCACCCTGCTGTGTTAGAGGCTGCCCTGCTTCTGCATCGATCTGGATGCCAGGGAAAGAGTATTCCATTAAAACCAAAGCCAGTCAGGCTTTGGCAGCTGGCACAAAGCACGGAGGAGTTTCAGGAGATGACAGTTACCCAGTTGCTTTCCAGCAGGGAAGCAGCAAAAATCATCTGTGTGCAGTGGGCAGGCTCCTGGTGCCAGCTGCAAATCCCTGCCAGTTAAGGCAAACAACCATTTAATTTTCTGGCAGAGAGGAACAGGATTGACTTCCCATTCCAAGCAGCCCTGAGAAAGGTCAGCAGACACCAGGAAATGCTAAAACACCCAGGCCAAAACAGGTTTCAATGTGCTCCAAGGCAGGGCCTGAGAGATTTGACATCACCAAAATCCAAAGTGCAGAGGAGCTCGTGGAAATGGTAACGAACTCCAGCAGGAGCACCTGGAATGCTTGTGATGGCCCAGCTCTACAACTGCCACACAATTCCTGCTCCCAGATAAACAGTTTCTTCCTCTGCTCAGCTTTTAAAAGGGAATTCCTTCGGTAAAAGCACTCTGTGACCCTGCTGCTAAACTCCTCAATCACCTTCCCAGCTTCTCATGGCAAGGGATTTTGGACAACTGCTGAAATTATGGTAAAATTTACACAGGAGCTCAGGGAATGTCAGCAATTACCAGCATGACCTCAAGGCTTAGAGAGAAATCGAGATTAGAGGGAGACTTGTTTTTCTGCAGTGATTTGGTAGCAGATGGTGACTTTTATTTAGCCCTTCTGAAGAAAAGTAGCCTTGAAATGGGCACTTTCCCAGCTTCATTAACATGATATTGAGAGAAATATCAAATGTCTAAAGCAGGGACAATTCCCAGAGCCTCACACAATCCTTAACAAATCCAAACTCTCGTGCTGCAATCTGCTTGGTGGCTTTTGGAGATGTGAGCCTTCAATTTCTGCTGCTTTTTCCTCTGTGCCTTCCAATTTTATTCTGCAGTGAAACCAGCTCAGCTTCTCCACTCTTTGCTTGTGAAATTCCGAGTGTTCTCCAGCTCTCAGCAGAGGCTGAGCCCACTCAGTTCTTCCACCTGCTTTTTGTTTGCTGACAGGTCAAATAACCAGCAGGTCTTCTCTTTGTAGCCTGAGCATCTTCTCAGCCCACCCTGAGCAGCCTCACTGAACCCTCTGGGCTTGCAACAGGATTGAAGTGACCCCAAAACTTCAAAAGTTTAAAGTCAGGAAAGAGTCAAGCGAGCCAAGGTTGAAAAAGCCAGCAAAAGCCTGAATTTAAAGCCCTTAATGAAGGGTCAGAAGTCACCAGCATTACATTCAGGCTAAATAGTCAAGATACACCAGACATGACTACAGATTTAAAGAAAATGTTGCCATGTTTTGCCCTCTCTGGAATGAAAACACTCTTCTGCTTGGATAATTCTATCAGAAGTACCTGCCATCCTCCCCCTGCCTGAAGAAAATCCATGTGCTGGCTGCTCCTGTGCCTGAGGCTCAGGAGGATGTGTTTACACCGGTGACATTTCACAAACTGTGTCCCCATTCCCCTCCCACTCAGTGCTTCACAGAGACAGCACCAAGCCTGGACTGATTCCTGCTAACAGGAATAAAAATGCTTCCTTTCAGCTGATAAATGGGCACAGGTCAAGAGGAAATCAACTACAGACAGAAAATACACATTTCTAACCTGTACATTTAAACAACTCCTTCATAAGCACTGAGATACAGCTGAGATATCTTCAAATCTTTTTTACACAGCTAAAAACCCTGCACTTCTTGCTGGCTTGCAGCAGCACATATGGCATGCCAGAAAGCACATAAAGGAATCATATGAACAAACAGCTCCTGCTACATAAATGAAGGCAAAATCAATTCTCCCTCAACTTAGTGTTGAATAAAAACCATCCAGAACCATTAAAAGGGAAAAAAGGGCCCTAAAAAGCTGAAAAGGAAGTTGAAGAACTGAATTTGCTTGTTTAACTCAAATTGTATCTTTCTATTTTGCTGTAAGGTTTACGATTTCACTGACTGCAGAATCCTAGGATGGTTTGGGTGGGAAGGGACCTTAAGGACCATCTAGTCCATTATTCATGTTCCCAATATTCCCTCACCCATCCTGCAGCTCCACAGCTTTTTAAATCTATTACCTTGTGTTTGTTTATTCTGCAGTACAATCCACAAAAATGCTCAGGTTAAACCTGCCCCATCATAAATTCCAAGAGGCAATCTCCAGCTGAAGGAATTAGTTATTCAAAATGCTCTCAGCTCCCAGAAAGTGTGTGTAAAACAACTCAGCCCAACTTAAATCATATCAGATTTGTACCCAAAAAAAATCCTGAATCCTGTGTGGAGCTGCCAGCCCTCATTAATCATGTCTTGATGAATGAAACCTTTTCCAGTGCTGGCAACAGAGATTTGCTCTGAAACGGTGGAAATGTTTCAGGTTAATCTTTTTGACAAAGCAGTCAATTCAGTGAAATAACTTCCTCCACATCCACTCTATCCCCAGCTAGGATAAATCCAAGGAGCTGGGCTGGAGCTGAGGAATCCAGGCTGATTTCCATCAGCTGTAGACCAAGCCAATTTTTTTTCCCTGTTTCAGTGCCTTGGTTAAAATCCTCAGGGAACCTTGGGACATATTTTCACATGTTCAGCCGATGATCTGCTTGGAGAGGCTTCCAGATGGGTTTGGGAAGACAAGCTGAAAAATGCTCTCCTCTAAAATGGTGCTGTGAGGGGCTAAGCTGACCTTTGCTGAAGTGTATTTTAAGAATAAGAGTCACTTGGGGAATACTTCATGTCTTGGGATAAATATATTTAGCTGGAAACGAGACCTGAACAAGAACAGGCTGTGTGTCACAGCCTACTGTACTTACAGTAGCTTTTCTTTACAAAAGAGGGACACAAAAATGAGAACTTTGGTCCCAAGGTTTTCTTTGACCCTTTTAGAACTGAGCATGAGAAGTGCAGCATCACAGCACCACAGCAGAGAATGTTTCATCAAAATGTTGTTTCTGATGGGAAACCCCACTCCTCCAAAAGGCATTTTTATACCACTTGGTGCTGAAATCTTACTGTACAACACATGTTTATCCTGAATTAAGCTTTTTCCACCTTTCTGAAAACACTTCACAATAATGGTTAAGGTTTGGGGTCTTTCTCTTTCTGCAATTCTTTAAACAGGCCTGGGACAGAGGCACTGGGAATTTAAACCGTTCTTGAACCCCTCCAGGGATGGCAATTCTGCCTACTGAAAACGAAGGCCAGAGCTAAATGTTATATTTTATCTGCTCTCAGATATAAAGTTAATTCTTTGCTGTTCAAAAATCCAATCATCACCTTCCCAGAATTGTGACTTGCAGGATTCTCCCTGAAGGGATCACTTCACTCTCTCACACACATACATACACAAACACACAAAAATTCAAATTATAAACTTCTCTTTATTGCAAGTAGAAAGGGAAGTGTAAGGAAGGTCATTCCTGAGTGGTGCTGGCTGAAGGTCACTCTGCTCTGGCTGAGCTTTTAAATATCAGAAAAACCAACAGAGATCAGCAGCACAGAGTCGAAGGTGACACATATTAGTGAGACTCGGGATTGCAGTGGGTGGGAGGAGAGGTCTGGCTGCAAATATTTACACAAACAGGAACAGATTTAGGACAGGCTGAGCCAGCCCATGCAACCACGAGGCAAAGCAAGGCTTACTCTGAACGACCCCGAGTTTGATATTTACTGTGTCCTCTGGGGATTCAGGTCTGGCTTAGGCTAAGTCAGGTCAATAAAAATGAAGTCCAGCTCCTGAAGTCTGGTAATAACTCAGCAGTCAAAAGGATTAGAAAGAGGAGGTTAATCCTGGGGCTAGAACTAGAAGCAGGGTGCCTGTGTTGAGCCCAAACCAGACACTCTGGGCTCCTCAGCAGAGCAGGGCCAGGGAGCTGGTGGAGCTGAGGAAGGGCCTGGAGCATGTGGGTGCCCAGGCAAGGCTGAGGGAGCTGGGGCTGTTCAGGCTGGAGAGGAGCCCCAGCTGAGAGGGGCCCTCAGGCCTGGCTGTCCCTGTGTGCAGGGAGGGCTCCCAGCAGGGCCCAGGCTCTGCCCAGGGGGCCCAGCAATGGCCCCAGAGCCACGGGCAGGGCCTGAGCCCAGCAATTCCCCCTGCACAGGAGGCACAACTTCTTCCCTGGGCAGTGCCCAGCCCTGAGCACATTGTCCACACAGCCTGGGGGGGCTCCTCCCTGGGGCTGGTGCAGAGCTGTGTGCACACAATGCTGTGCCCTGTGCTCTGGGATGGCCCTGCTGGAGCAGGGAGGTGGCACCAGGTGCCCACGGAGCTCCTTCAGCCTCAGCCAGCCTGGGATCCTGTGGAGGGAGGTGCAACACTGACCATGGAGCCACCACCATGGACACACAACACCTCCAGTCCAGGTAAACATGGAAACCTTTGGAAGCAGAGCTCTCCCAGCACTCCAGAACAGCCACCTCCATCCTGCCTGACCCTGGAAGCAGCTGCAGATCCTGCAGACAGCCTCTGCCTCTCCCACAGCCCCAAGATCTGCAGACCTCCGGGTTACCTGAAGTCACCCCTTTCTAGGCAGCTGCTACTTTTACCAAACCCTCACTTTGTGGGTGGAAGAAGACAGCAAGAAGAGCAGAAACTTGTACTGCTTTGGAGACTATTAAACATTTCCCATCCTGTCTCAACCATTCTGTGTAACTCCCAGCTCACTCCATACAGGAGAGCTCTCTAAGCCAGGCAGGAACCAAGGCTAAAATCCAGCTAAAATTCATCCTAACAGCAATACACACTTTCTGAATAAACTAGCTGGGCTTGTCACAGCAAATCCCTGCATCCAGGGCCCAGAGGGACAGCTAGGGAACACAAATACTCTGCCCTTTACCCGCTGCTTTCCTAACCTCTGGCTGGGAACTGCACATCGTGGGGACAGGCTGAAGTGGATTCTGTGACTGCAAAATACCCTGCCAGTGCTGTGCATCCAGTGCTGTGGATCACACATGGGTGAACTGGCTGCTGCTGAGTGGGGCTTGCCCTCCTCAAGGACTCTGCAGTGTCCCACGGGACAATCCATGTTTTCCACTGGCAATGGAGGAATGAGTGTTGAAGATGGAAGCAAAGAATGTGTTAAACACCTCAGAGACAGCCTTGTCTCTGTCCGTTTGTGAGGTGACCATGGACATCTGCCCAGCCCATCCCAGCAGCAATCACCCTCTCCTGTCCTCAGCTTGCTCACTTTCCAGACTCAGCAGGGAGTTCCATGGGCTCTGGCCAGTCCAGACAGGCTGTCCTGCCTGTGCTCCCTCCCGCCTCCTTGTCACCTTCTCACTGGCATAGCAGGGGACATGAACTGTCCCATGCAGAATCCTTGGGGAGGGCAGGACAAGGCACAGCAGGTGGCCTCACTTCCCCAGCTCCTCCAGCCATGCCCACAGCACCTGCCACAACCTGGAATAAAGCAGAGCCAATGTCCCATCTGGAGTCCACGAGCAGGCACAGCTCCTGCAGCTCCTTGGCCATGGTCACACAGGGGCCACAGCTGCAGGGGACCAAGGGGAGCTTGTGGGAGCATCCAGACACTGTCCAGGGGTCACCCGAGGCCTGGAGAACCTGGGAGCCACAGGGGCTCCTCCATAGACCCCTGGCCTGGACCCTGAGGCACTTTTGCAGCTTTCAAATCCCTGCCTGCCACCCTCAGAGTGGCCAGGGGCCAATGGCCCACCAGACAGCCACGGTGGCCAGCACCAGGGACATGCAGCCAGCAGGATGCCACCGTCACTCATGGCTCTGGCACGGCCCAGTCACTGTGCTGGTGGCTGTGGGTCTGGCCCAGCTTAGATGGAGATGGTACCGTGATGTCACAGCCTGGCCTCACACTGGTGTCACCCCCTTTTGGGACACCACCGCCTCACCCGCCTCAGGGGCAGCAGGACTGCCTCAGGCCTCAGGGTGCTCATGGCCAGGAAAGGCCTGGAAGTCACAATGGGAGCCAGCCCATGGCAGTGAGGCATTCCCAGGAGCAAGGGACACATCAGGAACAGGCCTGGTGCCACCAGTGCCACCCCATGGCTCCTGTGGCAGCTCCACAGGGAACTCTGCTCCGGGCCTGAGAAGATCCTGCAGACACAAAGGGAGCTGGAGTTCCCCATCCCTGCTGAGCCCACCTGGCCTGGCTGCTGAGGGCCAGTAAGAGATTTGTGTTTGCAGCTCCCCAACTCCTGCAGAGCCTCTGTTCTACACAAATCAGCATTTCCCAAGGAGCTCTCAGGGTGCTCCCATTCTCCGGTTTGCACCAGGATAGGGCTCCTTTCTTCCCAAGGCTGTGTTTGGAGTCAGGATGGCTCAGGAAAGAGCTCCTTGGGAAAAAGTGATCACCTCAAAACATCACCATTACTGTCACAGTGCAAATCAAAACATTGGGTTGGGTTCTTCATTTCTGGTATTAGCAGCCCCCTCCTGTCACACAAGAAGATACAAGCACGCATTTCTATAAATACAACATCTTAGCAACCTTGTAGCATTCCAGTACTACAGAGCAGTTTAATTCCAGTCAGAAGATGATGCTGGGAAAGATGAACTTCATGGATTTCATGGTACACAGCAGCAGTGGAAAAAAATGACATTTTTAATATTTATTCCTAGAAGTGCTGCACAAACCAAGAGCAAACAATTCCGCCACCTACACAGGACATCTCTTATCCTGGCAGCACAACAGAACACTCCTGACCCAGGAAAAGGAGGGCCAAAAGGCACCAGACAATGCTCACATCATTTCTCCACAGCTGCCTCACCCCCCAGTCAGAAACAACACACACCTGCCAGGCCTGGTGTTCAAAGCTTTTCCCCCACCAGAAAAAGAAGAGTAACAGACCTCCAAGGCAGAAAAAGCCATGAAGGAAATTCCAAAGTCAAACCCCACTTGAAAACATCCAAATTCTCGTGCTATTTAATACCCAGGGTAGGCAAAAATCCAAGGAAATTAAAGCTCCCATTTGGTGCAATCCGGACACAATCATCACCTGAAGTGCCACAATTCCTTCAGGGTTTCTGACTCTTCTGAGCTATAAGCAGAGCAAGCCCTGGGATTTTTTTAATAGCAGAGCCAGCTCATTTTCCCCAATATTATTTTACCTGACAGCAATTAATTATTCTGATTTGTAAGAGGGCAATCAGAAGTCGTGCTGCCAAAATGATGCCTGGGCTGGGCAATTACAGTAGGAAGGAAGAACACAGGCACAACCTGATTGTGTCCAGCTTCTCCTCATTTTACCCTCTAAACCAACAGAAGGACTGCAAAACCCAAGCAGAGCAGCCCCTTTGCTGCCTGAGCATTCCCAGAACAATCCCCCAGGAAATACTCCTGCTCTGTTCAAACAAGTCTGAGAAACATCACTGTGGCAGGCACTGGGGCTGCCTCAGTCCAGGAGGCTGCAGGAATTCCAGAGCAGCCATCCCAGCAGGAATTCCCTGCCCAAAAGGGATCTCCCCAGTGCTGCCTCTCTGTGGGCAGCAGCCATCCTTCCTGCACACCCTTCAGCCAAGTTTCTCCTGCTCCTCCAACCCAATCCTGGCTGTTGCTCTCTCTGCCACACACATCCCAACACTCCTGTAATTCTGGAAGAACAAATATTTGCTTGTTTTTATTGTCTTTTTCTCTTTTTTTAATTTTTTTTTTAATTTTTCGTCTTGCACTTAGAGGTTACTGCTTAACGAAGAACAGACAGAGGAAATCCCAGAGTGGTTTGGGTGGGAAGGGACCTTAAAA